>OU862906.1:66048664-66648664 GCA_917880885.1 Limnephilus marmoratus
CCATCTTATTGATCATAAATCATTATAATGTACAGCGTCTATATTACTAAATTCAATGTAATATACTTGAACTTGTTAATTGTAATAATAATAAGAATATTATAAAATTTTATTTTGTTAAAATCAGCACCATAATCATTATACCTCTAAAACATGTACCGACATCATCTTCACGTTCTGAAGAGAACCCCGTACCCATTAATTGTACGGGGTTCTCTTCAGAACATCTATCAAAAATCAAACCAAATGATAAGTTCGCAGAGAACAAACAATAAATCTAGTGAACAAATTCAAAAATTCGCTTGAAATCGGAACATTTTCGGCGACGGGACATTTTCATGTAGTGACGTCACTAGCCCAAATAATGGATTTATTTATTTAAAAATAAAAAAAAACTGTACATTTCTAAAAATTTTTACTAACATTTTCGTAATCTTAGTAAAAAACTCTATCAGCACGATTTTTTCCAGGTCGTTATGAAGTCCATGCAAGTGGCCTATTGTGTGAGGGTACAGAAATTTTTATGCTCAGCATATGTTTGCTTTCTACTCTAAAGGGCTTCGGAGACTATCAAGCAGCTTGATGGCAAGCACGTAAATTTGATGTCCATTATTATTGCTTGGTGCGCACATTAAGCTGCTTTGGCAAGCCTTTGTCTATGCCTTTGTGTGATTTATGTGATTCTATGTGTTTGTGCAAAATGGAATCTAACAAAGACAAAGCATTCTTTATTATCGCGTAAAAAATGTTGTATATTTATATTATTTATTTATTTATTTATTTAAACGCCCATTGGGCTTTTACATACATTGTTATAAGTATTATTACATTAACTATATGGCATATAAAAGTTTAAGTACATATATGAATAAAATAATTATTATATGTGTAGTACCTACATAAATGTTTTACAAATAATATAGAATACCATTATGGAGAACAGTTTTTTTTTTTTTTTTTGTACTTACAAACAAAAATAACGGGATTGAAATTAATCAGCATTAGTAGGGACTTAAGCATAATCGAAATATAAATTAAATTACAATATTAATTTGTAAAGTTACATATATATATTAAAGTTAAAAAGTCTAAAAGAAAAGAGTGAAATAGATAGAAGCTAAAAAGGGTTTTTCACTATGGAATGGTGAAGTCATACATTTCAGCAAAGTGTTTATGTAAATTTCGTTTAAGCACTGCTACGGAATCTCTAAATATATCAACGACATTACCAAATTTATTACCAAAATTTTGTATTCGATTTAGGGATATGTGCGCTTGATAATTTGTTTTGAAATTGTCACAGAAAAACGTGGAATTTTGTCTCGTATTTTTGGGAGGTACAAATAATTTTATTGTGGCCAGAATTTCAGGGCTATATTATAATATAACCTTAAAATAAAGTAAGGAAAATTATTTAGTCCTCATTTCTCAGATATTCACAAGACCTAAACAATATAACATATTTAAATAAGTATAAACATATTATTTAAATAAGTTATATTGTTTAGATGTATTACGTTTGTACTTATTTACATAAGAAAGCATATTATCATTACCATTAAAAAATCATTTCGGCTCCATGGATATTGAAATTGGGCGGGGTAAACAGAATCATTTAAATAAGTCGTCTAAACGTGACCTAACAGTTTGAAAATGGCGTTAAATGCCGAAATAGCTGGCTTAATATTAAAAAAAAACTTTTTTACATTAGCTCCACACAGGAGGCCTTGAGGAAATAATTTCCCTCAAGGCCTATGTCATTTTAGGGGATGCTATGTGGAGGGTATTTTTAAGGAAGGGAAGGATAGGAAGTTCTGAGAAGGAAAAATGAATGTGGGGTGGGTAGGAATCTGGGGGTCAGTGTGTCCAGGAATGACGGACGTACGATTCCATCCCTTCAACTGCGGTGCAAGGTGATGGGTCGAGAGATTCCGACTGGAAAGGTCAAAAGACCTCCCTCAACCGGTCTCCCTTGATCCGGCACGCCGCGCAGCAGGTGGGCTGACGCATCCGCCGCCAAGACCTGGAAAAACTCGAACCCCCTGCTAAGACACCAAACGTAGTGAACCACTCGGGGTGACCTATGGCAGATGTGTTGGTTATCCAACAAATGGTTCACTGGACTGCCGTACTCACAAAATTGAAAATTAAAATACTAACACCAAAACAATTCATACCTATTTTATAATAATTTTATCTAACATGTAATCGTTTTACATGATACGTAATATCTAAAATCAACACTCATTATAATGTTTTTTGTCTATAGATACTTATTTGTCTATTCCGAAAAAATATAAATTCGCATCAAGCCTGCTGCCAACACAAGTGTGACAAGCCACAAGCATCCTCTGGAGACGGTCAATATGCTAGCCACACATAAAAAACTATGGGCTTGTGGCAAGCTGCTTGATAGTGTCCTAGAAGCTCTTAGTTTTTGTGAGCGCGTAGCTTTTGTTTTTGGCTAGCATTTCGACCGTCTCCAGAGGATGCTTATGGCTTGTCTTGTCACAAGCACTGTGCAATAATCTACGCAGTGTTGCCAGCCGTGTCTTGTAAAAAGTTACCTAAAATATATAAAAAAGTAACCTTTTTGTGTGAAAAATAACCTTTCATATTTTTTCCAGTGTTATGGGGTCGTCCATTAATCACATCACATGGTGTTTATAGCAACTTTTTAAACCCCCCCCTGGTGATATGTGGTGAGGTTTTAGACTAACCCCCCCCCCCCCCCCCCCCCCCTAAAATCACGTGTATTTTTTTTAGTACAAAGTATTTTGAAATTTTCGAAAAATAAATACACGTGATATCTCATTATACCCCCCCCCCCCTCCTAATATTTCGTGATTTTTTTCGAACCCCCCCGTTCGAGCCTCACGTGATTAATGGACGACCCCTATGGTAAAAAGTTGATGGAATACATTAGGAGCTCAGTATCAAAGTGGGACATAAGCCACTTGGATTATTTTTCAGTAGAGCGAGTTTTTTGTTTCGAATATACCGTTATGAAAAATCTGTTATTTTTTCTACCTTCGCGAATCCTTGCGCGTAAAGAATCACAAGCCATAATACAATATAACATTCTATAATTTAATACTCTTTGCTGTTTTATTTTTAAGATTAAAAATGCTTATGTTCGCTTTTGATACTAAAAGGAGCAATTGTCCGTTTATGAAACGCATGAACTTATAATTGTCCGTTTTTGATACAAAGTCTGAAATAAAAGGCTGTTCAAGTTCATTTTTAAGAATTTTATTTTTTAATTAATAACATAATAATAAATTGTAACAACCAAAATTACCCACTTAGTGATAAAAATAAGCCGTTTCCGGTACAAATACAAAATAAACGCCGTAAACTCAATATTTTAGAGCAGTTGGGAATTAATTTACACAATAGTGTGAAAGAGAAAGATGTAAAGTTTTGCAATATGTGTATAGTCTATGGTTTTGCATGCCGTTAGCCAACATGAAGAAAAAAAAACACAAAAGAGTGCTCCGTTTGACGTTGGTTCTAATTCCGTAGGGAATTAATTCTACGAATTCCGAAAAATCACCTAAAAGTAACCTTTTGAGTAGTGTAACCTGAAAGAAACCTTTCGGAGTTAAAAATCACCTAAAAGGTTACAAAAGTAACCTTCTGGCAATCTACGTGCTGGCGATGCGAATTAACATTTTTTGAGGCATAGACAAATAAGTACCTATAGACCAGGGGTGCCCAAACCGTCGATCGCGAGTGCTTTTAGAGTCGATCTCGAGAAAATTTGCCGATGTAAATAGATCTTTTCACAGTTTTTGTTTCAGATGATCCTCAATTAGGTCTCAAAAAAACCGCACATTTTTCATGACTTTTTGTTTATAATTTATTTGGATCTTATATTGTCAACGGTCGCGCCTTTTTATTGTTCACTCTATCCTCGTCTAAGGTGTGTGATGTCACAAGTCCCCATAGAAAAAAAATCGTCTAATTATTGCAGCTTCATGGTGAAATATTGTCGAAAATTTCCCCCTTTGAAGAACGAAGTTATCAATCTAGTTTCTAGTGTGTGGTTTGGTTTATTTATGAGTCAGCCAGTCCGAGTTGTAACCATAAGGCGATATGAAGTTTATTAATAAATAATACAAAATGCGGTGCGGCAGAAGTAAAACGTATCATTTTAATATAAATTGGGAGGAAGAATTACCCCGGGTGGCACTTTTAAGGGGCGGCAAAAATTTAACAATAAACAATAATAATATCTTGTAAAAATTTTAACCCGTTTCAATTCATATTATTGTCGCACTTACATTTTGGACCGATTGAAATGAGCATGGAATTTTTCATTACTTATTCTGTGGCGAAACCGATAACCGTCAACACGCGAACATTGTTTTCCATGACTAAGTTTCCACGTCGTGTTCTCGAATGCAAGTACGAAAGAAGTTTACTAAAATCATCAAAATTATACTGTTGGTTTAATACCTATTACAATCTGTGCACAGTTAAAACATTTTTTATGTGAAATGTGAATCTTATGTGGACGTCATCATCCATCATCACCATCATCGTGCTACATCAACCAGTGAGTTTTACGCTTCCTTTTTTCCCACCTTCTAAGAAAGTTCCTTATATTCACAATTTTTTTACATACACCGTGTACGTGCTGCCAGAATCAAAGAGAAACCATTTTCATGTTCTGAGTGTAGTATTAATTCGCCGCACACAGATTTAATTAAAACCAGTTTTGTGTTCAGAAAGTAAAATTCCGATTGTGGATTCATCTGCTGACACATTTCGAAAGAAAAACATTATCTTATTCGAAGTGCAATTATAAAATTGTAGTTGTTGACTATTTATGTACTGCCAGAATCAAAGAAAAACCATTTTTATGTTCTAAGTGTAGTTTTAATTCACCGCACACAGATTTAATTTAAACCAATTTTGTGTTCAGAATGTAAAATTCCAGTTGCGGATTCACCTGCTGACACATTTCGAAGGCAAACATTATCTTATTCGAAGTGCAATTATAAAATTCTAGTTGCAGATTATTTATGTACTGCCAGAATCAAAGAAAAAACATTTTCATGTTCCGAGTGTAGTTTTAATTCACCGCATACAGATTTAATTGAGACCAGCTTTGTGTTCACAACACAACGATAAATTAAATAACATGCTAAATCTTTTTACATGGATACCATTCTCGATCTCCGAAAGCAGTTACAAATTTGTAGTAGCTTTTAAGTAGATTCATAAACATGATTCTTATTGGAAGAATGCTCGTCACATGGGATATAAAATGAGGTCGCAATTTCTACCCCCCCCCCGGCGCTTGAAAATCTGTTGGTTGAAGTACCAAAATGCCTACCTAGATGTACTACACATACTTGCAGCCTGTCATAGTCGAGTCGATCCATCGGAGTCGAATAATATTGAGGTAAATCGCCAAGTTTGGGCACCCCTGCTATAGACAAAAAAACATTACAATTACGCTTTTCCTGGCTTCATTAATTGATATTATATTATAATTTTAACATATAACATTTATTATAAAATAAGAATGCTTCGTCTTTGTTAGATTCCATTTCGTACAAAATTTTCTTTCCACCACTTCCGAAATCACACAAAGGCTTGCCACAACGGCTTGATGCGCTCGTAAGAATAGACAATGACAGATAATTATTGTCTTTTAATGCAATAACATCAAATTTATAAAATTTGCGTGCTTGCCACCAAGCCACTTAATAGTCTCCGAAGCCCTTATGCTACTTCCACACCCAAGCCAACCTCCCAACTCCGAACTTAATTTGGAGTTGGAAGGTTGGCCGTCTGGCCGATCGTGTGGTGACTGCGGCCAAACCTCCAACTCCGAACTTTGAACTCCAAAATGGCGGACGTCGAACAGCTGATTCGGCGCCGTATCTTATCAGTTGCCTACAATTGATTTCGATTCGTAAAGCTAAAAAAATAATAATTTAAAACAATTTTTATGCAACTCTCCCGTGATAACGCAGAGTGGAGTGTTGGGCCGAACACGAACGAACGCACAAACCAGCCATCGCCGATCGCATCGGAGGCGATCCAGGGCTAACTTGAACTCCAACCTTCCAACTCGAACTTCCAACGCACGACCTACCCCTCCACACAACCGTCCATACGTTTGAAGTTGGAAGTTGGCCGCAGTGTGGCCGTATCATTAAAGAGCTTGTCACAAGCACGTAGTTTTTCGTTTGTGACAAGCCTTTTGACCGTCTTCAGAGGAAGCTTGTGGCATCTCAAGCATTCCGCCAAAATCTACGTGCTGGCAGCGGGCTTGATGCAAATTTATATTTTTTGGGCGTAGACAAACAAGCATAGACAAATGAGTACCTGTAGACAACAAACATTGCGGAGAGTTGTGATATTACGTATCATGTGAAAAATTATATAAATTATTATAAAAGTATTAATTGTTTTTGTGTTTAATTTGTAGAAATCCATCTAATTTTTCTGTAAAATTAATGTAAATGTAATTTGGTAATATGATTATGTTAATGTTATTATTACATAACATATTATGTTCAAAAATCATTTTCGACTGCCGAAAACGATACGAAGGCATAGACAAAGGAGTAATATGCTTAAATGCCTCTCACAAGAAATCTCACGAAGGTATAGAAAACGGCTTGCTACAATGACGTGCGCATCAAGCCTCCATGGACAATATATTTACGTGCTTGCCGTCAAGCTGCTTGATAGTCTCCAAGCCTTCTGGCAAGTCTTTGTCTATGTCTTCTTGTGATTTTCGATAGATGATTTATTTAAACGTGTTATATTGTTTAGGTCTGGAACATCCGAGAAATGGTGAATAAATAATTTTCCTTGCTTTATTATTATATTAATTATAACATTTATTCATTGTTAATTAGTTCGAGAGAGTGCTTCGAAAGAATGGTCATCCATTCGGAGAAAATGCATAATAATTTGGTGCTGTAGCCTGCCTAAATGCATGTAAAATATTTCAAATGCTCTGGGAAGGAGTGGGAAGATTCAAGAAGAGAAAAGAGGAGACAAAACGAGCCAAGATGGGGCGAGACGATGAAAAATATACAATTTGAATACTGGTGGCACTACAATACCTTACGCCGTTGACACTGTTATCGTATTTGAAGATGATGAATTCAACCTTTGAAATCCAAATTTTTTTTTTTTTTTTTTTTTTTTTTTATTCCAGTTAAAAGAAAATTACATTTTCACTCATTTAACTAGAAATAATTATACACATTAAGATAAAATAAATATTTCAATACAGCGCTATTCTATTTCATTATTTTGTTTATCAAGAATAAATATAAATAATTGTTTTTTAAATTTACCCAGCTTCTTTTCGTTTTTAATGTCATTTGGGAGGCAATTATATAAGTTGCCCCCCTCGTAACCAATGGATTGTTTACCATAGTTAGTGTGGATGGTATTTAAATGTAAGTTATCGCGTTGTCGTGTAAAGTGTTTATGTACTTGGGACGTTTTAATGAATTCTGTGTTTGTGTGTACGAGATTATTTTGTATATAAGGAGACATGTATTGTATTCATATAGTTTTCTTAATGTTAATAGTTTTGTTTCCATATATAATTTTTTGTGGATGTTCTGGGCTTGTAATTAAATAGTTTTTTGATTACCTTGTTTTGTATTACCTGTAATTCATTTATGTGTGTTTCACATGCGTTTCCCCAGATTTCAATCAAATAATTTAAATGTGATTGTACGAGACTATAATATAAACCTATTTTTAATTTATTTGGCAACAGATATGATAGCCGGCTAAATACGCTAATTAAGGGGATGATTTTATCTTTAATACCTTGTATGTGTTGTTTAAATGTCAAATGCTGATCAATGCACAGCCCAAGATATTTTTCCTGGATCAGGTTTTGCAAGTCGTTGTTTTCAATTTTTAAGGGTACATGAGGAGGAATTATTTTACGGGTTGAGCTTAAGATCATGTATCCTGTTTTTTTAACATTCATTGTTAAAACATTTGATTGGAGCCAACTGTTGATTTTTTCTAGATCTGTTTGTGCATTTTCTAGTAAGATGTCTAAATCTTTACCCCAATAGAAAATTGCTGTATCATCTGCATATAAAAAGATTTCACCATTTTAAATTAATTGCGAAATATCATTGATGTAAACCTATCATAGATGAAATATCATAGATGTGGACCTAGTATGGACCCCTGCGGAACTCCATAGTTTATTGGAACGTAGTTGCTATTTTGATTGTTAATGCTAACGAATTGCTTTCTATTGCTAAGATATGATTTGAGTATATTGAGAGCAGGACCAACTACACCAATTTTCTCGAGTTTCTTGAGAAGAATGTCATGACTAACTGTATCAAAGGCTTTTTGAAGGTCAACTAATATAGATAAAATATAATTTCCACCATCAATGCCGCTTCTAAGTTTACTGATTAAGTCATTTATTGCTCCTAGTGTGTTCGATTTTTTCCTAAAGCCGTATTGTTTTTTATATAAGAATTTTTTTTTTAGCAGAAAATTGTTTAATCTATCGTAAATTACACGCTCAAAAATTTTAGATAAAATTGGTAAGATTGAGATGGGTCTGTAGTTTGAAGTATTTGTTTTGGACCCACCTTTGTGAATTGGTATCACCTTAGCAATTTTACAGCTATCCGGAAAAGTTCCCTCTTTAAAACATTGATTGATTAATTTTGTTAAAGTAGGAATCAATTCTGTGGACAGACAGCACTGTCTTACATTTGAGTGAATCGTAACCAGCACTTGCATTTTGTTTTAGAGATTTTAATATTTGACTTATTTCTAACTCCGTAGTAGGCTGAAGATATAAAGATTCAATGCTATCATGCACTAACGTTATTTCACTGGCTGGATTGTGTTTGATTTTGCCACGTATATTAGCGGCTAAGGAGGAGCCAATGTTGCAAAAGAAATTATTAAATTGGTCGCATATCTCTACATTGTTAGTGATTATTTCATCATTAATGATTAATTTAGTACAAAAATTTCTTGAGGTGTAAGATTGGTTCTTAATAATATTATTAATTAAGTTCCAAGTTTTTTTACTGTTATTTTCGCATTTTTTAAAAAGATTACTGTAGTGTGTTTGTTTTAAGTTTCGTTTTTTTGTAGTGACATTATTTCTTATTTTTAAAAATTTTGCTTTTAATAATGTGTTATTTGGTTGTTTTTTTAGTTTCAGATGTAATTTATTTCTTTTATTGATTAATTTTATAAGGTCTTTGGTTATCCAGTCTGGGTTATTTAAGTTTTTTGTTTTAATTTTAGTGATACTGTTAGAATTAATTTTATTTTTCAAGTAGTTCACAAGATTGTCATAATTTAATACCGAATTGTCATTTATATTTAGATGAAAGGGATTTTGCATGATATCATTCTTTAGATTATCAAGATTAATGTGTGTATATTTTTGGGACGATTTTAAAGATGTGCTTTTAACATATGTGTGAATTACATCAAGGAGTAGTATATTGTGATCAGAAATGGAATTATCACAGTTCGTTAGTGAGTATGATAGTTTTGTATCTGTGAGTATATGATCTATGATTGTGTTTGTATTTTCTGTGATGCGTGTGGCGTGTTTTTTGTTTATTTTGTTCAAAATAGTGTAATTATTAAATCTAATTGTGTTAGTATATTTACAAGTATGTGTATTGGCTGAGTCAAGCAGATTTATGTTGAAGTCTCCAAATACAATACCTCTTTTATATGATCCTAGATGAGAGGATAGTGTTTCCAGAAAGTCTTTGAAAACAGTATTTGGTTTTTTATACACTAAACCTATTTTTAGATTAAGCTTATTTACATGAAGCCATAGAAAGTTGTTGTCGGGGTCACTAGTGTTATTAATCACATTGTATTCCAAAGAATCTTTTATAAATATAGAGACTCCGCCTCCAGCTCCCTGCGGTCGGCAAGATGCTTCGTGTTTGTGTCCTTCTAGGTTGACGTACTTTAGGTCCGCTTCTTTGAGCCAGGTCTCGCACAGTAGGATAATGTTGAAGTTCGATTTCGTAGATTTTAGTAGGCATTTGATGTCATCTAGTTTACCTTTCAAGCTTCTCACATTTAGGTACATAAAGGACATTGAGGTTTTTCCTTTTGATGTGCTCGGATGTTTGTGGCATGATATATTTTTAATTCTTATGTGGTTTTTTAGTTTTTCTGCAGTATTACTATGAACAGAAAGATTCTGGGTATGATTAAAGAATCCTAATTCTGAAGTGTCAGTGAGGGCGTTAGAGTTGTGTTTTAAAGTAGGTAAGTTTGATTTCAGGTCCTGTAATTTTGTTTGTAGTCCTCGTACATTTTGATGATGCATTAACATTTCAGTGTTTAGTTTTTTGGGTGCATTTTAACGATAGTGGGATTGTTATTTAGGTATTTAATTGTAATGTCCGTTTCACCAGAAGACTTCCTTTTTTCTAGTTCTTCTCTTAAATCTGTCAACTGTTTCCGTTGTAGATAAGACTGGTCTTGGTAAATTCGGATATTATTTTTCAGAGTGTTTTTCTTTTTTAGAAGAATTTTCGGCCATTTGGCTTCCGGAAATTCAACTTTTATACTTCTGGGTTTGTCAGTTTTCGGAATACCCAATCTGTAGATTTTTAAGTCAAGATTTGTTGTTGAAGCATCCATATCGGAGATAATTTTCTTAACTGATGCGATGTCACTGTTTATTGATTCAGTCTGAGATAATGATATATTCTCAGGAATATTGTGAATAATAATATTTTTATCTCGGTAACTTTGTTCTTTCATTTCCGCTAGGATTTCGCAGACAGTTTGGGTTTGGGCTTGTGGGGAGCATACATTTGGAGTTGCACTTTTTAGAGCCGTAATTCGCCCTCAAGGTTTGCCATTTTTACTGCCATTTGGGCGATGGTTCCTAATATGTCGTTAGTTCGAGGTATTATTTTCGCAATCTGTTCTTTTGTAAATTTATTATTAGGCTCCATTATCATATTGGTTAGCAAGTTGACTGCGTCCTTTGCTAAAGAAATATACGCCTGAGCATCCATATTGATTAAAAAGTTATAAAAATTTTACTTGCAGTTGATGTGGCTGGCTCGTACCTCTGGCCAATACACTGTGCCATAAATATACAAACCACCCACCACTGTGCACTGTTTTTGGGGAGAGCGAGTGGTACCCACACCGTAGCGTATAGCGTATAACAATTTAAAAGCACTACAACAATACAACAGACATATGTGACGCACATCATTTTTCGCTCTCTCAAAGTTGCTTTCCTACAGTTAAAACATCAAATTGTATCATTAAACTTCGCACTAGAAGTGGGTTGATTCACTCATTTTACGGAATCGATTCCGGACCCATATTCGACTGAGTGGACTCGATTCACTGGACTCGTTCCTTTGATTCCGGCGATTCCACCGGACTCGCCGAATCAAACTCATTGGGCGCTCCGCCGGAGTCGTTGAATCGGCCGGAACCAAACTCAGTTTGGCTCCTGCTGATTCAATGCCTAGAGTTGATTCCGGCGGACTCGCCGAACCAAACTCATTGTGGCACTCCGCCGGAGTTGTTGAATCGGCCGGAACCAAATTCAATTTGACTCCTGCTGATTCAACGCCGAGAGTTGATTCAGCTGGACTCGCCGTACTCGGTGGAATCGTGGAACGTTACGGAGTTCGGGAATCGTGTTTATCTAGCCGGGCGTGTGTACATTAACATGTTATTGTTTATTGCGAGCGAGAAGTCTTATCTTTATATAGTTAATAATAATGTGTTTGAGATGATCGATATCTTTGTCGGCTTTATGAGAACCGTGTAAGATATTTACGTCAAATTTGAAACTTACGAACAATGGAGTCCTTGTATAGCAGTGAGCCATGGAACTGGCGGAGGAAGGATGAAAGTAAACTGAATGCTGTTGAAATGAGATCCCTGAGGCGTATTTGTAGTGAAACTATGTATGATCGTGAGAGAAATGTGGAGATCCGTAAAGAATGTAAGGCTGATGTAAGCATAATGAGCAAGATTAAGAAGGGGTTAAGAAGGGGACCCTCAGATGGTTTGGGCAAGTAGAGCGAATGAACGAAGAAAGTAGTATAAGAAGAATATATGGCAAAATGTGAATGGTGGAAGAAGTCGGGGACGCCCGGGGAAGACATGGCAAGATCAAGTGAATCAGATACTTGAGTCGGGCCATGTCAAAAGTCAGAATAAAAGAAGAGTATGTTTGAGACTATGTATGAATGTGAGTGAAGCAAGGAGTGCGTGCCAAGATCGAGTTGTTTGGCGGTCATTCCTCTCTGCCTACCCCTGCGGAGAAACGGCGTAATGGTTAGTTAGTTTGTACTATCACTATCAACGCCGCGGCCGCCCGGCCCGCGCCGCACACCTCCTTCCGCCTCAACCTCGCCCGTGTGCGAGTGACTCCGGAATCGATTCATTACATTTTGCGGACTCGGAGCGAATCAAACGCATTCGGACTCGGAATCATCGGATTCGTTCCGGCCGGAACGACACACTTCTACTTCGCACAATTCTTCGGTGATTTCATAAAAAAATTGGTTTTCAAATTTTCTCTAAAGTGTTGATTCATTGAAGTGTTGATGTTGAAATCAATATTATATAGTCCAGAAGTGCAGTTCTTCGTTGCCGTATTTAGAATTTAGTACTACCTACAAAGTGCAGTGCCGTGCTCTGTTGCTCTAACAGATTTACTCATAAATTAACTGATTTACTTATATATCCACGTCGGCGTCGTCTGACAACCCGGAGGCGACCAACCTTTTTAAAATGATCTGTTTCAAGTGCCAACTAACTATTACCGACGGAATCACATGTTACTCCCGCAGTAAGCAGTTTCACTACGAATGCGGAGGGACACCTTAAACTACATTTCGAAAAGCTAATAATGAGAAAAGAAGTACCTGGTGCTGCACAATCTGCAAAACTTCACCCCAACCAACCGCTACTTCAACCAACCCCATAGAAGATGTGATGGTTGAAATAATAAAACTATATTTTCTGAACTTGACTCCCTAAAACCCTTAATAATCAAGTCAAGGAAGACATGTCTGAATTTAAAAAATCCGTCGACTTCAACAACTCAAAATTGGATGACTTTACAAAAAGATTCCAAGTATTTGAACAGTCGATGAGCATAGTTGACTTTCTGGAACAAGAATTTTCCTCCCTTCATTCAACAATCAAACTAATGCAAGATGATTCCAACACAAGGGAGCAATTGATGAGGCTACAGAATATCGAAATAAAAGAGATACCGCAAGACAACAACGAAAATATTCCAAATCCTCAAAAAATCAGAAAAAGCCGACAAAATTGGTATACACAACTTCAACATTAACGAAATCGAGTTCGCCACCAGAGCAGTGGCGGACTAAGCCCAACAGAGGCCCGGGGCGGCAAAGCTGAATGATGCCCCCCCCCCCCCCAGTTTAAAATATTTTTATTCAGTTCACATGGGCCTCCGGTCTCGGGGGGCCTCCAAGCGCCTCCGTGTTCCCTTGATCAAATCCTATACAAGTTTTTAAGGCACCAGGGCACTGTGAAAAATTAATTGTAGTTTTATTGTATTTCGTTTTCTAAAAGTTGCATTTGTTATAATTTATAATGCTATCATCTAATGTTTTAAGGAAATTCTAAGAAAATTTAAAGAAAGTTTTAAACATTTTGTATGTTGAATTATCCTTCAGCAAAACTTTCTCAACGCATTTTTCTCAAAACTACGTTTTTCAACCTGACAACATATGTATTAGAAAAACTATACATCCGATTTGCAAGCACCAAGTCTTAAACTGTTAGAAAATCCAGTCACTATGGCACCACATAGGGATTTTTATAGAGGGCCCCCTTCTTTTTTTTAAGAATGCTAAAAATTTTCCATAAAAAATCGAATACAAAATTTGCTGGTCCACCATTTTAACATAGAAAAACGCATTCAATATTTTGCTGAAGAATAATTCAACATACACACTGTTATAAACGGTTTCACATAAAATGCGTAATAACATTTGGTGAGAGCATTGTTAACTTCAGAAAATGAAATAAAAAATATATATTTTTTTTTTTACTGTTTCCTGGTGCCTTAAAGCCTTGTTTAGGATTTGATAAAGGAAACATGGAGGCGTTGGGAGGCCGCCGCGGCGGGCCGGGGACCAGAGGCCGCCCCTTCCGCCCCCCGTTAGTCCGCCACTGAATCTTTTTAATTACTTACCTAATTTATTACTATATATATTATCTGTAATGATAAGGAAACCTAAGAAAAGGGCCTATAAGATAGTAAAAATAGTACGAAGTGCAATGCGTAAGTGAAACTGGAATTAAAACTGTATGGGATGATGTTTGCATGGGACCTCCCAACTCCCAATCACCTCTTAGATATACAATTTGGGAGGCGGGAATGAATTCCCCGCCCTGGGAACCTTTATTGGATAACCAACACCTCTGCTATAGGTCACCCCAAGTGGTTCACTACGTTTGGTGATTTAGCAGGGGTGACCGGGTTCATGGGGTGAGGTTTATCTTGGAGATGGATGACCAGGACACACTGATCCCCTTAAACCCTTTTCCTTCCCAGAACTCTCCTCTCCTTCCTTTCTTTAAAAAACCCTCCACACAGCATCCTCAAAGATGGCACAGGCCCCGAGGGAAATTATTTTCCTTAGGGCCTCCTGCTTAGGAGCTCATGTAAAACAAAAGATAGGTACTAAGCATATTTTAAAGGCATCAGGCACTAAAAAAAATGTAACATTTTTTATTTCAATTTCTAAAAGATGCATTTGTAAATAATGCTTTCTCCGAATGTTGTAAGGAAATTCGTAAAAATTGGCGGAGATACATCTTATTATATGAAACCGTTTTGAACAGTGTGTGTTGAATTATCCTTCAGCAAAACTTTGTACGCCTTTTTCTGAAATCTACGTTTTTCAACGTTGACAACATATTAGAAAAACTATACATCTGATTTGCATGCACCAAGTCTTAAACTGTTCAAACATCCAGTCACTATAGCGAGGGCCGAATTATCCACAAGACGTATGCCTAGGGGTCCCGCATCGGGAAGGGGCCCCTAGGGTAAAGGAGCCCCGAGTCGTGCATTGCCTAGGGGCCCCGAAATGTTTAAGCCGGCCCTGGCAGGACCCTATTATCCATAAGGCAGTAGGTCACTGACTAAGGGCCCCGCATTGGGTAGGGGCCCCTAGAGTAAAGGGGCCCCGAGACGTGAATACACACTGCCTTCGAAAATCCAGTCACTGAAGCCGGGGCCGTATTATCCATTAACCGTGTAGGCAACTGCCTAGGGGCCCTTAGGTTAAAGGGGCCCCAAGATGTACATTGGCCTCTAGGGCCTCGACATGGGGCCCCTAGGGTAAAGGGGCCCCGAGACGTGCATTTCCTAGGGGCCCCGACATGTTTAAGCCGGCCCTGGCAGGGCCGTATTGTCCACAAGGCAGCGTAGGCCACTGCCTAGGGGCCACGCATCGACTAGGGTTCTCTATGTTAAAGGGGCCCCGACATATTCAATCCGGCCCTTATTATGACACTACGTAGGGATTGTTTTATAAAGGGCCCCTTATTATTTATTTTTTATTTTTATGAAACATGAAAAATTACCATAAACAATCGAAAATAAAATTCATTCAAAAATAAAAACGCATTCAAAGTTTTGCTGAAGAATAATTCAACATATGTACAAACTGTTTTAAACGGTTTCACATAAAATGTTGTATCTCCGTCAGTTTTTCGAATTTCTTTAAAAAATTTGGTGATAGCATTTTTAACAAGTGCATCTATGAAAAAATGAAATAGAAAAAATTAAATTTTTTATTGTGGTTCCTTGTTTAGAATTTGATCAAGGGAACATGGAGGCGTTCGGGGGCCCCCAAGACCGGGGGCCCGGGGCGGGCCGCCCCCCCCCCGCCCCCCCCCCCCCGCCCCCCCTTAGTCCGCCACTGCACCAGAGTCTAGGCAAAAGACCCACTTCATTTCAAACTGATAAAACACATAATCATAAAATTCACCACCCGCTCACGTAAAAATGAAGTCATCACAGAAGTTCGACGGAGGAAAGGAATAAGTACGAAGGACTTGAATTACCCCTGTGACGAAAGAAAATTTATGTCAACGACCATCTGACTAGCTCTAATAAAAATCTCTTTTTCGGGCCAAGGGGATTGCAAAGGAAAAGGGATACAAATTCACGTGGTTCAAAAACAGCAGGATATTTGTAAGAAAAAATCCTACTTCGCCACCCACACTAATTGCCAGGGACCTACGGAAAATCGATCGATCGAGTCGAAATTCGAAAGGAAATCGATCTGCATCCTCTTCGCGTCATAAAATACATTTTTCATTAATGTTTCTCCCCACACATTTCCCCTTCCATTATCCACTCCTACCCTACTACACTTACCCTCCCTCTCCCATTTTACCTTCTCCCATAAACTTTCTAATTCACTTCCAAATCACACTTATCAAGAACCAACTTGGAAAACATGTAAAGGCGGCGGTTCGCGCCGCTACCGCGACCGAAGACAGAGACCGGAGATGGAGGCAGGCGACCGCAACGGGTACTTGTTGTTTAGCTTTGTATGGGGGCCAGTTCGTGCGCGCGACCGAGACAGGAGATAGAGACGGGAGACCGGTGACAGCAAGACGGTCGCCGCCCCGTACTAGTGGTGTCTCGCGTCGCGCTTGAGAAGCACGTGTGAATTGTTGTAAAAAATGACTTCTTTTTCTGACGAAGACTGTGAGAAGCTGATTGAACTGATCAGACAGTATCCTCCGATATACAATGCACAATTAGATTCCTACAAAGACAAAAATTTAAAGGACACTATTTGGATAAACATAGCGGAAAGCATAAATAAAACAGGTGAGTTATTTTTAATTGATGTGTTTTGCATTTAATTCAATATTCGGAAGGAAACACATAGGTAAAAACAACTTAAGTATTATTTATTTTAATGATAACCTTACATTTTCAAGACAAGGTTTTATGTATGGCTCATAGGATAACAATTTATTATAAGCAATAATTATTAGCCTGAAGCATTCAGACAAATTTTATTTCTTCTCCAGAGATTTTTTCAATTTGTATGATGCTTCAGGCTAATAATTATTGCTTATAATAATTTAGAAACAACTCAAGCAAGCCGTGTGACACGTTGTTCTTGCCAGTCCACTGCTCCTTGCTGTGACATAAAGTAATCTATAATTTTTAAAAGTAAATAATATTTTTTCTCTAATATCTAGTCCGTTGCTGTTCGAAAACCATCCTGCCTGTTCCACGTAATGAAACGAAATTTGAAAGAAAATTTTCTTGTTGGTTCCACTGATGCAAGGGTATTTGAGCAGTTTCCAAAAATCCATCCCGTAACAGATTATGCAAGCAACAGGCAACTAAGATTAAGTCAGTACATGTTTCTGGCGTTATTCAGTGTAAAATATCCTAAACACTGATAGCCTTATTAAAAAAAAAACCACAGCGCGACCGATAACCCGTGTTATTACAATAACATAAATAAACACCGTATACACTAAAACACGATATATTACTAAGAACACTCTTGCGTGATCACGTTGTAAAAATACATTCAATGTATTTTAGATATGACAACGTTGTAATTTCTTTGAATTTACTTGTTAAATTGTTTGTTTTCAATCACACCCGGTAGGTGGCGACGGTTAGTGCGCATGCGCATTTGTCGTTCACGCAGGAAAAAAATAAATCCGCGAAAAAATCTGGCTCCGCAGATGTGTGTTTTAATTTTACCTATGTGTGATTATGATTTATATTATAATGACCAATTCACTTTTATATTCATATAATTAATATATTTGGTGTTATTTGAGTGGTTTTACATCAGTCTTACAATCAAATTAGCAAAATAATCGTTCTTTGAAAGTTGAACTGTCAGGAAATTGTTTTTTAGGTTACATAAAAAATTAAATTTACATTGTATGGTCTTCATATTTAGAGAATTTATTCAAAGTTATGTTTTTTGATATAACTTAAATATCTAATATACGTGTTGGTAAACGTATCAAAGAAATTAACGTCTTAAGGTGTGCAAGCAATGCATTAGAATTTTAGTTTTTTTTATTATTAATTTTTTGGAATCAAAACCAAACTTAATTTTTTTTTACAATTTTTTATTGTATGAAACAGAAAAAAAGTGAAGTGACAGTTTTCTTCTAAATTCATTACATAAAAGGACTGTATTTTTTAAATTTAGTTTTTTTATAAATTTCTCTACACTTTCGTCAAAAATGTTTGGTAAGATTTTTTTTTCTATTTTTTTCCGCGCTTGAATCTTAAAATATGGCAGTTTTTTAAAACCTAAAGTGTATTTCAAATACATAAATCTAAAAGGTAATGTTATCTTGTTTTTATAAATGGTATTTGTTTTTACGACACCTTCAAAAATAAGAAATATATAGAACATTCAAAATACTTACTTACAAATTTCGTTCGGACATCAATCGTTAAAACAGAGATAAACTACCCTCTCAGGCTGTGTAAACAATGTGTATTTCTTTCAATGAACAATTTGTTAATTAGTAATGTTTTCACATCCGCGGCCGTTCGTCAATTGAATAAAATTTTCACTGGGTTTTTTAGTAAGGCTGTATGACAGCAAACCGAACGCATTTTACGATACTCTTCTAGCACGACAAAGGCGGTAGTTAAATATTTCTTTCCTTAAATTGTATTTTGCAACTTTCCTAGCGTAAGGCTTCATCATAAAAGTATCAAGACTAAATACTTCATCTCCAACTAAAAAATGTGGTAATTTTATGTTCGAGTTAGGAAAATTTTTTGGTTCTGGAAAATTAAATTCATTTTTCATGATTTTTCTTCCCATCTGAGACTTTCGGAATATTCCACAATCTCCTTCTTTGCCATAAGAGCCAACGTCGACTGCAATACTTGTAATTATGGTCTACAATAGCCAGAAGAACTATAAAGTAAAATTCCTTGTAATTAAAATACAACGACCCACTATTTTCAGGGGCTTTTATTCTCACGTGCTTCCCGCCAAAGCGCGTGTGCAATTGGGGAATTGCCATTTATCCCAAAAGCCTTCAGATATAACCCTAAAATCACTTTCTTTTGGAATAGGCATCAAAATTGGCACTAAAGAAATCTTCAATTTTTTCAATATCTCTTTGACTATTTGGCAAATTTATGAAGGTGATATACGAAATGCAAAGGATAGCGAAGCATATGTTTCTCCAGTTGCTATAAACCTGAAACAAAAATATAATTTTATTAGCGCTTTGCCTGCGGTCCGCCCGAGTGTTTCTCGTTTTTTCCGTTCCCCCCAGAATTTGAAATAAAAACTGTGTACCGAATTATCAATAAAATATAACAGGCTAACATCTTTCATCACAGACGGATTGCAATATTCAGAGCACAGGCGTCGCGCGTCGGGTGGGAATGCTATCCTTGTTCTACCGGTATTACAATGGAAGATGATCCAAAAAACTAGCGTCATTGATCCTTTCGGCACCGGTGCGTAGTTGGGAAACACGCCAAACGCGTGCCCAACATATGTACATGGTTGACATTTGTCACATGAAAACAGGTCGCTTCTTCGACTCATTCTTGTGTTCATCAGCTCGGCTGTAGAATGATTTGCCGGCCTCTGTGTTTCCTCCTTCCTACAATATGGGTCTCTTCAAGACCAATGTTCATTCCTTCCTCTCCTCAAAAAGACTCTCCACATAGCATCTCAGATGACATAGGCCCAGAGGGAAATTATTTTATTTTAAGCCCAGTAAACATCCCAATAAACTACCTTTTATCCTGATTCTTTACGTGTTTCCCGTGGGAATGTATGTCAAACTTTGTATGAGAAAAAAGACATAGCGCTAGTCTCAAATAATAATTTGTTATTACAGATTCGGAATGCCGTAAAAAATGGAAATTAATCAAGGACACCTACAACCGCTATAAACGTAAACAAAAGCATTCGACGAGATACGCAGCACCAGCGAAAAATTCAAAGTGGCAATTTTACGAAAGCTTAAGATTTTTAGAAATCACACCATCGGAAAGACAAAGCTCCTCCAGTGTAATAGGGGAACATACTTATACCTCCTCAGAAGTTGAACGTGAAAATACTCTTCCCGAAGTCACAGACGAATCAGTTCGCTATACTTCTTCAAGGGAGTTAGAGCCTACACCAGGAACCTCTACCTCTACACCAATTATCGAAAAATCAGGCAAAAAGAATACGAAGAGAAAAAGACAAGACAACGATTTTATAAAGTTTTCGAAGGAAAGACATGAAAACCGAAATGGTCAGCTGGAATTATTATTAGAATCCCAACAGCCAGTAGTTGACGATATATCGACATTTACAAAACATATCGAAATGACGCTAAGAAAATTGAGCGCACGTTCAAGGACAATGGCAAAAAATGAAATATTTAATATTGTTTCCAAGTATGAGATTAAAGATATCGACGGACAAAATGAACGCCACCATACAAGTTCCTCGTACAATTCATCTTCTCCAATAAGTGTAGCGTCATCAGCATTACCGGATTATCCCTAGGCAGAACTGCCTAGGGACTAACTGCCTAGGGGCCACGCATCGGCTAGGGGCCCCGCGTCCCGAGAAAAAATAACTTGCTTCAATTAATGAGCAACGAAGTTTCGGAAAAAGTCAGCTTTCAAGATGTTTTAATTTTTTTATTAAGTACATTTACAGGTTAATAACGTTAGGTTCACGCATTATAGAAAACAAAAAATTACAATACTTAGGTTATAACCCAATAAATAAGTAATGTTTACATCATGCACAAATAATAAATAAAAAGTCTATAATTAAAACAAATATATAAACATGGTTGTGTTTTACTTTTCTTTCCTTCTATTTGTTGCAACATTACTTAGTATCTGAAGTGATTGAAGGTGCCGTGTGTGGCTTATATTGGCATTTGTTTTGTTTTATTTCTAATTATATGTTTAAAACACAAATGTTGTACAAGCTTCAGTATGCACTACCTATCTGCTTGATAAAATTCTATGGAAAAGGTTGTCTGGAAGAGATCACTTTAGTGATAAGACGGCTCATTGAAATGTTTTTTTTTTAATATTTTTGTTTCCATTGTCCTGTTATGTGCAATAAAGGGTTATTGTACATATTTTATTGTATTGTATTCGCTGGCCCCTCTTAAGCGCTGAATGAATAAGTGAATTACCCTACTCTACATTTTTGTAATGACTATTAATACCAACTCTGTGTGTTACTCTGTATGTTACTCTGTTTGAAGATGGAAGTATGGAAGATCTACAGGTTCCTATTTTTGGGAACCTGTACATCTTCCTACTCTTCAATTTTGTAATTTCTACTAATACCAACTCTGTGTGTTAACTCTGTATCTACAGTTGTACACTTTCCTATTTTTGGGAACCTGTACATCTTCCTACTCTACAATGTAATTCCTATTATTACCAACTCTGTATGTTAGTACAACTAGTATAATCATTGTCTCATTATTCATATTGGCCCATTGTCTATATTTGCTAACATAATTTATCTATTCCATGTAAAAAACTGAAAATGTAACTAATTATAAAAATTCTGAAAATGTAACTAATTTAAAAAACTGATAATGTAACTAATTTAAAAATTACTGAAAATGTAAATAATTTAAAAAAAATTGATAATGTAACTAAGTATTTAAAAAAAAAAAAAACTGGATATGTATAGTTTGGCAAGAAAGTCTAGAAATTAAATCAATTGGAACTAAACCTGTTCATTACTATGGCAACACCGAATTATATGACGTTTCGTATGGCTGTCGTGTAATCGGGTGTTGCGGTTGATTTATTGTCTTAAATCTGAGTAGAATATCGCTGATTTGATAATATTTTTATTCATTGTTTGCCTGAATTTAATTAAAATGAATAAATTATTACATAGTGATACAAGAGGGGTTACATTCTGCGTTTTTCAACACTGCCTAGCCGAGTGTCACGCGAAGAAGCTTTTGTTTGATTTAGAAGATGTTTAAAAACGAACTGCAGAAATGAATGGTACGTAGTATAGTTTGTTTAATAAATTTCATTAGTATTACAAGATTTATGCCAATTTTCGAGCGATAATAATCATTACAATCTGATTTGAGGTTATGTTAAAAAAATTCGAATTTGACATTTCGATTTGACAGTTCATATGCGGCCACAGGAAAAAGGATATAACTCAATAAAAAAATAATAATATGCAACTTCTTTAAACTCGTAGAAAAGTTCCTTTTTTCTCGTTTTCTCTTTTTTCTTTCTAAGTGAATATTATCTAGTGTGTGTTTTTAAAACTACCTTCTATAATAATAATTTTAATGATGTTTTTCACACACAGGTAAATCTGAAACAACGGTAAGACGAATCGTCAAGGAAGGGGAAAAGGCAGATGGAAAATTTGAAACACCGGGAAAACGGAAAATGGGCATAATAATAATAATATGTAATAGCATAAGTGCTGATGATTGGAAAAATTGTTGCAAACACTTGATGAAAATTGAGGCAGAATATTATGCACGAGGCAGTACTATATATGATGATATCGATGAACTGCGTTTAGATGAAGATGAAGATACAGAAGAAGAAGAATCACACGAAGACAAAGACAATAATTACATGTCGGGTGTTGAATTAATAGACTTAAATTTTTAAGTACCTACGTTTTTATATCGAAATAAACGCCCACTTAAAACTTGTTTTGTTTTATTTTGCTTCTATTAAATTACAGTTTTTTTGTGCAATTTTTTTGAAAATACAAATACGCTATGAAATATGCATTTTGCCAGAAGTGTTTTTTTAAAACATACGTTCTTTGTCTTATGAGCCATCTTGGTGTTGCCATTTAAAACTAGAAAACGATCGCAGCGCCATCATTTATTTTCTACACTTTCTTGCCAAACTGTAAATAATTTTAAAAATATGTAACTTACTTTAATAAATGGCCAAGATCACCCTTAATGGGTGAAAGCCAAATAAATAATTATAAAAAAAAAAAAAAAGACTTGTGCCACATATACGCATCTGTATAATAGACGGAGCGCAGGGAAACGTAAACCCCATTCAGCGGTTGAGATCAGTGGCGGCGTAAGGGGGGGGGGCGGAGGGGGCGGTCCGCCCGGGTACCAAGCTCCAAGGGGTGACAACGAACGACAACTCACTCGTACAGCCAAAGAATGCGCACAAAATTTCCCTTTGTAAAGACTTATCAATAAATAGTTGCCTACTCTTGTATCTACATAGCTACTTATATACCTACTAATATGATAAATGATATATTGAAACGCGTCGCAACTATATGCATTTTTTATTTATTTCGAATATTATTTCTAATTCCCTAAAATAATGAATTCATGTTGCACTTGGTCTGATCTTATACTGGAAATATTAATGAAAAATGTCGGCGTGTCCGAAATAACTATCAGAGACAAGATGGATTGCTCATCACGAAGTCTGTTAAACCACTGAAGAATATTTTTGAGAAGCTTGTATCAACAGTACCCAGTGATCCCGGCACCAGCAAATAAAGCATTGAAAGAAGAGATGCAGCATCAACACTCACACCAGCTTTGTATGACTTCTGTGTTTTTATGCTATCTTTCATTTTGGTGTGAAGTTTTTTTTTTTTTTTTTTCTTTTCTTTATTCATTATATAACTTTTTATACAGTTTTTACAGGTGGTTCGACTACCATGCTAGGCACATGCCCGTATTATTGTAGTCGAATTATTAATATATAATTATATAAATGTAAGAATTGTTATTGGTTAATTAATATATAGTTTAGTTAGGTACAATGTTTGTACAATAGGTGAAGTCCTAGAAGAAGTTAATCGAACAAAAAAGTATACACAAAAACCTGGGCTAGCATTGGTGGTTATAAAAATTGAAGCTCTTAAAATTTTTCTTCAAAATCAACGCAACCAAAGAGTGGAAAAAGCTATTTGCTACGCAACAAAATGATGTGAGGACTTAGACATTCCGATTGAAGGAAAAAGAGGAAGGAGGATATTTCGAAAATTATAGTTTTGGAGAAATGGCCCGAGATGCCGTACTTAATATTACCAGAGGAGCTGTAGAGAGCAATGTTAGAATGTCACGATAGATTTTACGAAGAACTATGCCATCGTTACAGGTTACAGGGCAATGGATTTTATTCTGGTTACTCTGCGTGTTATTCAGCAAAAAACGTTGGTAACATAACCAGAAGAAGATCTTCGTGGAATGGTTCCAAATCTGTTAAAAATTTACAATGAGTTTTCAGCAGAGGACATCGTGTTGGAGATTTTACGATTGAGGCGCCGTTTGGAAGCCGCCAACATTTCTGCCCAAGAAGCGGTTCAATGGACTACATTGAAGCTTCTCAGATTCATTGTAAAATGGGGCTATTCTGAGTTTATTCCAAGTTTAGCGCTGTCTTATATTTTTTAACAATTTGTGTTTCGGTGGCTCCATGTGAAAGAAGCTTTTCAAAGTTAAAATAAATAAAATCTTAGTTCCACAATCAGCCAAGCGCGAATAACCAATCTTTCAATTTTATAAATTGAAAGAGACAGGGACAAGGGCGTATCCAGGATTTTTTTCTGGGAGGGGCACAAGGGACGGACGGGCAAAAAATCAACAATTATTGTTAGAAATAAACTTGAAGTATCATACATCATACTTTAAGTTTATTTCCACGAGTTCAAGTATGTATAGGAAGGTTTATGAAAGTGTCAAAACAATAGAAAAATTAAATGTTTAATAAATACAGTTTTCGGTTCTGTGATGGAATCTTTACAGTACACAAAAATACCTTAATAATACCTTAAAATACCTGGGGGGGGGGCACGTGCCCCCGTGCCTCCCCCCCCCAGAAGGTATAAAATCCCCCTAAATCCGCCCTTGGACAGAGAAATCAATTTTGATAATGTGATCGAATATTTTAGCAAAATGAAGTCTCGTGAGCATTTGGTGTTTAATTTTAAGTAGGGGTGCTCAATACAAAACCGCCCCGGGTGCCCATCTATCCTACGCCGCCACTGGTTGAGATTCTTCTCATTTTTAAGAAGAGAGCCTGGGCCTTACCGGGAATGCTTTTAAGGTGAGTCAAGAACGAGGACGATCTGTCTAATGTAACACCTAAATATTTAGTACTCTCTACAAAACGGATTGCAGTATCTCCCATTTTTATGAAAGGGTTTCTACCTCTACTGAGCACTTAAAAGCACTTGCATACTGCTTACTAACAACGTATGCAAGGACACTGGAGGTCTAGATTCGTTCAAAATAAATAAATGTAGCTTCGTTTAACAAAAAAAATTTTGAATCTTGCGAGAGCCTTGAAGGAGTAACCACCAGTTACTTATACCAGGGCGGGTAAGAGGTGGATTACCTCCACTGTATTGTATTAGTTTTTTACCGAATAATGACCCCCCCCCCTTAGTGAAGTAGATGTAATTTTACAAGTTTTTTATTCAGTTCACACGGGCCTCTGACTCTGGCGGGCCTCCCGTTTCCATGTTCCCTTGATCAAATCCTAAACAAGGCTTTAAGGACACTGCAAAAAAATTTTGGTATTTTCAATTCATTTTCTGAAAGATGCATTTGTTAATAATGCTCTCACCATTTGAGGAAATTGGAAATTGTTGGAGATATAGCATTTTATATGAAACCGTTTTAAACAGTTTGTATGTTGAATTATCCTCAGAAAAACTTTGAAAGCGTGTTTCTCGAAACTACGTTTTTCAACCTGGTTGACAACATATTAGAAAAACTATTTATCCGATTTGCATGCACTAAGTAAAACAGTTAAAAAATCCAGTCACTATGGCACCACTTCGAGATTTTTTTATGAAGTTCTATTTTTTTATGAACAATGAAAATTATCCATAAAAAATCGAAAATAAAATTCGCTGGTCCACCATTTTTTTTTTTATATCAAAATTCCCCTACTCCATAGACTGTAGATTTTAGAACAGATTTACAGCCGTTGTGTCCAACATTTTCGGATGATTAATCCGAGTGAAGCTGAGCCTAGCGCCTTGCGCCGCTAAGCTAAGGTATGTTAGAAAAATGCTCCATTTTAGCTGTGTCCAACAACTTGATCGTAGCGCTCGGTGTGTAGCCCCATTTGCTTTCGTACACCAAAAAATGACGTCAAGTTAGGAACTTTACATGTTAAATTAATACCGAAACGTTAATTAATTTTATTTATTATTTATACAGATATTTTATTTTAAATAGTGCAATACATAAACCGACATTTTACATTTTTAAAACAAACGTATTTAATATGTTAAAAATAAGGTGTTAATTGACTTACTTTTTTGTTTACGTGCGTTTGAAGTTTGACATTAGAATCAGTTGAAATTTTGTATTCAAAATGGACAAGGCGAAGCGTTCGAAAAATTTTACGCCAAACGAAAAAATGAGACTTGTAGACCTAGTTACCTCGTCGCAGGTCATTTTGTCGAAAGCGACAGGTGACTCAAACTACGCTACGCTTGTAAAATCAAAAGAAGCTGCTTGGAATGACATTGTCCTCGACAAGTGCTAATTATATTCCACATATTATTACAAAAATGACACTCGAATAAGTCAAAACTTTACCTTTCGCTTGCGTAAGTTAAATTATCTTCTACTTGGCTCAAAACATATAAAAAACACGCTTTTGTCATCCTAAAGCGGTTATAAAAATCGCCGTCATACTTCCATAAAATTTATATCGGCATCTTGCCGCCGCCTATATAATCCAATATTATCGTCAAGCATATCTGCCCATTCAACCATATTCACTATATTCAATATAGGATTCATATTTCAAATTGAAAAACCAAATAAAAAAGCCGACAAAAGAGTGAACTGATGACAGATAATTACGATAATTAATTGACATTGACAGCTCGATTGTTTTCGCGGATTTTTGTTCGCTCTGTTGTCAGTTTTTATAAGTAGGTCTTCCTTAGCAACTTTAATCCACCCGGCTACCTTCCTTACATTTGAGTGTGGTGGGACGATCATTATGTTTCGACACAGCGTATTTGGGCATTTGAGCAGGGCTGAGCGGAGATCTCGGCTGAGCATAGGTTGGACACAACGGCTGTAAGACTTGGTGCATGCAAATCGAATGTATAGTTTTTTAATATGTTGTCAACCAGGTTGAAAAACATGTTAAAAAAGTTTTGTGAAAAATGCATTCAAAGTTTTGCTGAAGGATAATTCTACATACAAACTGCTTCAAATGGTTTCACATAAAAAGCTGTATCCGTCAATTTTTAAAATTTGTAGCGCGCCGTTTTTACGCTTGCCACTACACCATCTCTTTCCCCCGTACAGCGCCATCCTGCTCACCCACCCCTAAGCAAACCAGGATGCGCCGACGCCTTCTGCGCATCTCCCACCCTCGAGCCGCTACATAAACCACACCCCGCAACAAGGAATGGGCTATATAACAAGCTGCGCGCCCTAAATTAGTCAGTTCGTCTGCAGCTCGCTCTTGGCTAGTACGCTCTCTTAGTTGCGCTTCGTCCTCTGGCACGACCCTCTAAGGAGTATTCTACTACCATAAGTAAAGCACCAACCAGACCCCCGACTGCTGCCTTAGTTGCGCTTCGTCCTATGGTACGACCCTCTAAGCAGAACCACAGTCAGTTTTGTTGTTCCCAAAGCCTAACGGCAAGGTTCCCTCCGATCCCTTGCTCAGTTAATTAGTGAATTGATACATTGTGACTATTTTTACCATATTATGTGATCTGTGAACTTACTTTCTTAAATAAATAACCTTTTACCAACAATTGTGTTATAAAACTGGCGCCCAACTTAGTGGCCAGACACATAAAATGAAAATTAAAATCAGTGCATCTACAAAATTTCGTCGCTACCACGTCGAAGTCCTCGTTTCACAATGCAGGCCAAGGAAAGTGCTGGCATCTGCTTCACGCAGGAGCAGTTCGCGGAACTCATGAACTCCATGAAGCGGATGCAGTCGGAACCAACACGTACGGGTACATTCACCACCTGTACGGCACGCTTCGATGGTACCAGAGACAGGAGTGCGGTCGAGAGTTTTATTGCCGCCGCATCCATCTTCAAGTGCGCCGAGAACATCGAAGACGCAAGCGCTCTGGAAGGATTACCACTGCTGCTTACGAAAGACGCCGCCGCTTGGTGGCTCGGCATAAAAGGAGAAGTACGAGACTGGGAGAGCGCAACGACCCTCCTCAGGCATGCTTTCGCCCCTAAGAAGCCAGCGTACAAAGTGTACACAGAGATATTTTTATGCAAGCAAGACGCATTAACGTCAACCGATGTGTTCATTGCTAAGCAGCGGATGTTACTCGCGGAGCTACCACCGCCCAGCCATCCAGAGAAGGTCCAGATAGACCTAATATTCGGACAACTGAATATCCGGATACGAGACAGAGTGCCGCGCGAAGCGATCAATACCTTCGCCGAACTACTACAAAAAGCCCGTGCAGCGGAAGAAAGCCTGTACGAGAGCACGAAGACCGTCCCACTACGCGCGATGGAAAACCGAACAGACGGCCGCCTACGCTGCACTAACTGCCGCAGATTTGGGCACCGTTCCGAGGAGTGCCGTTCCCGCTACGATACAGGAGCGCACGTAAAGTACACTCCTCCAGTCAAGAAGCTGGAGACACCCAGTGATGCGAAGTTCGCATGCTACGGTTGCGGTAAACCAGGCGTGGTAAGAAGCAAGTGCCCGCAATGCAGCCAAGGGAGAATAGACACCCCTCACCCACGAGCCGATTTTTGCTCGATACATGAAATAGGCCTTCCCCGAGCGAGACCTATACTACACATCGGGATTGGAAACTTCCTGGGCACTGCTCACGTAGACACCGGAGCAAAATTGAGCATAGCATCAGCTGAGCTACACCGGCGGCTAATCGCTCAAAATTTCAAAACCCAGCGAACCATCATGGACATCGTATTGGCAGATGGTGTCCCTAAACGTCAGGAGGTCGAGACAATAGCCGCCACCTTGACACTAAGAGGCCGACAGATACCCACCAGCTTCATCGTGCTCCCAGGAGGACACGAGAATCGAACACTCCTAGGCGTCGATTTTATCGAAGACGCGGGGATCGATATAAACATTCCCCAGCGCGCATGGGCATTCACGGACAGCCCCGAAGTACGGTATATGCTGCATATGGAAAATGACGCCATACCACCAAACTGAGGTATTCGACAACGTCAAAAGACTGGCGAGATAGGAGAAGTGAAAGCACACAAACTCCCTAAGGTTTGCCTACCCGCCCCACCAGTACAGGACAATGAATGCGAGATCTACGTGCCGCCGTTCATGAGTCCTCTCCCACAGACACCGCCTAAGGTTCGTCTGCCCGCCCCACCAGCACAGGACAATGAATGTGAGATCTACGTGCCACCGTTCATGAGCGCTCTCTCACAGACACCGCCTCGCACTAACATTTGGGCTAAGATGATAGCCCTGAATGAGCTGTTTCCCGAGGACGCGATGGAGGAAGACGCCCTAAGGGAGGTAATGATACGCTCCTATCGGCTCTTCGATGACTCCCCAAGAAAATCCAGAAATGAAGTGGAGCTCTGTGCCTTGGACGCCGAAATACTAAGCCTCCGACCAGATGAAGCCACCCACCTTATACCTACCCAGAGGGACCAGCTGGACCGCCTGCTGTGCGACAACGCCGCTGTCTTCTCGGCCACCCTGTCATCTACGACAAAAATTGAGCACCGAATCGAGACCGGACAACACCCGCCGATTTCAGTAGCCCCTTACAGGCTCTCGCCAGCCCGCCAAGCAGAACTCCGCGCCGAGATTAACAGTATGTTAACCCAAGGGATTATAGAAGAAGCAGATTCACCGTGGGCCGCACCTGTGGTTATGTGGATCTCTAAAATGAAGGAGCCAAACAATGTCAAACAGCTACAGACATTTCTTCAGACATGCTCCTGGTATAGGCGATTTGTACCCGAGTTCGCCAAAACCGCCAAGCCACTCAGCGACTTGATAAAGAAAGACGCCACCTGGGAATGGAAATCCCCACAGCAGAATGCTTTCGACACCCTAGGTCCAGGGGGAGGGACTAGAAGAACATCCGGTAGAATACGCGAGCCGCCTGCTACTACCAGCGGAGAGGAACTATTCTACCACAGAACGAGAAGCCCTAGCAGTCGTATGGGCAGTTGCAAAGTTCCGAGGATACATTGAAGGAACAGCAATCACCGTGGTTACCGACCACCAAGCTTTGAAGTGGTTAATGACGTTAAAGTCTCCCACAGGTCGCCTTGCAAGATGGGCCCTGCAGCTTCAACCCTACAACCTGAAAATCCAATACACACCTGGACGCTCAAACCTGGTGGCGGACACACTATCACGACCACCATTACTTGAAGACCCACCCTCTATTTGCGCACTATGCACGATAACCCTCGACGTTCCAGTACGCAACGCGGCTGACATCCGCAGAGAGCAATTGAAAGACACTGCATTGAAGAAAATTATCGAGTGTTTTGAAGCCAACAATCCAAACGAAGACCTTAGTTACTGGACAACTAAGGGCTACCTGATGCAAAACGGTGTATTGTACCGATATGCACCCGATATCGAAGAAGAGGACGCTCAACTAGTCGTCCCCGAGCATGAGCAACACCAAATACTCATGGCCTATCACGATGCCCCTACCGCTGGGCATTACGGAGTAGAACGCACGATTCGACGAATTGCCAGACGATACTTTTGGAAGAATATGCGGACCTACATACAGAAATACGTCAAGAACTGTCTGGAGTGCCAGAGATACAAGCCATCAAACCTAAAACCCGCCGGCCTCCTACAGACTTCAGTAATGAACCAGAGGTTTGAAACAGTAGCCTTCGACCTCTTCGGACCACTCCCAACTTCTGAGGATGGGAAGAATTGGATCTTCATCATCGAAGACGTGGCCACACGCTGGATAGAACTATTTCCCCTCAAAGACGCGACTGCCGAGACCTGCGCCCGCGTCCTGATTGATGAAGTATGCCTACGCTACGGGACCCCACGCCGACTGATAAGCGACAACGGTACCCAGTTCGTGAGTGCCGTGATGCAGCAGATGACTTACTGCCTGGACATCAAGCACACCTTCACACCAGCCTACCACCCAGAGGCCAATCCTGTCGAGAGGAAAAATCGAGACCTCAAACCCCAACTAGCCATACTGGTTGGCACAGAACACCGAAAATGGGCCGAAAGCCGTCCATCAATACGCTTCGCCATGAATACCGCGTTCTGTCAGAGCACCGGATACTCCGCTGCCTATCTCACATTTGGACGTGAGCTAAGGTCAGCCGATGACGTCGGAAGAGACTTGAGAAGCATTATCTTATCGGAAAACTTCATCCCCGAGATAACGCCGCATCTGCTACAACTAGCCGATACCCTACGTCTTGTCAGGACCCACAATGATGAGAAACAAGACAAACAAAAGAATTACGTGGATAACAAGAGGCGAGAAGACCCCCATTACCAGCCCGGAGATCACGTCTTTGTCCACTCCCACGCTCTTAGCAAAGCCGCAAGAGGCTTCAGCGCAAAATTAGGACCACGACGCGATGGCCCCTACCTGATCCTGAAGCAACATGGACCAACGAGCTACGAGATAGCTTCAATGGAAGCACCAGATGTCTCGCTAGGCACCTACCACACCTCAGCACTGACTCCATATATTATAAATTTCTTTAAAACATTTGGTGAGAGCAATTTTAACAAATGCATCTTTCAGAAAATGAATTATATATAAAAAAATTACAAAACTACGAAAATTTACGAAACAAAACCCTTCCTCTCCTTAGTCAGAGGGAGTTTTTTTACGATTTTTTTTTTAATTTTTGGCAGCATTTGAAGTGAAAAACGCGATTTTTGCTAAAAAATTTCGGTGAATTTGTTATTATAAAATGGTAAAAAAAACTCCCTCTGACTACCTGTTGATTTATATGTAAAATAGTGTAAAAAAATTCGAAAGCATCGGTCAAGTCAAGTCAAGATTTTGAGTTATGATGTTCACGAACTTCAGAAAATGTTGTTTGCGAGAAAACCGATTTAAAAATTTTTATACTCGAAATATACTTGAATCCAGCAGGAGGGCCGGTCGCTTGAAACGCTGTACCTTCATTAGTTTTTCTCCGATTTACTTGAAATTTTGACCCAATACTCAATATACTGACAAGTTTTACTTTCAGAATTTAAAAAAAAATTATAAAACCTTACCCCCCCCCCCCTCCCTTAAAGCCTTGTTAAGGATTTGGTCAAGGGAACAAGGAGGCGTTTGGAGGCCCCTTCAAACCCCCCCCCCCCGTTAGTCCACCATTGGTAAAGGGGCCCCGAGACGTGCATTGCCATTGACATGGTTAATCCGGCCCTGGTCATCAGAACACCAAACACAAAATGATTTGATTGATTTATCATCTCGCCAATTACAAAATATTTCCAGTGAACCACTTTAAAATATTTTGAACTACGAATTCTTCCCACTACAACTTCAATAATAACACAAATTTACCTTAGAGTTAGTGCTAATTTTTCTTCCAATGATATTCTTCCATTTGTTAGCATTGTCTTTTTCATTAAATTTAATACGTTAACAAACTGTGTTTTATTCAGCCTAAAATAAGTCCTGAACATATTGTCATCAAACAATAGGTGATTCTTCACTAACAGCGAAAATGATCCTTCTTGGCCTCTAGTTGCGTATAATTCGTTAATAGGTAATCTTTTTTTAGATTTGTAAAAATAATGTCAGTACAAATCATCGTCTTCCTCTTCCTCTATTAGTAACTCTACTTGGGTTTCCATTAGTGTAATTTAATAACAGTACAACACAACTGACTTCATCGACAGACTGCGCTATACTGAAGGCGAAGGCGGTCGCGGTCTCGGTCTCCACCCACAGTACGTGCCTAAGAGATCGAGAAACTTGTCGCGGTCTACTGTCTCCGTCTCTGGCCTCGGTCTTCGGTCGCGGTCGCGGCGCGAACCGCCGCCTTAACCGCGTATTGGCGACCACCACCATCCAAACGCTTCACATTCAGACCTACTTAAGAGCTATGCCGGTCATTTAAAAATATCGTCGATAGGTATTGTAACCAATATCTTCTGTTCCACTTCGCGCTCCCCTCAGGGGAACTGAGCGAAAGGGACAACTGCATATCGGGCCGAAAATACCTAAATAAAATCGTCAAAATCGATGTTTTGTATTCCCCATTTTTCTTCTCCAAAACTGGACCGATTTTAATTTTTTTTTCACTAACTGTATTAGAAGAAAATATTCTATGTCGGTACGTTTTTTTACGTACGTCTTTTTGTTTAGTTTGTATACTGAACGTCTTTTGACGGCGTTTAAACTAGGCAATTTTATTCATTTTTGGAAGGTCCTAACTTCTATAAGAAGTAAATGATCAAAAAAAGCAAAACGTACCGACACGCTAATGGTCAATATCTATATTATGTAAAAAAAATTTTGCTCTAGGGTCAAAATCCAGAGAGATTAATGGGGAATACGTTTGTATGGAAAAAACGTCGCTGGTATTTCCTCTTAACGGACAATCGCGGTCTCTTTCACGACAATACTCCTTTCTACTGCCGTGGTAAGCAAATTATTATATTATACTCATTTGTCTACAAACATTTCACTAAAATACCTACTGAATAATATTATTAACCGATTTTACCTCAAATACGGGTACTTACCTCTATTTGATTATGTCAATAAAAGAACAATATTATCTATATATAACTCACCAACAAGAATTACGTCAAACTCTGAATCCTGTATTAACCATATATTTGTTAAAACTAGGAAAAAAACATCTTCATCCATTATTCGATCAACGGTCACAGATCATTTCACTACTACACTAAGCTTACATCTTAACAAGAAACAAAAAGATGAAAAAAACAACTCCGTACAAGACAAAATCAATTTTAAGTCCCTAATAGAGGATATACATAATGAATCTTGGTCAAATGTAATAAATGAACCCGATCCAAACAACGCGCTGAACACATTTATGACCACAGTTGGAACCTATATTGCTAAACATACAACAAAAAATACCCCGAAAAACTACTCACATAAAGAAAAAAAAATAACACCCTGGATCAAGAAAGGATTAGTAAGCAGCATTCATAAAAGAGACACAATGCACATGCAAGTACGCAAAAACCCATATGATGACAAACTAAAAAATAATTACCTGCTATATAGAAACCTTTGTAATAAATTAATCAAACAAGCCAAATACAAGTACTACAAAAAAGAAATAAAATCCGCCAAAAATGACCCCAAAAAAATCTGGAAAATCGTCAAAGATATTAGGGAACGTACCCATACTACGTGACCAACTTTTTGCCATTTTTAACCCCCCCCCCCCCCCCCCGGTGACCAAAATCCTAAGCAACCCGCCGCTCATTTGTATGGAGCGTGACATTTTAAAGACCCCCCCCCCCTAAATGTGTCACGTAGTATGGGTACGTTCCCTTACTTTCTCCAATACGAAAAAAGACTCGAAGATCAAAGTACTGTTAATAAATGGAAACAAAACCCTTACAAAAAATGAACCTGGTAAAATAGCAAATTTTATTAACTCCCAATTTGCAAAAGTTGGATCTAACTTGGCTGAAAAAATTCTTTTAAAAAACGGCACAACAGAAGACTCTTTAACCAAACTATCCTCTACCATGCAACCAAATCATTCGTTTTATCCTCACAAAATAAGTACAAAGGAAATATCGGATTTAATTATTTCTCTCAAACCAAATTGCGCTGTGGGCCCAGATAACCTCTCCAATCATATACTGATTAGTCTCCGAGAACATATACTTATACCACTTCAACATATTTTCAACCAAAGTTTCAGCCTCGGCTTTGTCCCCGATCATCTAAAAATAGGTTGTATTACTCCAATACATAAATCGGGAGACAAAACGCTGATCTTAAATTACAGACCAATCACTCTACTAAATTCGCTATCGAAACTACTAGAAAAAACTATGAAAAAAAGACTGCTCGCATACCTTGACAAACACAAACTGATCTCCACCCGTCAATTCGGGTTTCGAGCGAAAATGGGAACAGAAGACGCCTTATCGGAACTAACCACCTACATAGTGAAAAACCTAGATGGCGGTTCAAAGGTGTTAGGAGTGTTCTTAGACCTAGCAAAAGCTTTCGACACCATCTCACACAAATTACTCCAACAAAAACTCAAAAACATTGGCATAACAGGTCCACCACTAAAATGGTTCATCAGCTACATTGAAAATAGACAACAAATTGTAAAAATCAATAATCAAGAAAGTGACAAAGTAGGCAACAGGTATGGAGTACCCCAAGGCAGCGTCTTAGGTCCCATACTGTTTCTCATCTACATTAACAGTCTAACTGAGATAAGCCTAGGGAACATAGAGTACAAAGTTATCAGTTATGCAGATGACACTGTAATTTTATTCAAAGCCCAATCATGGGAAAACGTCTTCCAAAATACGGAAGCAGGGATGACTGAAGTAAATAAATGGCTAATAAATAATCTACTGACACTAAATATTTCTAAAACAAAATACTTAACTTTCAGTAAAACATTAGCTGGTCAGCCAGATAGTCGCCCACAACTACATCTTTACCCCTGCACAGTTACCTCATTAACTAACTCACGCTGTGTTTGTGACAAAATTGATTATGCGCAAAATATTAAATATCTCGGTTTAACTGTTGACAATAACTTAAAATGGGATCTCCAAATTAACCTAATTACAAAAAAAATACGGAAACTCTCTTACATCTTCAAAACAATTCGAAACATTATGTCACTACCTCAGTTAAAAAATATATATTATGCACTCTGTCAAAGTATTCTAATGTATGGTATTTCTGTATGGGGAGCAGCAGCAGAGACTCACCTCAAATCACTTAAAATTAATCATATAACAATAATCAGAATTATGTTTAGAAAGCCTTATCAACATCCGACAGAACAGATAATGATCAACAATAACCTATTAGTAGAGATGGCAAAATTTCGTTTTACCTAAAAACGCGAAAAATAGCGAAAAACGTGATTTTGGCCTATTTCAGCTAAATTATTCTATTTAGCGAAATAGGCGTGAATTTCCCGAAAATACCGGGAATTAAAATAATATGTGAGAATTTCAATAAAAGAGACTTTGAAATGCTTCCTGTATTCTCGAAGCTGACCAGCGACGAGTGTGTTGAGGGCTATCTCTACCTTCACAAACTGATGGGACAAATTGTGCGTGAAGGTAAAGTGTGTGACTTGGTGCAAATGTTGATGGCAATGAAAGTGACAAACTCTGCCTTTGCTGGGCCAGCCCTACAGACAATTTGGGCCCCTGTAAATAGTGTTGATGCAGAGCGTTTTTTCAGTCACTACAATTTAGTACTGACTGAGAATGAAGGAGTCCACTATTGAAACGTGCGCAATGCTATCATTCAATCAGTAAAGTGCCATTTCCATTGTTTTTTGTATTTACCTGTATTTCAAATATGCCTACTTTATTTCATTTTTGGAAGCCTGTCCTACCTCTTTTTACAATTTTGTTACTATTTTATGTGTAAATATTTAATATTTTTGTACTGTAGGCTAAAATTGCTTTTTGACATTACACAAATTGTGCGAAATAAATTACGCCTATTGATGTTAATCGCAATCTGCATTAGTTGTGTTTGTGTTCGACCCGTACTTGGAGTTTCCTTCCTTATTAATTTAATATTAAAATTAATTATTTATAATCTTTCACATGGAAATACTTGCAAATGAAGGTTAAACATATATTTTACCAAAAATACTTAAAATATACGCTAAAAACATTCAGGAAATACATTTTTTTTCTATTTTGCTACAAAACGCTAAATTATGCCTCAAAATGCTGTAAAACGCTAAATTTCCAATTGTTAATGCTAAAAAATCTGAAAATTAATGCTAAATTTTGCCATCTCTACCTATTAGACATAAATAAACTATTCATAAAGAAGATCATCTACAAAAACTGCATAAAAATACCACCACACTTCATAACTCACTCGCAATACACAAGAGCAAACACACACAATCAATTACAAGTACCATATATCAAATCAAATTTTGCAAAAAAACATGAATCTTACTTGGCACCATATATATTCAATAAGTTTGTAGCCCAAACAAAGACCTACGTCGCATCTAATAATTTGAACTGGGTTTTCAAAAGATTTTTAAACTGGTTGAATGTCAAGTAAAGAAGAGAGATAAGTAATATTCTTAATATCTAATATTATATATTTTCTATTTTCTACTCTGTTTTTAAATTCTGATTTTCCTCTTATTTTATTATTATTATTTTTACTATAATTTATATGTTTCTTTTTTTTTCTTTTTTTACCACTTATTTGTTTTTATGTAATTAGAAATTGTTAGTTACCAGCCTCAGAACAGACTTTAGTCTAGTGAGGAGGGTAAGGAAAAAAAAATCATGTTGTACATAACTAATAATAAATAAACGCCCGGGTTGCCGGCACTGAATAATTATCATTAGCCGGGTCGCGTATTTCCAATCCCCGCGGTTGAGTCACTCTAGCCTAGCGACTGAGCCGCGTTAGGGATTGGAAGGCGTAAATCGCCTTACAAACACTACCGCATTTCAGTCGTGCTAGTGACTGAACCGCGTTAGGGATTGTTATGCATAAATCACCTTACAAAAGCTATACCGATTCAGTCACCTACGCGCTTCGTTGCTCTATCAGTTTCTGTGAGGGCGACGACCGTAATTATAGAGAGGTTAGCAGAGAGGATGGACAGCGTTTTTTTAGTTAGCATTTTTTTACATTGAAAATTTATTTTAAGTTAAAAAAAACGCGGGTTTTTTTTAACTGAGGGTGACGACCGTAATTATAGTAGGGTAAGCAGAGAGGATGGACTGCGTTTTTTTTTTACTTAATTTTTTTTTTTACATAGAAAATTTATATATATATATATTTTTTTTAAATATATAGGGTAAGCAGAGAGGATGAACCTCGTTCATTTTTTACTTAATTTTTTTTTACATAGAAAATTTATATTTTAAGTAAAAAAAAACGCGCGTTTTTTTTTACTCAACCGCGTTAGGGATTGGAAATACCCAGCCGGGTCTGAGATGCATATTACAAGACTTACACATTAATTATTGCATGATGCATATTACAAGACACACACACATACATATTAAAGTTCCTAATAGACGTAACTTAAGAAGTCAAAATATATTCCATATTGAAATATTTAATAACAATATTGCATACTTCAATCCACTGTCTCGAATGTGTCGTTTGTACAACACAATTGAATGTGACCTTATTGATATCTTCGCAAACAGTCTCGAATATTTTAAAAAACAAATTAAAAATCTTCTACCATGATATGTCATGGAAGAAGATTTCTAATTATTGTTAATTGATGATATGTCAGGATTAATGATATGTCACGGTTGTTAATTGCTTTATTATTATGTCTTTTCTTTATTTTAACTTTATTATCCTTTCCAGAAACGTTTCTTTCTCTGTACACTTACCATGTTTTAAATTTCATGTCTTATATTTCTTTTTTATTATTATTATTATTTCTGTTTTCTTTTCACTACTAGCATCTCCGTCTAGCAACAACTAAACCTTAATTACGTATGCTGTGAACATTTCTAATTGGAGTGTTAATATCAGTTCATATTCCAACGTAATAATATTAATGCAATAATTTGTTAACACTCTGTAAATGTTTCAAACAATAAATAAATAAATAAACATTATTATTGAAGTAAAACTTCTTTACGCACGCTTGACTTGGGAAGTAAGCTGGTGAATGCGCGACGAGAGCGTTACAAAAAGTGTGATCGGGCGAGGCGAACGGTCGGGCCTTTACGCACGCTTGACTAAGTAAGCTGGTGAATGCGTGACGAGAGCGTTATGAAAAGTGTGATCGGGCGAGGCGAACGGAAGTTGATAAATTAGTGAAGTTTTACTTCAGTCGTGTGGTCTAAAGCACACTCGTTTTTTTAATTTTTTTAAACTCTGTTGCACCTACACCAAGAAATTATTGTGTTAGATGTACTTACTCTGTTATATTGCATGACCGTTATAACCGAATTTACTTATTACAGTTTGTTATCACTTATATTTATAACTTACCGCTTACACACTAATATTTACCTATGTCCCATGTCTTTAGCAATATTAGAGGATGTAAGTGGTCTTCGAACCAAAATAACGACGATCCTTCAAAATACCTTTTCAAACGATCACGATATAATCGCCCTTACAGAATCATGGCTCACCAAAGGCAATCAGAGGCGAAGAACTTTTCGACTCTCCATACTATGTATATCGTTTTGACCGCGATTACGCGTAGTGTTAACTATTAAACAGGGGCTGATCAACGTCGCCCGACCTGAATGGACTTCTTGTGCTGAAGACATTTGGGTCACCATTCGCACTAATGGTACATCTCACAGTTTGATCCATACACGTTGCGTCGTTGCGTGCGGTTTCATGCCAACTCAGAATAAAACTGTAGCGGTCACTTAACCCGCTCTGCTAAAACCATCGCAGCGCCACTGGTTAACGATCACACCAAAAATAAATATCTAGGTGCGATCCGCTGCCGGCACTGTAAGTACGTCTAACGCCTTGTAACAATTAACGCGGCAACCTACTGGAAAGTTCCCGACTGCACAATACTTTATCAACACAGCGATTCGACTGTTCTCGAACGTTCTCACCTTAGGCGCGGCGGTCGAATTTCACACGCCGTTCTCGAAACTACTTGCCCGACCGGCAGAGTATAAAAGCCAGCGCAGCCGCATGCAGCTCAGTCTCAAGTCTAGTCTCAAGTCACACACACACAGTAATACAGTGCATACCTTATCAGTGAATTCGCTCCAGTGCGGTATCGGCTGAACGGCCAGCCCCGGCGACTCAAAGCCGGCACCTGTGCCCGTTGCGCCCGCAGCCTTCGAGGACCCATCATCTCGCAGCTAACATGGTCCACCGCACCATCAGCTTTGGAGAATCCTTTACCCGCGACTACAAGGCCCGCCGCGTCTTCTGTCAAGGGTGCAGCAACATCTCAGGCATATCGAAGCCCGTCGCGCTTCGCTGCCACTGAGACTTTCTCCTCACAAGGTTCACCGCTGTCCACCTCCGCGATTCAAAGCGTCGAGTGACATCCTGGACGTCATGGTCTTCTCCACCACCTCGGTGCAGCGCTACATGCTGGTGACATGCAGACCCGTGGTCTGCTCCACCACAGCATCTTCGACCATCATCATCAATCACTGCCAACACCACTTATGACTTGCACTCACTACTACTCGTGTCAACACCATCTGACTGTTTGCTACGTAGCTCTCCAATAAATACTTCGACTCACTACATCGACTGACGCCTTTCATTTCTCTCTCGTCCCGTCTCTACCGATACGGCCTGCTCCCTCAAAACCATCTCAGAAAGGACATTAAAAGATATGAAAAAATAATTTTAAAACAGCCGGTAACCCTAACCTAACTGAACCTATTTAACCAATTTTTAAAAATATTTTTTATCATCACTCTGACCTTTCTGAGGTGCTTCTGTTTCATTTTGAGTTGGCCGGTCACCGTTGCGTGTACATTCCCTGAGGGACTCAATATCAATATTTAATCGAAAACTTTTTTTATTTATTTTTATTTAGTGACTATGAATTTATTGTTTTTTACATTCTCATATGAAACTTGTTAGGTATACATATAAAATAGAGAATATATTCGTAGTCCTCCTCACTAGAAGATCCGATGCTGAGGGGGACTATGCTTTGGATAAGTTTTCAGCGACTTCTATGGTTTAACTTCATTGTTTGGATAAGGTTTTCCAGAAACTTCTATGACGATGTTTTAAGTATACAAGTAAGTTCATTTTCCGATAGTTCCTTCAGCCAACATTTAATGTCCTTAATTACACTTACTAAACAAGTTATCAGATGTAGCATCAAATAACCCCATAAATTCAGTTATTATCTTAGGTGACTTCAATTTTGCTCAAATTTCATGGACCCAAGCCACGTCATCTGCTCACTATGCAATTAGTTATCATTCTACTCACGTTAGTAATAATTTTATAATTGTAGATTTACCACCAATATACGGGATTGTATGGCGAGCGATATCGTGCGTGCGATGAACTTTTATAGCTGAGTCTGTCGACCCCATGATACATTTTCTACGAACCTTGGCCAAAACTTTCAGCCAAGTTATTAGCGGCCGGATTGGTATATTTATGCGGCCATTACTCGTCCCCTCGACTTCAGAACGACGGTACCGCGCGACCATCGCGCGACACTCCAGACCACCGCACCGCGCAGAAAAGTAAAGTCCGAAAGTGAGGTAACGGTTTAAAGCGCAGTTCTTTGTGAGACTTTTCTGCCCGACGGCATGGAGTCGCGCATGGTACGTGTATGTAAGCGTGTATGCGTGTAATTGATATGCGTGTAGTTGATACGTCCCATGTACTTACTTGTATCTACTGAGACAATTATTGTTACAATAACAATTCACTGCAGTATTATTATGTAGTTTCAACATGAATCTATTTTCGTGATTTATTTTTGGGGGTTTTAGGCTGGCCGCAAAAGCACGTTTTCCGTGTTCGATTTCCTGATACGGAATTCCGTGAGACTAGCGTAAACGTTCGTTTTTCTTCATTCGGAATGTATACACGTCAGTATATTTATGGTACAGATAGTGATAGCGTGGTGAACGCACGACGATGGAGGATGACGATTTATTAGCAATTGCATTTCTGTTAATAATGAAGAAGAAAAAAATAATGGAATGATGGAAAATAATTAATTAATAATGAAAGTTTCTGCCTCACACATTATCGTGTTGCGATTCTATGCGTAACAAATACAAAGAATACGTCCGACGCACGCGGTGCCGATGCGATACTGAACTGAATAGAAATTCCCGAACGTGTGCGCCGGCACAAACAAAATGTATGCAAGCGCTGCGTTCCGCATGACGTCATTAGGTTTTTTTCCGTTCGGTTTCTCCGAACGCGCTGGCTTGCATTCGGAACGTACGTACGGAATTTTTTTCGTTCGGAAAAAAAGCGAACGTGTGCGTCAGTTAATGTATTTTCTACTAATTCCATGCATTCCGTATTCGGAGACCGGAATGCATGGAATCAGTAGATCAGTAGAATAGCGCCGTTTACACGCACACTTCGGAGCGACCGAGTCCCGCGCCACTTCAGGCCGCCGCGCAGAAAAGTAAAGACCGATAGGTTTACAGCGCAGTTCACTGTGAGACTTTTCTGCGCGGCGGCCTGAAGTGGCGCGGGACTCGGTCGCTCCGAAGTGTGCGTGTAAACGGCGCTATTAGATAGTAGATCAGTAGAATCGCACCGCGTGCGTCGGACGTATTCTTTGTATTTGTTACGCATAGAATCGCAACACGATAATGTGTGAGGCAGAAACTTTCATTATTAATTAATTATTTTCCATCATTCCATTATTTTTTTCTTCTTCATTATTAACAGAAATGCAATTGCTAATAAATCGTCATCCTCCATCGTCGTGCGTTCACCACGCTATCACTATCTGTACTGACGTGTATACATTCCGAATGAAGAAAAACGAACGTTTGCGCTAGTCTCACGGAATTCCGAATCGGAATTCCGCATCAGGAAATCGAATAAGGAAAACGTCCATTTGCGGCCAGCCTTATCCATGTTACACTATAGACATGGGCAAAATTGAATGACCGAATTAAATGAATAAATTCAATCTTGTGACACACTTGATCTGATTCTCAATTTCAAAAGGAATTGATTCTTCATTCCTTACCTTTGGCCTTGTATCGTACGATTTTTAACGGCAACATAAATGTTTAATTTCCATTTATTTTACTGTTAAATTATTTCAATGAATAATGTGTTCCGTAAACGATTTAAATATTATAATGTTTCATAGGTATTTTTAAAATATATTAAATACCGTATTTAAATATTATTCAATGGGCGGCGCGCCGCGAAGTTGTCGACGGTATTGTGAACGACTCGTATCCCGCTATCGCCAGCCGCAGTTCTAAAAACCCGTAGGGCGTAGATCAAAACGCGGCTGCGATTCAGCCGAATTGTCCGAGCATCCCTTTCACGCAAGGAATTAATCATTTGTCGTAGTCAATGTCCTGAGATTGTCCTAAGGTCCCCGCGCGTCCCGTCCCGTCTAGAAGTGTGTCGTTCCGGCCGGAACGAATCCAAAGATTCCGAGTCCGAATGCGTTTGATTCGTTCCGAGTCCGCAAAATGTTATGAATCAGTTCCGGAGTCGCTCGCACTCGGGCGGCGAGGTTGACGCGGAAGGAGGTGTGCGACGCGGGCCGGGCGGCAGGAATCATTTACGGGAGGAGGTGCGCGGCGCAGGACGGGCGGGGATTTGTCACTCTATCACTCGGGAACGAGTGACAGAGTGAGAATACAGGACTTATTCACGGGATGAGGTGTGTGGCGCAAGCGGGGCGGCGTTGTATTGCTCTAGCGGGGCGCGATGACAGCGTGAAAACATTTTTCGAAAAGAAATAGCATTATATCTTAGTCAAAAGATAGCAAGGAGCACTGCTTTTTACCTTTTGTCGGTCATCACGGAGCAAATTTGCCTTCCCGCAAGTTCGCGCCGGTGATACTCTGGTGAATTACTAGTTTTATGAAGAACGTAAAATATCTAACTAACCATCACGCCGTTTCTCCGCAGGGGTTTTTCTCATTCCTGAGAGGAATGACCGCCAAACAACTCGATCTTGGCACACACTCCTTGCCTCACTCACATTCATACATCGTCTCAAACATACTCTTCTTTTATTCTGACTTTTGACATGGCCCGACTCAAGTATCTGATTCACTTGATCTTGCCATGTCTTCCCCGGGCGTCCCCAACATCTTCCACCATTCACATTTTGGCATATATTCTCCTTACACTACTTTCTTCGTTCATTCGCTCTACTTGCCCAAACCATCTGAGGGTCCCCTTCTTAATCTTACTCATTATGCTTACATCAGCCTTACATTATTTGCGGATCTCCACATTTCTCTCACGATCATACATAGTTTCACCACATATACGCCTCAGGGATCTCATTTCAACAGCATTCAGTTTACTTTCATCCTTCCTCTGCCGGTTCCATGGCTCACTGCTATACAAGGACTCCACTGTTCGTAAGTTTCAAATTTATCGTAAATATCTTACACGGTTCTCATAAAGCTATAGCTATATAAAGATAAGACTTCTCGCTCGCAATAAACAATAGCATGTTAATGTACACACGCCCGGCTACTTAAACACATGATTCCTTAACTCCGTAACGTTCCACGATTCCACCGAGTACGGCGAGTTCAGCTGAATCAACTCTCGGCATTGAATCAGCAGGAGTCAAATTGAGTTTGGTTCCGGCCGATTCAACGACTCCGGCGGAGCGCCACAATGAGTTTGGTTCGGCGAGTCCGGCGGAATCAACTCTGGCATTGAATAAGCAAGAGCCAAACTGAGTTTGATTCCGGCCGATTCAACGACTCCGGCGGAACGCCACAATGAGTTTGATTCGGTGAGTCCGGTGGAATCGCCGGAATCAAAGGAGCGAGTCCAGTGAATCGAGTCCACTCAGTCGAATATAGGTCCGGAATTGATTCCGTAAAATGAGTGAATCAACCCACTTCTAGTCCCGTCCGCGTCCCAGGTACTCGTAGCTAGTCTGTCGCTATCGGAAATTGTCCGAAGCGCTTTATTCAGGAATTAAAACTAAAAGTCTTTTTCACTTGTGACGTTATTGTCTCTAGTTGTCTAGTTAATCTCAGACTTAGAAATGACGTCAGATGTCATCGTCTTACATCGCCATCGTTTCACGTCAATCTCGGCTCGAGTGTATCCGAAACGCAGCTCCTCGCGAGTCTCTGCGGGGTAAGACACAAGACACTAGTCAAAAGTGACTAATTCATTGCTCAGTGCCGGCCCTTAATCCATCCGAGCGCAGCGGTTCACCAATTCCTCGGCGGGCCAAGCCTTCAATTTCATTACATAGTTAGCCGAAAACTTTCGACATTGAATCCGAACATTGCGGCATCGGCTAGAAAATTGAGAAGCAAAAATAGTGCACTTGTAATCGTTTTTTTGGCACGTATGAAAGATATTGGAATACAAGTACCTACCTACTTTTAGACGTGGATCTTGGGTAGATGTAATATGTAAATTTGCATATATTATAAGGCCGATCAGCTGTTGTCAGCTGTCATAAAATACTTTTAAGTTTAATAAATAAAATAAGTAAAACTTTAGGGGTGAAAAAAAACTGTTTAATTTAAAGATTTAATTGATAGCTATAAATACATTTTACATACGAAAAATAACGATACTAAAAAAAGACAAACATATACAACTAAGTATAGGATTTAGCCTGCGAGATAATGAGATAGAATAATCGGTCCTCTCTTTGTGTGGTGCTTCGTAGCCTCCCCACTTATTGTGATTTGAAATGAAACGAAAAAGCGACACTAAAAAGAGACAAACATATTAATCTATAAGTTTTAGCCTGCGAGGTAGTGAGATAGAATAATCGGTCTCCTCTTTGTGCGGTGCTTGGTAGCCTATCAGTCTCCTCTTTGTGCGGTGCTGCGGTGTTTCGCAGTCTCCCCATTCACTCTAGTGTTTTTTTTTTTTTTGGAATTAATTGAATTAAAGGAATGAATAGAAGGAATCAATTCAAAAGGCCGGGGGGATTAGACGGGATCTATTCACTCCTGGGAATCATTTTGCCCACGTCTATTACACTACCTCCTTCTTCAGACAACATTTCGGACAGCGTTGCAGTGTCCATTATCTGGGCAGATCCGGTAGATATGTAATATCCCAAAAACAAATAACGAAAATGCTTTTGGCCGTGAAAATCTTAAAACGTATATGAATCTATTTGTCCAAAAATTATCGAAAAATAGTATAACTATGCACAAATAATATTTCCTTACTATAATAACTCTTTTGATTCATTATAGTACATACATTTATTTTAGATGTTTTAAAAATGTATACTTTTATATTCCTTCTTATACACTGCTTTTATGTTCTTTTATATCTTTCACACTCTTTTTTATATTATTTAACACTCATTTGTATTCTTTAATACCTGTTAAATACTATGTTATTTTATTTTTTTATTTTATTTTATGTTCTCTTGTATTATTGCTTCTAAATTTTTAATGCACCATATGTAAAATCGACCACCATCACATGGGCATGTGCCTAGCATGGTGGTCGAAAAATCCACAAATGACGTAACCATTCAAAGCAATGAATAAAGAAAAAAAAATAAAAAACGAGTGTGCTTTGACCACACGACTGAAGTAAAACTTCACTAACTTATATCTGCCTCTCAACTTTCGTTCGCCTCGCCCAATCATACTTTTCGTAACGCTCCCATCACGCATTCACCAGCTTACTCCCCAAGTCAAGCGTGCGTAAAGGCCCGACCGTTCGCCTCGCCCGATCACACTTTTCGTAAAGCTTTCGTCACGCATTCACTAGCTTACTCCCCAAGTCAAGCGTGCGTAAAGAAGTTTTACTTCAAAAATTGCCGCTTTATTATTCACTTCGTCGGGCCGTCGGAATAATAATAATGGGCCGTTTTCTGAGTAATTACAAAATACCTACGAGATGGCAGCACGGTGTTTAGCGGTCCTCAGGTCCTCCTGTCATCTAATCTGTGAACCAAATCTATGGACTGACGCAGCCAGGGGCGTATATCTTCGTTCAAAATTTTCAACCGTGGTCCGTGACGTAAAAGTGCCGACGCTCATAGATAAAGTTTCATAGATGGAGCTGTAAAGATAGGTTTGTAATTTTGATTTTCGCCATCTCTCGCTCAGGGTTGCCAACTTAGGGGTAAAATAAGTGAGATGGGATTTTTTTACTGGTTTAATAGGTGTTTTGGAGTATTTTTTGTGGTATTTTTGGGGGTTTTGTGATTCCATATATTTTTTTTAATTTTTACGGAGCACTCGCACACTTCTTATTTGAGGATTTATTTTTATTGTACAAAAACTTACTGCAACGACTTGTGCCTTCACAATAAGGAACTCCAGTGAAAAATAGTATGGCTTTAAAAAAATATGTTTATACAGACTAGCAATGGGAAATATCGATGGAATATCGATATTGTATCGATCTTTTTCACCATCGATGCATTTCGATACATTGTCATAGACAAATCGATTCTTGAACAATCGATTCTTGCATCGATGTCAAATCGATTAATTCTGACCAATCACAACGCTTCTCTCACGTCGATTATTTCTGACGAATCACAGCGCTGGATTTTCATCGATCCATCGTATCGATTCACAATCCGATATAATCGTTTGAAATGTCATCGTAAGAAGAATCGATTCTCGCTTATCGATGTCTATGTTCATATCGAATACAGTTCGATACAATCGTTTTGAAATGTCATCGAAGTGGAATCGATTCTCGCTTATCGATGTCAATATTCATTCGAATGCACAGTCCGATATAATCGTTTTGAAATGTCATTGAAAATGAGTGATACAATCGTTTTACAACTATCAGAATTCATTCGTAAACGCAAATTAGAAGTGGGTTGATTCACTCATTTTACGGAATCAATTCCGGACCCATATTCGACTGAGTGGACTCGATTCACTGGACTCGCTCCTTTGATTCCGGCGATTCCACCGGACTCACCGAATCAAACTCATTGTGGCGCTCCGCCGGAGTCGTTGAATCGGCCGGAATCAAACTCAGTTTGGCTCTTGCTGATTCAATGCCAGAGTTGATTCCGCCGGACTCGCCGAACCAAACTCATTGTGGCGCTCCGCCGGAGTCGTTGAATCGGCCGGAACGAAACTCAATTTGACTCCTGCTGATTCAATGCCGAGAGTTGATTCAGCTGAACTCGCCGTACTCGGTGGAATCGTGGAACGTTACGGAGTTAAGGAATCATGTGTTTAAGTAGCCGGGCGTGTGTACATTAACATGCTATTGTTTATTGCGAGCGAGAAGTCTTATCTTTATATAGCTAATAATAATGTATTTGACATGAGTGATATCTTTGTCGGCTTTATGAGAACCGTGTAAGATATTTACGATAAATTTGAAACTTACGAACAGTGGAGTCCTTGTATAGCAGTGAGCCATGGAACCGGCAGAGGAAGGATGAAAGTAAACTGAATGCTGTTGAAATGAGATCCCAGAGAAACTATGTATGATCGTGAGAGAAATGTGGAGATCCGCAAATAATGTAAGGCTGATTTAAGCATAATGAGTAAGATTAAGAAGGGGACCCTCAGATGGTTTGGGCAAGTAGAGCGAATGAACGAAGAAAGTAGTGTAAGGAGAATATATGGCAAAATGTGAATGGTGGAAGATGTTGGGGACGCCCGGGGAAGACATGGCAAGATCAAGTGAATCAGATACTTGAGTCGGGCCATGTCAAAAGTCAGAATAAAAGAAGAGTATGTTTGAGACGATGTATGAATGTGAGTGAGGCAAGGAGTGTGTGCCAAGATCGAGTTGTTTGGCGGTCATTCCTCTCAGGAATGAGAAGAACCCCTGCGGAGAAACGGCGTGATGGTTAGTTAGATATTTTACGTTTTTCATAAAACTAGTAATTCACCAGAGTATCACCGGCGCGAACTTGCGGGAAGGCAAATTTGCTCCGTGATGACCGACAAAAGGTAAAAAGCAGTGCTCCTTGCTTTCTTTTGACTAAGATATAATGCTATTTCTTTTCGAAAAATGTTTTCACGCTGTCATCGCGCCCCGCTAGAGCAATACAACGCCGCCCCGCTTGCGCCACACACCTCATCCCGTGAATGAGTCCTGTATTCTCACTCTGTCACTCGTTCCCGAGTGATAGAGTGACAAATCCCCGCCCGGCCTGCGCCGCGCACCTCCTCCCGTAAATGATTCCTGCCGCCCGGCCCGCGTCGCACACTTCCTTCCGCGTCAACCTCGCCCGAGTGCGAGCGACTCCGGAACTGATTCATAACATTTTGCGGACTCGGAACGAATCAAACGCATTCGGACTCGGAATCTTTGGATTCGTTCCGGCCGGAACGACACACTTCTAACGCAAATCGATTCTAGATCTGAGAGGTTGTATTCAAGATACGTCAAAATATCTCAAATTGTGATAAACTGATAAAGCGTGTTGATGTTATCATCATCCAGCTTTGTTGTAAATAATGATGAATTAATACTTTTAGGTAACGATCTACGTTTCTAGTTTTAGTTTATGTTTAAATATTGCCATGGTGACTGTTTTTCACAATTTAAAGTTTATTTATTATTACTTATGTTATTTTAAGGTTATGTATCATCTAGGGTAGTGTTGGTCGTAGTATTCAAACGTGAAACGATTGTAAACGACGAAATATTACTTTATGGTTATGATTTACGATTCCAGTACGTGTTAAAGTTCGACATGGTGATTATTTTTCGTAAGTAGGTAGATGGGTTATTTTGAGTAATTTATCGATTTGTTTAGTGTACCTATGTTTGATTTATTGTAAATGAACAACCGATATCTCTAATTTCATCGAGTACTAACTAGTACCTCAAAATATTTTGTGTGACTATAAAATATTGATGGTTTGTTCTAAAAAGTGTTATCAGCGCTAGAATTAGACACTTCTGTTCAAAGATATCATTATTCAATAAACATCGATTGCAAAAAAATAGTTTGTTTACTGTTTTTAATGTATAAGTTTCCTAAAATCTAAATGTCATTTTGAGATTAATCATGTATTGACGCATATCAGAATTTTGGAAACATCTATAAAATTACATTATCTATAAGAATACGGATCTTATGTCGGGCCAGACCATAGATTATAGATAGTAAAGTATTATTGTAAATTATAGAAAATAATGTTGCTTGTAAAGAAATCACTACGTTGCCATACCGATGAACCATGCTTTGCCCGTGAACACCCCCCCAGCCGCGAGAAAAAATTACTGCCTTTGACCGCAGCTATTGCTCCTGAACTCCTAGCGATTAATCGATTAGTCATTCGATCATTTTTATGTATCGATACAAATATATCGATTATGTAATTGTATCGATTATTCCCATCACTAATACAGACCCATTCACGCTGATTCTGAATATATAAGTTTTATTTCATAATATTAAACGTAGAGTTCTTAAAAAAATATTAAAAGTGCATTTTTAAACCTCTCGTCAAAACACACTGTAAAGTTGGTATTACTGAAATGGTTAGTGCTGACGTCACGCGTCACCAGTCATTGTATTGAAACTTTGATTATGTAGGTATGACACAAGCCATCAGTACTAACAACATTTCATGTTATTCGTTATTTTATACTGCTTATAGGTATTTAGTTGTTGTGTTTATTGAAACATTATTTAGGCCTAAATAATGTTTCAAAAAATAAAGGTATCTCTTATTAGTTTATCTCTATTATAGAAAATGTAAAAAAAAACTACTGTACAAAAAAAAAAATAGTAATGCTATTTCTAGGAAGAACGGAATTCAAAATGGCGGCAGTAGATCAGCTGATTGCCCAATCCTATACTAATTTTTCAGGAGTGATGACGACACACGATTCACCATACATCGGTGGTTTTCGGAGGGGTCTTGAAAAATTAAAACTTTAACAATTATTTTAACTATTAAAACTAACTTTAAAAATAAAAATAAATATGCAGTTATTTAAGTTAGAAGGTCATTATTTATTAAAAAGAATAAAAAAAATGTACTGGAGTTCTCTATTGGAAAAATTGGTGGACTCTTGAAGTTGTAGAATTTTTTTTTAATTTCCGAGAACATCTGATGCATACAGCTTCAATGTGTTTTGGTTTTGATTTTCTAAATATATCACAAGATCTTGAAGAAAAGGATTTTTTTTTACAGTGCACAAAAATTTCAACTGCTCCCGTCTGGAGCCAGTGAGACTATGGCATCCCCAATTGAGGTATGTTGTGAGGCTGAAGGTAGTGAGGAGGGGAAGGAGGTGGGGAAGAGGAGGGCTGGGAAGAACCTAGCTATTCAGATCTGGTCACCAAACACGGCTAAAGCCATTTTCAAGCAACGTTTCAATTGTGAATGGTGGTCTTACACCAGGGCGATACTGATAGTATCTTCCACTCTGGAACATGCCGCAAATATACTATATATTATTTTAAATGAATTAATTGTGAAATGACACAAATTAATCAAATAAAATTTATTTGCGCATGCCGGGTTCGAACCCGCGATCTCCGGATTGTGAGTCGAGAGTCTTACCCACTGGACTACGGAGGTCGTCAGGTCATTTGATGGATGAAAATTAATATCTCTTGATTTTATGAAACAAACAGCCCCGTATTTTGCCCAAACAGCCAAACAGCCCCTTCAAACCTTAAGAGTCCAGTACACGTTGGGCCAACGCGCTCGGCCAAAGCGCTGGGCCAACGTGTACAGGGCTATTTTGTGTGTTTTTGGCGCTTGCGGCCAACGCTCGCCGACGAGCCGATGGGTGTCGGTTTTTCGTGCACTAATCAAAGGAATTTGTCGCAAGCCACAAACAGCGTTCAGACGTTGGCCGAGCGCTCAGTTCATAAATACGCGTCGGCCGGAGCGGACGCTGTTTGTCGCGCTTAATTGTTCCAACGATCGTTTCACGAACATGGCGTCTTGGAGTATTGATGAAATGTTTATGCTAATTGATTATTATCACAATAATAATACATATTTAGTTGTGATTTCAGAGTAATGATAATCACACTAATATAATAATGAGGAATGATTTGTATTTTTGTAGTTTGTAACGAATAAACTCAAAACTACTGGATCGATTTCAAAAATATCAATATTCAAAATAATAATTCATATCAATATTGATGGGTTATTTAAACCTCCTGAAATATTATTGGACTGTTCTTTTTTTACATGAGCTTAACACAGGAGGCCCTGAGGAAAATAATTTCCCCCAGGTCCTATGCCATCTTTGGGGATGCTGTGTGGAGGGTTTTTTAAGGAAATGAAGGAGAGGAGAGTTCTGGGAAAGAAAATGGTTTAAGTCTGACACATAATGATAATTCATATCAATATTGATGGGTTATTTAAACCTCTTGAAATATTATTGGACCGTTCTATGTGGTAATCTGTAAGTATACCTACCAAAAAAAAATTCAGTGTAATGATGATTGGAGTGGAATAGCAGATAATATGAATATTCCACTAACTGAATTTTAAAAAAAGAGTCATTAATGGCTACATACAGAATACATCGCATCGCGCTGTACAAGTATATTGCGGCGGCTCCGCTGACGTCCATCTCCGTCTAGCGATCGACGCAGAATGAGACACGCCAACGTGTAAACGGTAACCACAAAAATCTGGCCAACGCGTTGGCCGAGCGCATTGGGCCAACGTCTACTGGGGCCATTGATATGGATTTTATTATACCAATACTTTAACCAGGGATTTAACCGGTCTTTTAAATGCGATTAATTTTAAGGGTAATTGTTCGGAACAAACGTCAACGGTTAATACGCACTTTTTTTTATAAAACTTTTAGATTCTTCTTAATTACCGTAAGAGACAACTATTTGCATTGGGGGAGGTTGAAAATGTTACATTTTTAATTTTATTTACGTAAATTGAAAATTTGCTTTCACACTGTCAAATCACTCTGTTTGCAGTTCGGAACAAACGTCAACGGTTAATACGCACGTTTTTTTGATAAAACTTTTAAAATTAAGATAATATACACAAGCCCGCTACACAAACCCTGCTTTGCCAGACAAACCATTCAAAAACGTAGGCTGTTTTTTAAAGTAAAGATAACATACACAATCGCGTTACATAACCGTTGACGTTTGTTCCGAATATTTACCATTTTAAGTAAGTTGTACTATGGCACCCCCAATCAGGGTATGTTGTGAGGCTGAACTGAATGGGGAGGAAAGAATATGGGAAATGTGGAGGCTGGGAAATGCCTGGCTATTCACACCTGGTCACCTAACACAACTATTGCCATTTCAAGCAATGTATCGCTTCTAAATGGTGGTTTTTCACCGGCTGTTTAAGGAAGGGCCTTAAAAGAATGGAATTTTAATAAAGATCTTAAAAAGACCACTATTAAATAAGGGAGGAGAGGGAAATATTCCTAGTATGTAGGCAGTAGCGGCGTTAGGGTAGGGCGCGGTTGGGCGACCGCCCAGGGCGCCGGACATAAAGGGGCGCCACAGGCGCCGCAGGCACCCCTTTATATTCCCTCGCTTAAAAATATTAAAAAGAGATGGGTAATGTGTTTCTCTATGGTTGGGGATTCCCGGTAAAATGAACTGCAGCAGTGCTCCGATCGAAGGGATTGTACACCACGTTCCAATTCTAGTGTTGCCACCATAACAATTTTTTTCCTAAATTTGAATTTGAATTTACTGGCCCAGTGCAAACTCACATTGATAATTACCCGAAGAATGATATAGGGCGAAATTTCTCTAATTCTCATTTCATAAAAAAAAACTAACAAACAATGAAACAATTCATTCAAGATAAAAATGTTCTACGATACTTTCGTTTACGAATCCAACTCTTTTTATTATTATTTATTTAAAATATCAATAATAATAATTTTTTTACGCTGCAAATTTCGCAATTCGTAGGAAAACCGTACGAATCTTATGAGAGTGATACTAATTAAAGCTGATAACTTGAAAACAGATTCACTCTTAATTAAAACCTGAATTGTATTCAGATTGTATTAACGAATGAATTTCAGTTGTGTATTCATCTGCTGATATATTTTGAAAGATACCATTATTTTATTAGAAGTGCAGATATAAAATTCTAGTTGCAGACTATGTATGTGCTGCCAGAATCAAAGAGAAACCATTTTCATATTCTGAGTGTAGTTTTAATTTGCCAAATACAGATTTAATTTAACCCATCTAATCGCAGAACACGCAAATTGTCCCACATATTTAATTTAAAAATAAGATTATGAAATTATGTCCAACACATTTATTTTTAAAATAAATTTGTGATTGCGATAAAATTTTAAGATACAGTTTTATTACATTTTTTAAGAAAAGAAATCTTTATTTAAAATTTTTAGGTTTATTATATTTTAGGTACTTTAATTTGAATATTCGGAGGCGTGTATTTTTGAGCCAACTCATATTTCCAATGCTAAAAATTTTATATTCAGAAACAATAATGTTCTAATAAGCTCGTCGGAAAAATTACTTTATCTAGATTTTAGAACAATTTTTTTTTTGTAAAAGAATAAAAAAAGCAAAAAAAGGAACATTTAAAATGTATGGGAAGAACCGGAAAACGCAAACCGACGCAAACAGTGACAGATAAAAGTTTAAAAATATTGGATTCTAGTTATTCGAAGGGTTAAACCAGTTTTCAGAATGTAAAATTCCATTTGAGGATTCATCTGCTGTCACAATTCAAACTAAATCATAATCTAATTCGAAAATTTGTTTAAATACACACATTTCTTTTGGAACAAACATAATATGTGATTTACTCGCCTCGGAACAGACTTTGTCTAGTGAGGCGGGTAAAAGAAAAGAAAACAATGTAAATAACCATGAAACTAAATAAACGCCCGGGTTGCCGGCACTGAAACTGAACTGAAGTTCAGTTATAAAATTCTTGTTGTAGACTCTGTATGTGCTGCCAGATTCAAACAAAAACCATATTCATGTTCTGAGTGTACTTTTAATGCGCCGCATACAGACTTAATTCAAACCAATTTTGTGTTTGGAATATAAATTTTTTGGATTCATCTGTTGATACGTTTCGAAGGAAAACATCCTCTTATTAAGTTATAATATTCTATTTGCAGACTATGTATGTGCTTCCAGAATCAAAGAAAAAACATTTTCTTGTTCCGAGTGTAGTTTTAATTTGCAAGGTAGAGATTTAATTTTAACCAATACTGAATGCCAAATTCCAGTTGGATTCATCTGCTGACACATTTTGAAAGAAACATTCTGTTATTCTATGTGCAGTTATAGTAAATTTCAGTTGCAAACTAATTATTTAATACCAGAATCAAAGAAAAACTATTTTCGTGTTCTGAGTGTAGTTTTAATTCACCGCATACAAACGGGTTTTGTGTTCAGAATACAACGATACATTAAATAACGAGTTGCAGATGCATCGTGCATCAAATGAAGCTTTACATTTGAATTACATAATGCTGAGAAATGGATTGTTGCGTGTGTTACTATTATTTGGGGACTCTAATGAAATATCGATCAATCAACTAAGGAGTAGAATTTATAAACATGATTTTCGTTGAAAGAATACTCGTCAAATGTGATTATTAAAAAAATCCAGCTCGTATATAAATAAGTCGTAATAAAATTAAACAGGATTACCATATACAACCCCCCCCCCCCCCCGCCGCTTGAAGTACCCTAATAAGGGGGCGGTGAAATTTTCCTCCGCCCCGATTCTCTGAGTTTAGTTTTTACTTACCGCATACAGATTTAATTAGATACAGTTTTGTGTTCAGAACGTAAGTGCCGGAAGAATTAAAGAAAAGGCCATTTTCATGGTCTGAGTGTAGTTTTAATTCACCACAATAGATTTAATTAAAACAAGTTTTGTGTTCAGAATGTAAGTGCCGCTAGAATCAAAGAAAAACCATTTTTAAGTTCTGAGTGTAGTTTTGATACACTGCACATTTAGTTAAATTTAAACCAGTTTTTTGTTATCAATATTACAATAAATTGCCGATTCATCGTGTACCGAGTGAAGCTTTGCATTTGAGGTGCATTCCATACGTGATGAAGATGCGAAATTCTATAACAGACATACAATTCTTGATTTCTGAGAGCAGTTATATATAAATTTGTAGTAGAACTTATAAGCCTGATTTTATTGAAAGAGTACTCGGCACGGAGTACGAATTTCTTGCTGGTGAACCGATACCAAAGGGATCTCATCAATTTATTAACATTATCTGCTACGTGTATTGCCTAGATCTGAATAACCAGACAGTTACCGATTTCCTCCAGACTCAAAAGCTGCTGTTTTGTTACTCTTAATTTTTCATAATTTTTGACATAGGTAAAAGCAAAGCTTAAATCTCAAAGCATAAAGCTCGAGGCAAAAATCTAATCGCTTAAAACTTTAGCTTAAACTCAAAGCTTAAAGCACAATCTTTAAGTTCTCCCAACTATGTCTAGGGCATTGCACTGGTCGTCTTCTCTCGGATTCCTTGTACTATTCAATTATAATTTTCAGACGAATCTGACCACATGACGAAGGAGCGTCTGCCCATCCGAGGCCACACATTCGAGGAGCACGTGGAATCCTTCAGCTACTGCGCTACTACCGTGGGGCTCCAGGTCATGCAGTGGTCACGCGTGTCCTACCTCTGCGAGGGGGACTTCAACCAGTCCTACTGGCTGAACGACTCCATCTTCATCATCAAAAAGGACCCAAATTTCCCCGAAACCACGGCTGAATAGAAGTTTTAATAAGTTTTTTTTATATTACCTCTTATCACCTTTGTATTTTGATATCCCTCATCTGTGAAATAGATTATATTTATATTTCTACTAGCTGGTTCCCGGCATGCGTTGCTATGCCATATAATAAAGAAATTGTTACTCCCTGCGTGTCTTTTTCCATTCGTCCCGTTCCCTTTCCGCCTCCCCTTCCTCTCCCGCGTCCCCTTCCCCTCTCGCATTTCCGTACCTTCCCTCTCCCCACACCACTCCCCCCCCCCCTCCACCGTCCCGCGAACCCTCTCCCGAGTTCCCCTCCCCCCTCCCCCCTCCCCCCTCCCGCATTCCATACATTCCATCCCTGTACATTCATTTTTCAAACAGCTCGCGTGCCACTTATTGCAATTTTTTATACAAATTTCATAATTCCAGAGCACACCAGTAGTTTTATACAAACCTTGTCCTGACAATAACGAACACAGTAAAAAAAGAATTATCGAATTTGGTGCAGTCATTCGGAAGTTATGCGCGTACATACATTTCGGCGATTCACTTTTATTTATACATATAGATAGATAGATAGATAGATAGATAGAAGATAGAAGATAGATAGATAGAAGATTGAATGTTTACAAATAAAATATTAGCATAGGAAAAATCATTTTTTATCAAGTAAATTCTAAAAATAAATGTTAATTAATATTGTATAGTATGGAGGTTGGGAGATTTCTACACTAGTTGCATATTTAATTTGCTAATCTTATTTTCTTTATTTTAACAGGTTGACTGTTCACAAAGTTGCTCACGCGTTGACCGACGCTACCACAACTATATAATATTAGGATGTAAAAAAAAATGAAAAAATGCCAAAACAATAAATAATTTATGCTTAATGTTAATTATTTGTTGTACTGATATGTTCTTCTATGTTTATAAATGTTTTACGATACATTTATATTATGTCTGTAATCTTGTTCTTTTCATATTGACCTCGAGCAATAAAAGAAAGTTTTTTTATTTATTTATATATTTGTTAAATTATTTTGTGTTATTTAGTACAAGTAAACAACAATTTTTTTTAACCATGGCAGTAGATGTCGTGCAAGGCCGCAGAAATCCATGACAAAACTGGAGTGACACTCAGTCTTTATTTTAATAAAAGAAATATAATAATGATCTTTTAGTTATTTGTTTTTGGGGTGTTATGCCATGTTGCGCTACCTCCTTCTTTAGCCAACTTTTCGGACAGCGTTGGATAAAGAAGGAGGTAGCGCAACACGGCATAACACCCCAAAAACAAATAACGAAAATACTTTTGGCCGTGAAAATCTTAAAACGTATCATAATAATGATCGTTTATTTCAGAATTTTGTACAATGCAATACATTCCATATTTTGAAATAGTTCAAATAGTGACAAAATAACAATGCATTCATACACAGAATGGAACAAAAAATAAATGAAAAATATAGTATATAATAATAAATCCAAAAAAATATGCAAATATCCATTCACGGGGGGATATTTAACAGGCTCCCATTTCCAGAAGGGCATCAGCGGGGACTCCATCCAGGCAACCATGGTAGTGATGATGGTATTCTTCGACTGGCGTAGTCTGCGCTATAAGCTTTCCCTTGGTTTTGGTTTTGTAGAATTCAAATATATTTTTTCACGTATCAGACGCCTTTCTTGTCAGTTTCTTAATTCTATATTACCTACTTCTACTTTTATCCAGGGAAATATTGAAGGAACTACACCTTTCAGTAGCTTTTGCCTGTACAGTACATCTGAAAATAAAATTAGGCTCAAACTTCCATACTTACATGATATAAAATACAAAACGGTCTACGTTAAGAAATAATAATAATTTGATTTTTTTCTTAAAACACTATTTAAAAACACTAAATTGCGTCAAACGGCCTAAAAATTGTATGGGATCTGACAGTTAAATAAAATAGTTGGACCGGTAGGACTATTAGCGAACCTAGCGGCCAAAATCGTGCGAAAACGGCCCATTCGGTTGGCTGTCCAGCATGCTGTCCTGCAAGCAGTTCTACAAATCGGATGGTGAGTAGACCCTTTTACATGCAACTATTCAATATTCAAGGGCCAAACGCTGACACGAAGTGGCGGGCGAACTGGCGATTTTGACTGAGGGTCGATTGGTATTACACGTTTTGGAGCGAAGTGTTGTGTGATTCTCAGGCCGAACCTGTAATGGCCGCTATTATCTTTGTTCTATGTTTCTGATTTTCACATAAAAATATGTTGCACAAGTTGTGTAGTCTATGGTATTGATCGCAATTTGAGAACGGTGGCGCCATCAGCGCGGTGCGGCGCCATTGGGCGGATAGCGGCAGCGGCACCAGCGGAGCCTCGTTTTCTGCACTCGCTTCTCGGTATGATTAATCGTTTGCATTTTAGATACGCATTGAAATTATTAATCAGTAGATGCTTTTTGTAGTACCTGCTAGTATTTTCACCATCTCTTTTATTGTTAATTATGTTCTTTTGTGGTTGAAGTACGTACTTGTTCGACAGACTACCGTTCGATAAAGGTAACGCGCTTTGCATCAAGCCTCTGTTGCTTTTGTTCAATAACATCCACGTGTTTCTTGAAAAAAATGTAACCGCCTTTAAATCCATTCGAGAGCATAAAATGCTTTATTTTATGGTCTCCGAAAAAACTACGTGTGTTCAATTGTTGCTCGGTTCCGATGTAGACTTTTGTCCCGAAAAAATGGCGATCCCGAAAAAATCGGCGTCATTGAGATGCATGTTTGTCCTTGGCCCGCGATATTTACACCTACCATTTGGTTCCAGGATGTTGCGATGACCCTTTCTTGCTTCATGAGGTAGTGATCTTTGTGCGCCGGCAACAATGGCTGGCAGTGAGTTTGTGGAGGGCTGGCTTCTCGGCCAGACGTTGGGAGAGGGAGCTTATGGAGAGTAAGCATTCTGCCGATTTCACCATTGTTAATTGTCTAGTATTACTTTTTATCAATATTGACTTTTTATCGACTTTCATTCGTTTCTTTTATTAGCAGGAGGGATTCGGTGCAATTCATATTTAGTGAAAATTTCATTCAAATTTGATCTTTCAAAAACCAGGATTCATGATCATTGTATTTTTTTTTGCACAATGTTCATTGCATCCTTGTAGCTGTTTGACAATTTGCCATTCTCAGTATTGTAGTCTTCTGGATGGAATGCATTTTCACGGATAAAAAATACACAATTGTATCTGTGGTGTTCATATTATCAAGTTCAAATCGATATAAATTCAGCACAAATGTATATTTTTACTTTGTTTTCAAAATGAATTTATCATATTTTGTTTGTTTATTTTTCCATGAATCTGTCAACTGAAAAATTCAAAGCTTGAACTAATATAATACATACAACCATATTCTGTTAGGTCAGAATATTTCGGCTTTGCCATAAAATCCAAACAAACGGAATATTTGCTTACATATCTGAAAACTGAGGGTATGGTAGGTGATGATACTAAGGGAGTCTTCTGTAATATTATGAGTTTTTTCCAAAGGTGAACAAAAATTAGTCTTGAGGGGTTAATTATATATTAATTCATCTTGATTACATGCTAATATGTTCTGTAAATGGAAACCATTAAATTTTTATATGTTTATAAAAACATTATAATATAGCTCTAATCCAAATGACACTTCAGACCGTAAGTTGTTCCGAAAAGTGAACAAATTAGCCTCAGGGATTATATCAGTTATTATGGTTTTAGCTCGCAATAAAATTCCAGAAATTGATAATATTACTAAATGTTTCAAAATATTATGGGTGTGATATTTTTGAATTAAATTAGCTGCACAAGAGGCTACAATATCCATTGTTTAACAGAAATGGTGAACTCTAGTGATTTTTATTCAGTCTTGTAATAGCAATTCTGTATCTTTTGTGGATACGGAATCATTCCATACGTAATCGCCTGTCAAATTCGTGTGATTGTCTATGGTTTGCAATTGCTTTTTCAACTAGTTTAAAATATGAAATGCTGTAAGTACACATGATTATTTATTCATTTAATGTACGTTTAAAGTTATATAGCATGGATTTGATATTTGCTAAGTTTCGTTGCAATCTCAATATGCATGAATTACATAGGTGGCAAACATTAATTATGTGAGCAGTTTTTCTTCCAATCTAGACCCCTCCCCCTTGGTGAGTTAAATTTGGTATATTCTTTGTAACGTGAGATTTTGCTGGATCCCCCCCCCCCCTTTTGTGCATATGTAATTAATGTATGCCCCCTTAGTTTGCCCAAATTAAGAATTTATTCTATTGAGGCAGTATATACATATGAATAATTGATATTTGGGGATGAAATCATCATCATCAAATAGTATTAATAGACTAGCATCTGCGTGCACAATTGCATGTCGGACCCCACGCTTGGCTGCGCCTCAAATAACATCTGTGTACACACAAAGCTACTGTTATAATTCGGTTTCAAATTCAAAAATTCAACACAAGATGTCACTACTTCCGTCAGCAGCTCGCATATGGATGTTTCCCCCCTAGGTATAAGTGCTACGGATTTATATACTTTGGTTTGGAAAGATTGACAGCAATACTTAACAAAGTTGTTATAAAACACGTATAACATCATTGCGTGTAACGGTTACTTTATTTCGGTGAGTCGCCGATGGTGACCAGGTGTCACTGGATCACAGTGGATCCAAGGAACTGGGTATTTTAGGAACCAGTTCCTATTTTCTATCAGATTTATAAAATGGCCACAAACACTCAAACCGGGCGAAGCCGAACTAAAAGCCGCCCGTAGGGCCTAGCAGCAAAAACCTGCGGAGGGGGTTAATTATTCCACTAACTGCAGCACTTTTAGGCATGGATTGTGGGAATTACACTTCATTTCAATAATTACTATAAGAAACAACTCTTACGTGCACAGTTTATTTTGTTCTTAATTTGGACAAACTAAGTAATTCATGCATATTTAGATTGAAACAAAACTTCGCAAATGTCAAATCCATGCTATACAACTTTAAACGTAAATTAAATGAATAAATAATCATGTATACTTACAGCGTTTCATGTTTTAAACTAGTTGAAAAAGCAAATACAAGCCATAGACGATCACAAAAATTTGACAGGCAATTACGTATCCACAAAAGATACAGAATCGCATGGCTGATAAGTAGGGTGAGTGAGAATGTAAAAATATTGAGGGTGTGTAATTTGCAGGGTAAAGTTGGTGGTGAACAGTACTACTGATGAAGCAGTAGCCATGAAGATAATAGATCTGAGGAAGCACAGCGGAGCCGCTCTGCTGGTCAGGAAGGAAACTGCCATTCAGAGGTCCCTTCGACACCCTAACTTGTTGCAGTACTACGGGAAGAGATCGCACGGCCATTATGAGTACATTTTCCTGGAGTATTGCTCCGGGGGAGAGCTGTTTGATAGAATAGGTAAGTCAATATGGGTGTCAACAATCATACACAAGCACTTTTACTCCTTAAAATTGATATTTTTAACTATGATTTTTTTAGTTACATCTTTGTTGTACAGATGCGCAATACAATCAAAAATGAAGCTGCATGTTTTTGAGTGCCTTTATCGATATGCTCGTAATCACACTGTTTGTACTCCCCTTAACCTAACTTAAGTAATATATTATAAAGTACGATGCCCGAAATGGGAACAACAAAAAAAAATGGATAATTGGTTCTAAGAGGGGGGGCACAACACAGACACGCAAAACTTTTATGCATGTGAGCTGCATGACCCCAAATTGGTGCAGTGTATTTGAAGCCTTACCTAATGGTCTTGTAAAGTAGTAATTGATTGTATTTCACGTCTGTATTAGTCATGACTATACCTTTCAGAAAATACAATTGAAGACAAGTTGTGAGAAACTTTCATTAGCTTCATCCAAACACTCAAACACAACGCATGTGAGCCAAGTAATGATGCCAAATAGCAAGTAAATTAATAAATACTCCAATGTTTATAGGAAGGCCCAAATACATTGTTAAGGTCACAATTTATTTCATATACTTTGTTTTTCCCTTTTGGTGGCTTAACACCTCAGGAATCTGGCGTATTTTGTAAGGTCAAAGTATTTCCACTTTACAATAAAATCCAAGTAAATGGAATATTTCTGAACATATCTGAAAAAAAAATTCATTTTCAGCTACAACATCAGTAATGTCGTATTTTTCAATCTTAGCACTTTAGCTCACTGAAAACTAGGTTAGGGGGCATACATTAATTACGTGAGCAGTTTTTCTTCCAATCTAGACCCCCCCCCCCCCTCCTCTTCGTGAGATAAATTTGGGCCACTTCATATATTCTTTTCAAGTAACATGAGATTTGCTGGACCCCCCCCTCCCCCTTTTGAGCTCACGTAATTAATGTATGCCCCCTTATAATTTTGGACAATACTTTTATAGTTTGGGTATGGTGAGCACTATATGACAAAAATCATTAAATATGCTTATTATTTTCAAATATATATCTGTTTTGTTATCGCCCGCCTACACAGTGTGTTAAAATTTTTAATACAAACATAAAAATTTTAAAAAAGGCTCACCTTCGTGAGCTTTAAAAAACGCTCACCCTGTTTTTTTTTCTATCTAAAAATACTGATATGAAAAAAAAAAACATAAAACACATTTTATTATGCAAATGATAAACGTTATTATCACCTCACATTATTGTTGTTTCATAAAAAAAATAATGAATAAAAAATATTCCATATATCGAACTTCGACAAGGAACATTCCGTACTGTCTGTGAAGCGGACTTATATAACTTTTTCTACGGTAAAATTCTAAATTTCGGTAATTATCGGTTCGGACTGGCCACGCTTATTACGAATAATTTTTAGAAAAAAACTTTAGATTCGCCTTAATTACTATAAAAGGAAACTTTTTGGCTTTGGGGCGGCGGAAAATAATGCATTTTAATTTTCAATTGTATAAAACCAAAATTCACTTCGCGAATCGACACAGCGAAAATCCGCGGCCGTAGCTGTCACTGTTATGGACTGTAGCTGACTTCGTGGGATACCTACATGAAATACCGCGAATCACAAACCATGTTGCACAAACCTAGCGTAGCCGCTAAACCACTTGAAAACTGGGATGTTTTTCTTGCGTTGACGCGAGTAGGCGTTATAAAGGGGCACATTCTTTTGTATCACAAACCATGTTACACAAACAAGCCCGCTAGAGAAATTTCATAATTACGCGCTTTATCCCACGAAGTCAACTGCAGTCCATAACAGTGACAGCTACAGCTGCGAATTTTCGCTGCGTCGTCGGTTCGCGAAGTGAATTTTGGTTTTATGCAATTGAAAATTAAAATGCATTATTTTCCGCCGCCCCAAAGCCAAAAAGTTTCCTTTTATAGTAATTAAGGCGAATCTAAAGTTTTTTTCTAAAAATTATTCGTAATAAGCGTGGCCAGTCCGAACCGATATTTACCTAAATTTCAATATAAAATGTGAAGTTTTCTTTTTCTAACACCCTTTGGATCATATTTCTCACCATGAGACCTAAGTGAGCTGGGACAAATTTGGTCACCTGTAATTAAACAGGTTAACTATTTATTTGATAGTTTGAAACAGCTCATGTGCATTGTGTGGAGTGGAGTGTCTGGATGAAGCAAATAAAAAAGGTTTTATTTTATGTTTTGACAGAGTAACACAAATGGAGGACCAACTTTATAGAAATCTTTAAATCCCAGTGCAGGGATGCTCAGACTATATCAATAGAAACCTAGTATTAAATTTGTAGGAAGCACACACTTAACTTTATAACTAGGAAAAGAAAGAATTAACTTTTATGAGTATATTTTGCGGGGTGATTACTGCAATTAGGTGACTCCAAAATCAGATTTTTCGAGTTCAAATATCCCCGCTCTTGTATGCCACGCCACCACACATAATACATATATGTTTGTGGCACACATGGGTGAGGCAACGAAGGTACGATTTTGTGTGTAACTCGAAAAAGCTGATTTTGAAGTTAGGGGGCATACATTAATAACGTAGGCAGTTTTTCTTCCAATCTAGACCCCCCCCCACCCTCCCCCCTTGGTGAGATAAATTTGGGTCACTTCGTGTATTCTTTTCAAGTAGACGTGAGATTTTACTGGACCCCCCCCCCCCCCCCCTTTTGATCTCACGTAATTAATTTATGCTCCCTTACCTAGTTGTAGTAATTGCCCCGCGGTATGTAAACTGTAATAAAAGTCATACAAAGTACCCAACTTTTCAGGTTTCTTCTTACTTTCCCCCTACAATTTTCTCAATCTGACTCAACTGATATATTCAAACTTATTTCCGCCTTAGACTCTAAAATCTCTCGGAGACTCTCCTACAAACAATTTGCAAATTGTAACTTTGCTTCCCTACAAACAATTTGCAAATTGTAACTTTGCTTCCCTTGCAAACAATTTGCAAATTGTAACTTTGCTTCCCTACAAACAATTTGCAAATTGAAACTTTGCTTCCCTACAAACAATTTGCAAATTATAACTTTGCTTCCCTACAAACAATTTGCATATTGTTACTTTGCTCCCCTAAAAACAATTTGAGCTGTGCGCTACCATAATGTATTTTTCTAACAGAATAGGAGCTTATGCAAAATATCAGAAGTACTTTTGACTTTCTTGCACATCCAACATTGTAGATTGGGAAAGGCGGATTGATTCAATTGACCGTTCGTACACCTCTGTTCTAATCCCCTCAGGCCTCGGGCCTATTTTGACGGAAGGTCAAAATATTTCTGAACGCATCCGAAAACTGATTTTGAAAGGTGATGAAATACGCTTTCAAATTTTATAATTCGAAATAATATAAAAATTTTGAATGCAAACATGAAAAGTTTGAAAAATGACTCACCTTACCTTTTTTCTATCTAAAATTACTGAAAATTAAAAAATAAAAACACATTTTACCAGGCATATCTATTATAAACGTTCGTCAACTCACTATTCTGCTGTTTCATTTAAAAAAAAAATTACTGGGTTTAAAGGTTTACATTTTAATTATTTTGTGATTAACTTTGAGATTTGAATACAAAGCGTAATGTTTTCTCTTTCTAACACCATTTAGATCATATTTGTAGCCATGATAGTAAGGGAGACAATGATTTCTACTAGACCTATATGAGGCGTTCCGAAAAGCGAACAAATTAGCCTGAGAGGTTAAAAGAGTGAATGTAGACATTTGTTGGTGTGATGGGAGAATAATGGTTGTTTGTCTTGTTTTGAGCAGAGCCCGATGTTGGTATGGCAGTGGGTGATGCGAGACGCTATTTCCTGCAGATATTGTCTGGGGTGGAGTACCTGCACTCGCGGGGGGTCACCCACCGGGATTTGAAGCCGGAGAATGTGCTGTTAGACGAACACGATAATATTAAAATATCCGACTTTGGGATGGCCACAATGTTTAGGTACTTATTTTTTTATGACTTCTGCAATATAAGAATACTTTAATGCCCAATTTGAATAAAAATGGAAGAGCTTGTAAAGAAATTTCAGTACTTGGGAATTATCTGTAATCTTGTGTGATAAGATTCTGAGCTTTTAATCCTTAGAGTGAGGCTGGCTGCAATAGCAGTCAAAAGAAATTCTGGCCCGCACTGCAGATGACTGCGTTAGCAGCCTATATGAATTGTTCACTTTGCTGATTTCAAAGAAAGTGAACAATTCATATCTCATTTTTTTTTTTTTTTTAAAGAAAGACAAATATTCCCGGGTTACGAATAACCCAACAATGTTTGAAAATCTCCTACTACCACCACAGAAAGCTGAAAATGTTGCTTGTGTTGTGATGGAGGCCAGCCGAGGAATCGAACATGCGACGCCCAAGCGCTATGCCCACTCAACCACTGACCATATGGACTGCTAATGCAGTTATCCGCAGTGTACATCTGAATTTCTTTTGAAGCCAGCCGTACTCTAGGGGCTAAAGAAAGTTAACTTCTCATGCCTCGACCATATTTTGTCAAAGGGTCAAATATTTCCGCTTTACAATAAAATCCGAAAGCTAAAAACTGTTTTTTAAAGGTGATAAAATACGCTGTAGAATTATTTAATTCAAATTAAACATAATTTTTGAAATATTATTTTTTTTTTATGTTAACACAACCAAACTTTTGAAAATGACTCACCTTACGTTTTTTCTAACTCAAATTACTGAAAATGAAAAAAAAAAAAAAACATATTTTATTAGGTAATTGTATTACAAACGTTTTGCTCAACTCACATTTTGTTGTTTCATGTAAAAATAATAAATAAAAAAATTCACAAAGTTTCATAATTTTTTTTTTTTTTCAAATTGTGGCTGAAAACTATGGTTTTTTACAGGTGTACATTTCAATTATTTTGAGTAACTTTTAAATTTGAATATAAAGCTTGGTGTTTTCTCTTTCTAACACCGTTAAGATGATACATATTTCCTAAAGTTACGGTAAGGGAGGTACAAGGATTTCTATGCGACCTAAATGAGTCATTCCGAAAAGAGAACAAATTAGCTTGAGCTGTAGATTATTGCCATATTATGTTGTGCAGTAAAAATAGAAGAATTTGTTCAATGAAATCAGGAATCATTTCCCAATTGACAGATTACTATCAATTTGATGTGAAGAAGTATACGGTCTTTATAAATTTGGCTTTGCATGATACAAAAGATGGGGAGTGTCAACGCATTAAGTTTTCTTCCTTTCTTACACTACTATAAAGTTGGTCCACCATTAAGCTTGCTACACGTGAGAAATATAATATGTGGGCGTGGCCTATCTCACGATATCGCTCACTGTACAATTTCCGTATTGTCATCGCAGACATATTACACTGCCCGTCTGTGATGACCGTATGGGAAGAATGGTTTTGTTTTTATCCTTAATTTCATTTGAAGCATTTTAATTTGTATGTCATACAATTTAACAAGAATTCTGGTTTTGGCGTTAGACTGAAGGGGGTGGAACGCCTGCTGGAAAGAAGATGTGGGACTCTGCCCTATGTGGCCCCGGAAGTCCTAGCAGCCCCTTACAACGCAGCTCCCGCTGACCTCTGGTCATGTGGGATTATCCTCGTTGCGATGCTGGTCGGAGGTACTTAAATTTCATTATTATAACCTCAACCTTTTTTTTTTTTATTTTTTTTATTCTTTCTTGATGTTGTTTTTTTTTTATTTATCAAAAGTATTTCTTTTGCTATAAAATTATGTTTATTGCAAGTTTTATTTCCTTTTTAGACAGTTATTTGTTATATATCGTAACTGAAAAATTGTAACACAGTGGCATGCTGAGACTTTTATACCGGCTTTACAAAATAAAGAGATTTCAGTTAATATTTTAAAGTTAAAGGTTAGAGTGCCAATAAATTGGACAGCCAATGAAGTGAACAGCCAATAAGTTGGACGGCCAATGAATTGGACACCAATAAATTGTTCAGCCAGTAAGTTGGTCAGCCAATAAATTAGACATTGCTTTTTCTGAGTATTTAAAAAAAAAAATTGGAAGAATTTTAAGATGCCTCTACTGAATTGAATACACAAATTGGAAAATGTTTATTTTGATAAATTGTGTGACTCTTAAAGTGAATTTATGTGTAACATTATGCATAGAAACTAATTGTTAATTTACCTGATTGTTCAATTATAATTGTCCTAATACTTACAAAATAGCATGTTTGATGTGTAAAATATAAGCATGTTTTCATTTCTGCATTAATCAAAATTATTTTCATTGTGATGTCTTTTTTTGTTTGCTTGACAATAATTATTATTTTCAAAGTTTTTACTGTCAATTTTTTTGCACAAAGAAGCCAGCTTGCTCAAATAGTTCCTGCAACTTGGTTAGATGTATCCTGAGTCTGGGAATTGAAGCCCACACTCAGGATATGAATCTAATAGCAATAATTTGAATGTAGAGTATATTAAAACTGGATTATTATCCAACTGGTAACATTACACTTACACTTGGACTGAAGATCGCACCACACTTCGTTCCAACACCTACCCCCACGTATGTGTAAAGTGACAGTGGTTGGTTAAGCTTACACATAAACGTTTGAGTGCGCGTTGCATTTATTGCTTTTTGCGGATTGACTTCAGTTGAACCGCCGCCATGTTTGTTTTCGATCAACATATTAGCAATGTCTTGTTCATTCAAATGGTTAACCATTTTTTTATAAGTCATCAGTATGATACATTAAGTCAAATCACTGAAACAGGTGTCGAATCATCACAGTAAGATCTGTGTTGTAATGTCAATGATAATAACTTATCACAATACAAACAACAAACACCACTATTGAATTTCTTTCCATCTTTTAAAAATCTGATATTGATCAGAGATGGTGGTAACCTTCAGTTTTTAGGAAGTAATCAAGTATATTTAGAGTGTCAGGTTTACACCATGCATATATGGCCGTACTCCCTTACAGATTAAATTAATTATTTACAAAGTTAATTATTTTCATTCGTCGCCGATGGCTTCATTGCCAAAACTATCTATTATCTATGGTCAAAACCTTTGAAACGTATAGACACACCACACTTCACTTTGATCACTTGAAAATGCCTTTACATGTCAGTTTGCCTGCAGAAATGTGATTACTATTTTTATCCAAGTGAGCTTAATGGTTCTGCCGGTAGACCATAAAGGCTAAAGATGCTTTAAATTGGTGAAAACTAAAACTGGGCCACTGTGGCTTCACAGATATCACAAAAATATATAACAATATGATGTTTTCGCTGATTACAAATTTTTGGGGGTTGGACTACTCTTCCGCTGAGTGCCTCAATTATAATTGAGCAAATTTTTTTTATATCTTGTCATAATAAAGAATGCATTCACTATTTTTTTTTCTTCTAAAAACCTACTTAGTTTTATTATGTAATGTGGAAAATTTAGTACTTCAAATTCACCGGAAAACATTTTAATGGCTGAGCTTACAAAATAAAATAACCACTGGAGTGCTTTTTGCCACAATATGGCACCATTTAAATTTAAGGTATCATTTTTTAATGTCGGTGAAAAATATTCAAAATGGTCACCAAAAAATCACGAGCAATCGGAGGAAAAAGTAAAAAATCGCGCTGTCACTCGTCAGGAAATACCCATTTTGGATATATTTTTTTGGCACAGTAACTCGAAACAGGCAACCGGCATAACTTGGCAATTTTAATCGAGAATTGGTGATTTCTATCAATTTTCAATGTTATTCTAGATCTAAAGAGTGCATCTTAAAGTTTGAACATTACTGAACTGAAAGAGTAACCTAATTTGGAACCCACACATGTTCCTTTCAATAAACCGTATAGGAGAGTTTCGCTGTATATTGATTGCGCAGTTTGTTGTGTCGTGCGTAATATGTAGCTTGTGCTAGAACAATCTGCTATTGAAGAAACGGGAGAAGAGGAGTAGGAGCGACCAAGTGATCTTGCGTGATGCTGCACGGACTCACAAGCAGGTTGGTTGTGTCTTTGGTATCCTAGCTGTAGGATATCTATCAGGTCCTAAAGTTATGGTACCGAAGTCACAAACTTCCTTGTTAAGCACACCTTTTATTTTACTTTTGTTTTGCACTTTGTGTTTTGAGTGGTGAGTATTATTTTTTTGTGTATTTTATTATTTTTTGTAGTATTGTACTTACATGTTTTTTTTTACACTTAGGTAATTTTTTTTAAGTGCTTTGAATTTCACTTTGCTTTGTTATTTTCTTTTATCATTGTTTGTAAATAATAACATTAAAAATGACAGTTTTATGATCTTGGTCCGGCCGACTCGTCACAGAAGTTTAAAAAAAAGGCAAAACAATGCCTGTTTTTTTTGTTGTCTACATATATTATAATATAATATTTATATGTACTTGAGCCTAGTAGTGAATTCATGAAAGAAGAACAGGCAACCTGTCATTAACCCTGATATTCTTCTTCTTAAGCTTCTGAGGTTAGTGATTGGATTGTGAGACAATAAATCTTCACTGCGTGTCTCTATTCAAGAAAAATGATTTTGAAATTTTACAGTTACAACACCAATAATGTATAACTAGCAGTTAAAAACCGCTCCGCAGGTTTTTTCTGCTGGGCCCTGCGGGCAGCTTTTGGTTTCAGTGTTGGCGACCATTTTATAAATCCGATAGGAACTGGTTCCAAAAATAGCCGGTTCCTTGGATCCAGTGACAGCTAATCACCGGGACAAAGTAACCGCGACGGGCAATGATGTCATATTAATATATAGACGTGTGGTATTAGTTATTGTTCACAACTACCAGTTACAATAATAATCATATTATCTCCATATCCGGAGAGATTTACGAAATTACAAATCCAGTAGGACTTTCGCCTGCCAGGCGATACGAAAACGGTTTTGTGTAAGGCGCTGCGTCAGAGTTGCATTCTTAGCTGGATTCTTAAATTTCAACCGTACAGTCTCTAGGCTATTATATTAATACTGTTTGTTGATAATGATTATAATAATAATAATATTTGGCTAATTTATATAGCGCCGTTTTTGTGAAAAATCACCTCAAGGGCGCTGTATTATATTTGCTTCGAAAAATCATTGCTCTAATAAAATATCATAGGCCATTATTTAATCTTTGTTAATCTTTGTTAAGTCTTTGGACACAGCCACTCACACTATCTTTACTCGAGCTTGATTGCAATTGCAGAGCTCCCTTGGGACCAGCCGTCGGCCTTGTGCGCCGAGTATGTGTCCTGGTGCGAGGGATCCGTGGCGGGGGCCGGACCCTGGCGATCCATGGGCCCCGTGCTGCTCAGTCTGTTGCGGCGTCTCCTGCACCCACAGCCCCTCAAGCGCCCCACACTGCAGGCCGTCAGGGAGCACCCCTGGCTTAGTGATCAGAATGGTAAGTCTGCTGAATATACTTGGAGGTGTGTTGGTCTACTTGAATGAATTGGAAAGTTGTAACAAAATGAATGTTGTCTTATTCTGTTCCATGTCAAAGCAGAACACTAGCTAAAAGTTTCCTAACCTAACCTATTAGTTTATTTCATTCTGTTTTTTCGGTTGCCATCTTATTGAGTTCTATCTATCGGGACTTACTTGTAAAAACAATTTCTATTGGTAAATAAATATCCATGTATCTTATACATTTTGTAAATGCTAGTGGCCTATTTCAGCAGATCGCTCGCCATACATTCCCATTGGGATTTGCTGAAATAGGCCAAGCCAAATAACAAAAAAAGGGTGTATCAAAAGTGTTAAACATCAGAAGTTAATTTATATTTATAAAAATTGATTGAGTTATGGGTCAGAGTAAAAATATAGCATGTCATTGTATTATTTTGTTAGGATTTTCCCACCATCTAAACAATATTGTTAAAGATTGAATAATATAATATATACATGCCAGTGGCGGTTCATGACTTTTCCGCTTAATCGGGACACCCAAACATTTTGTCCCAAATAACCGGCTGTTCCAATAAAGCTGTGTACCAATTGTACATATATATGTATACAACGTGTCCGGAAACTCATAGTACAAGTGGGAAACTGGTGAATCTACATCACGTAGAGAACCCAAAAAACTTATTTTTTTCGATCTGAGCATTTCGATTTTAATATTTTTTTTTTTCTATTTTTCCATTTTTTCGGCAACTAAAGGGTTAAAAAAAAATTTGAGCCTGGTTTACCCTTCGATGCATTTTATAGGACATTACACGGCCCGATTTGCTCAAAAACGAAAGCTCAAATCAAAAAAGTTATATCACAAATCGACTCCGAATGTGATGTAGATTTACCAGTTTCCCGCTTGTACTACGAGTTTCCGGACACCGTGTATAATACTTGTAAATAATTTTTTAACTGAATAAAATTTACAGAAAACTGACTTTTACTAATATAAGACAGTTTTGTGAATAAATTTATTATTATCGGTCCATTTACTAGTGTCACCCAATATCATTTGTATAAATTATTTTTAAAAATTTATTTTGCTGAATTTAATAAAACATAAATAACAATGGAAGGTACTTTTTTTTCATTTTGGAGACGCGAAGTAATGGATCACAGCTGAAATATTAGTTTGGAAACCTTTGTTGCAATTTGATGATATCTTTGTCTGAGGTTGGGGTGTTTCAAACTCCCACCACGTTTGATGAAAATCAATCGTCGGATCAATGCCAATTTGAATTTTTGTTTTGAACGGACCTAGTTAACTGGCTGACGAGAAACTTCAATAAATAAAAAATATATTTTCATAAAAGCTCATGCGTGGACAAGTACTGTGCTTGATAAAATGACATTTTTATTTTTGTCTCTAACATAACCTAGTAGATGTGATATCTGAAGGTAAAATTAATGTACAAGGTTGACACTGCAAATGCAGGGGTCTGTCCCGTCCCCTATAAGTTAAACTCTGATTCTCGACCCGTTTCAAATTTTGATCAAATCAACTATCAAGCATAATGGTCATGTATGATTTATTGGCTAACCAACACTCTGCCGTAGGTCATCCCAAGTGGTTCGTCACATTTGGTGACTTATCAGGGGTGCTCGGGTTCATGGGCTGAGTTTTGTCTAGGTCTTAACGGCGGATGACTTGGACACCCTGATCCCCAGATTCTTACCCTCCCCTTGAACCTTTTTCCTTTCCAGAACTTCCTTTCCTTAAAAGAGACCCTCCACCCAGCATCCCAAAAGATGGCATAGGCCATGAGGGAAATTATTTTTCTCAGCTAGGAGCTAATGTAAATAAAAAATTAAGCCTGACATCACAATTTGATCAAAAGTTGAGAATCACAATTTGACAGGCACCGTTCAAATGCCAAAAATAAAAAAACGGCCCTGATTGTCGATTTAATGGTCTGCAAATGTGACAAGAGTTTTATTTGTACATAATTTAGACGTTTGTGAATTTACGCAGAAGTTGGTTGCAGTCGTCGGCAGTTTTCTCTGCATCAGGTACTAGGTGACTCTGAGCGACACAGTTTTCAGAGTCACCCTGTGTCTGGTGTAGCGGCGACCATGGTCCACAACCCTCCCCCCCGGCGCGCCCCCGCACCCACTCTGTCGGTGTCTGTGCTTTGGCGATTTAGCTATGTGACTGACTTACATAGATCATAAAGCTAGATTACCAAAGCACAGCTGCTGATGCCTATCTACAAATTGCCGAGGGAGTAAGTTCCGTTTTATTAATTCACCTAATAGGCATTTTAGTTTTCACCAATGTCGATTCTGATCTTTTGGCCGAGGTTTGACCAAAACTTTAGATGGTAATGTTGGAATGGTGTTTTAAATATGAAGCTTTGGCTAAACCACAACTAAATGAGACAATCTGACCTAATGGCACTCAATTGTATCAAGATGTCGAGAGATTTACAAACTTATCTGTGCAGCAGCCGAGATTTTCGTTTCTGTTGATATTGGGCCATCAGTGCAAGAAATTTTAGTTTGTTCCTTTTCTCTTTGAAGTGAAAACTTCTTTGGCACTGTTGTGATTTAAAACTCGATGAATTAAAATAGTGACACTAAAAAGAGACAAACACATACATCAATAGGATTTAGCCTGCAAGAGAATGAAATAGTATAATCCGTCACCCCTTTGTGCTGTGATTCGTAGCCTATCAGTCTCCTCTTAGTGCGGTGCTTCGTAGTCTCCCCACACTTGTCTACTTTACCTTTTAACGTCTGACTCGCGGAAAAAAATATTTTTGAATGCAATTTTGACCCTTCTGTGTACAGAATTTGTATGAAGGACAAGGTCAGAATCGCTTGCGCCAACAACATTGATGATATAGCCACTAGTTTCATTCACCTGGCGACACCAGAATATTTTTAAATGATTTTATCTGTGGAATCGAAATGTCAAATTTGCCACGATTAAATCTGTCAAAGTCCGATGCGTGATACTTGACGAAAACATCGTAAAACCTATCAATTTAAGGCAAGTAATGTTCTTTTGGTACATAGTTTATTGTTCTAGGAATGTGTCTCGGTCAATAAAATATACGATAGCTCAAAATTAATCCGCAAACCATTCAATTCAAAGTGGTGCTTTGTTAAGGAATTTCTTGTTAGAAAACGGCCCTTGACAGGTTAAGGTACTGCCGCGTGTGAACTGATTTTTTTTTTATCACTCATTGCTATTTCATTTTTTGGCCGCCTGCTTAGATCATTTTGTAAATCTGTACCCTGATTATTTTTTGGCAGTAGTTTTATTGCCGAATTGTGTTGCAAATATGGTTGTGCTATTGAGAGATCTCTTGTGACTTGTGACCTATCTTTCAGTAACATTTGCCATTTGTGAAAAATAGGCAAGTTTACAATGGATCCATCAGCAATAATTTCTTATTTGGAATGTTTGTTTCTTTCCAGTGGTCACAGTAAGTGGATCCCGCAATGTGGAGGTTTGCCTGTCGCAGCCCCTGCCACTGCCCACGGGGCCCTGCGCCTCCTCGCTGGTGGAGCGGGCTCCCGAGCTGCTGTGCTTCTCCCAACCCGCAGTTAGCGACGACCTGCTTCTGGCCTCGCAGATAAATGCTACGCAGTGCTCTCAGGTTCGTCGCGCCCTACTACACCTTTAAATGATCAATGCTGCAATATTTATTCAACATGTTTTTTACATTTATGGCAATCAATAAATTCTGTGGCCTAGTGCTAAAAGCACCAAAGTCGAGATTGCAAGAGAATTTAACTCGTTCTAATATGACATTACAGATCTCAACATTGGTGTTGCAGTTTTTTTTATATATTTTACAATTTGGGAGGCGGGTATGGGTACCGCCGCCCCGGTATATATAACCAACACCTCTGCCGTACGTCACCCTAAGTGGTTTGATGACTTAGCAGGGGTGCCCGGGTCTTGGCGGCGGATGCATCTGCCCACCAGCTGTGTGGCAGGCCGGATTGGGAGAGAGTGGTTGAGGGAGTCCCTTTGACTTCTCCAGTCATACTCTCTCGGAACATCGCCATGCATCGCAGTGAGAGGGATGGATTCATACGTCCGTCATTCCTGGACATACTGACTCCTAGATTCCTACCCACCCCTAATACGCTTTTCCCTTTCTCCTTCCTTTCCTAAAAAGTCCCTCCACACAGCATCCCCAAAGATGGCGTAGGCCCTGAAGGGAATTATTTTCCCCGGCCTCCTGTGTGGAGCCAACATAAAAAAAATATGACTATATTAAGTGTTCAGCTCTTTTAAGAATGAAAGTTCATACTTGTGAACTTTTGTGATTAAAGCAATATAGGTTTTTTTTTTACAATAATGCAACAAATTTAGTTTATTGTTTAATCGTGCATGCACTGACTAACCATATCCCTCACTCAATGTAGTCTGCCAGTGAGAGCGTGGGATAATTTAGATAACACGCCTTTCATAAGACTAATCAAATTGATTCTTTTTCATGAACCACCGCTTACCGCTTCAATTAAATGAACATTGTTTTATTTTTCAGGGTATGATGCAGAGGTTTGTGCGGCGTATGACCAGGTTCTCTGTCAGCTGCGAGTGCGGAGAGGCAACTGAAAGACTTAAGAATATTTTGCAGACCATGCAGTGCCAGTGGAAAGCACCACAAGAGAAAGAGGTAATATTTTATATATTCAAAATAATGTCAACAACTCTCAATTAGAGCATGCAATACCGCAGTATATATTCAATACTGCAATATTGCAGGATCAGACATGTAATACTGCAAAATTTGCGATATTAGTAACTGAAACTTCCCCTTTCAGTATTTTTTTTTTTATTTGCGGAAACGGTTTGCATATATGTAGTTCCCATGAGCACTTAACCTCTCAAAGGCCAGGCCATTTCACGAAAATTCACTAAAAAAGCACCACTTTGAATTTTGAATAGAATGTTTTGTGGATTAATTTTGAGCTATCGTATGTTTTATTGACTGAAACACGTTCCTAGAACAATAAACTATGTACCAAAACAACATTTCTTGCGTTAATTATGTAAATTAATAGGTTTAACGACGTTTTAGTCAAGGAACACGTATCAATTTTGACAGCTAAAATTCGCGGCAAAAATGACATTTCTATGTCACAGATAAAATCGTTTAAAAATATTCTGGGGTTGCAAGGTGAATGAAATTTTTACCCAACTTATGGGGTAATGTTGGCGCAAGCGATTCTGACCCTGTTATTCATACAAATTCTGTACATAGAAGGGCCAAAATCGCAGACAAACATTTTTTGTTCAAATTTTTTTCTTGCGCATGCGCACAATATGCGCACGCCTGCGCGTCTCTGGCCGGTCAGAGGTTAAGCCATAGGCCCATTGTGCTGTCTCCTACTTTACCTCATTCCTTTGACAGTAACCCAGTCGCTTTAATAAAGTTCACTAGGATTGTCATGGCAAATGAAGCTATATCCTCTGGTTTCACAATATGTCTTCCCAGGTCTCATTTCTCCTCCTCACTCCTCCTTGGTTCCCTGAAGGCCCCATGAGGGAAGAAAGCTTCATCTCTCCTCTCCGCAGTTCCCCGAAGACTCCACAACGGAGAGTTCACCTCCCTGAAGGTCCCACAAGGGAAGAGTTCATTCTACCTTGCTTCCCCAAGAGCCCCAGGAGAGGACTTCATTTCTCTCCTATGTGGTTCCCTGAAGGCCCCAGGGAAGAGTTCATGGAGGTGGCCTCGGCTCTTCTCACTTGGTTCCTCCTGCAGTCCCCATGAAGGAAGTCCACAGACTAAGAAGACTTTACAAGTTACTCACAGGAGCGTTTACATATGCATCCGACTTGCGGGTAATTAATGCTCACGGAAGTCAACCTGTGCAAGGGCGTAGCGAGGTACGGGCAGGGGGGGGCAGATGGTGCAGGAATGCTCACAAACCGTAAAGTTTACGTCGGTATTGCGCCTATTGTTTGTGAGAATCAATTTAATTTTTATTATTACCTTTTTAGTTTGTCATGATTAATGAAGCATCAAGAAAACGTGCCTATCAGTTACATTGCGCTGTTATTAAATCAGTTTTCATTATATGTGTTCAACTGATAGCCAAGTACTCTGGCATGTTGGAACCTATTGCCAATGCTTTACAATCGGAAACTATCAATATGTACGCATGTATGAGTCATATTAATGGTTTAATTTCTGTTATATATGATCATCGAAGCAACGTAGACATAGAGAGCCAAAATATTTTAGATATTTCAATTAGAACTGCAGCTGCCTTTGGAACTGATATACAAGTCCCCCCGCGCATTGCATCTTGCCAACAACATCGGTCCAATTACCTTGCTGAGACTCAATGCGATTTTTGGAAGCGATCGATTATTTATCATTCCTTATTTAGATTCCCTAATATCTGCATTGGAGCAGCGTTTTGGTGACCAAAATTTGCCTGCTTTCGGATTAATGTCGTTACATCCCTGTACAATGCATTGTTGAATACGTCATTAATTGATTTTAAAGAAAAAGCACGAAGTTTTTGCTTATACTACGATTTACTTCATTTTAATCAAGAAGCCGAACTATGGTATAAAAAATGACAGAACAAGTTTATGACCAGAAAAGATCTCGAAAAACTAGATTTTACTGAAGTGTTTAACCAGTCAAAGGCCGGAGACGCGTAAATACGGGCGTCATATGCGCATGCGCGAGAAAATAATTCAAATATTTGAATAATATTGTCGACGAAAAACTTTTGGTCTGCGATTTTCACCCTTCTATGTACAGAATTTGTATGAAGAACCGTGTCAGAATCGCTTGCGCCATCATTACTCTAGGTGATGCTAAAAGTTTCATTCACCTTGTCACCCTGGAATATTTTTAAAACGATTTCATCCATGACAATGCGCTGTCATAAATTGCCGCGAATTTAACGGTCGCAATAAATGCCTGTATCGCGAATAAAACATCATAAAACCTATTAATTTACGTAATAAATGCAAGTAATGTGGTTTTGGTAGATAGTTTATTGTATTGTGAACGTGTTTCAGTCAATAAAATATACAATAGCTCAAAATTTATCAACAAAACATTTAATTCAAGGTGGTGGTTTTTTAGTGTTTTTTTGCGAATTTTGGTGGAATGGCGTGGCCTTTGACGGGTTAAGGAGGCGAACATTTTCTTTCCCGCAACAAAAAAAGCAATACTTATTTCCTTGGCACAACCTTGCACTACAAGTAACATAGAGAGGTCCTTTTCTACACTGCGCCGTGTTAAAACATGGCTGAGATCAACGATGACTAAAAACCGTTTGAACGCCGGAGAGGTGACACTACTAAAGATATTGTCATGTTGAATACGGTGTTATTTATATTTTCGTAGCTCTATGGCTCCCCGTGGAATGTCCCGAGAATTTTGTGCCTGACAGTCTTTTTATAGACGAAAATAGCCTATTTCTGAAACTCTTTAGCCACCCCCCCCCCAGTAGGAATTATTTTGTTGCAGCATTTACATTAGATAATTATATTCTTGGTTTGTCTACCCCTGCCCCGCCCTTGACCTATGTAAATGCCGTTTACATCTGTATGGTAAACAGTCAAGATGGCTTCCTGTCACAACGATTCTGCTACTGATTATGCGATTGTGTCAATAAAGGCGAAAAGGCCCAAATAAAGTGTTGAAATAGAATTTGGCTTTAATTAAACAATTCAGATGCGATTTTATTTGCAAATCGGAAATATTTTGACGTTCCGAAAAAATAGGTCTGGGGTTAAATGTATTGCAAAAATACTGCTTTTGAAAGCAGATGACAAGACTCTTCCAGATTTTAGTGTTACGAATTGAAATATGCAATTAAAAATATAAAATTTGTATAGATAAAGTTTTGAATGTCCCCAACCAAACCCGCGAACTATATTTTTTATAAACAACTTATTAAATTTTCACCCTTATCCTTTCATCTTGATTTTTTTTTTGTATCAATAGATCTTTTGTTTAATTTCTACTAATTTAAATATTTGTATTATTTCCAGGTTACAATTACAACGATAGACAGCAGGAAGATGCAGTTGGTGTTTAAAGCGAACTTCATAGACATGAACCACAAACTACTGGTAGATTTCCGCCTCTCCAAGGGCTGTGGATTAGAGTTCAAAAGAAGATTCGTTCAGATCAAAAACGCCTTCAAAGATCTTATTATCAAAAGTTGACTTTTGACGTTTAACATATCTTGGGGGTAACTAAAACTAACTACAATTAGGTAAATCGGGTTCTTAGTTCACACAAAACAAACAAAACCTTAATATCTGTAGAAGGGTGATAAAATGGATTTGTGTATAACTCAAAGGTCTTGATTTTGGAGTTGTAGTAATTACCCCGCAACATAATTAGGTTTTTATAATTTTCATGTGATTTATTGTTGACTTGTTATCCAGATTTTTGTACCAATTATTTGTAAATTAAAACTAAAGAATATTTTAAATTGAAATTGTGAGATGTGAAATCTGATATTATGATAAGGATCTGTTTTATTTTATATATTTTTTTATGTTTCTAAGCTTCTATTTTATTCATCGAAAGTTCAAAAGCGTGAGGCTGCTTTTTGTTTTTTTCTTTTTATGTTATTAAGATGGATGGCAAGAACAAAGGTTCTTAAATTTGCCATTGTGTATTTTAAATATAGGAATAACAAAGTTTGTATTATAATATCATTATTTTTATACCATGTTATTTTTGTAAAATAAACAGTATTTATAATGCTCCCAGTTTTTTTACTTGCGAACTTTATAAAATTATCTATTTCTATCTACGCAACTGCGACTGGCATTGTCACTAGATTGGATTAAAGAAAAATCTTTCTTTTACTAAGTGAAACAAACCTCCCGCACCTTGAAAATTTCCAGCACACTGCACCCTTTCAAGCGGAGAAAGATGCTGCAATTTATGGCTTTTTATAGTAAGTGCCAAACTTAAATGCTGACCTGACGATACAGAAATCGTCACAATAAACTACTTTAGGGTCTGAAAAGCTTCATTTGTGGGAGGGGAGAAAGGCGGTCCCATCTCTCTTTCGACTACGCCTTTCTCTGTCGCACATATGTTTTACGAATCTTTTGCTTACTTACAAGTTTTATACAACAATTTTAGAATAGGTCAGAAGGTAAAAATATTTCTGCTCTGCAATACAATTCAATTAAAAGGGATATTTGTGAATGTATCTGAAAACTGTTTTGAAAGGTTGAAGAAGTTGAAAGGGCTTAGTACAAAATAATGGAATTTGAGGGCCCGAATTACGGCAGCAGCCAATCAATGGTCCTGGATCAGATGAATACTCTCTCCTCCTCAATGGTACAGGAACTTCAAGAATACTATCTTAATTTTAACACTCGTTATCCATTTGAAAAGTTTCAAATACTTTGTCCAACTCTCATACAGAACTCAGCATCACTAATTCGTTTTCATTTAGATTTATATTTTCGGCTTTTGGCCTTTTCGACACTTTTCGCTTTATTTTTTTTAGACATGACGGGATCTAGGATTATTTCACTAATACACAATTAACTATAGAAAATAGAAATCACAAATAATCCATTCAGAGTCTTTGCACAAAAACAAACATGATAATGCACAGTTGGAGATAAGATGTTGACGACAGCATAGTACGATAACTACTAGTTTACTTTCAGTACCTGTGGTGAGGCGCAGCCGTAAACAAAATTCATCCATCCCTTGACCATAGCAGGTACTAAAGCATTGTGCGATTCTAGAATCACACAATTTAGTAAAAAAAATCCCTCCTTATTTTAAAATTGTGCGCAATAAGTATTACACCATGTTGAGTGTCACTCGACATTAGAGCTGGTGGAACAAAATCAATGTCGAGTTGCACTCGACATTGGAGTAGTAGGGGTTAAGGCGACTTTACCAGCGGCCGAGAATTCAAATTTCATCAAAAGATGGTCTTGCGATCGGATGTTTTCAGAACGAGATTTCATTCCACTGCAAGCCGCATATCCCGCATAAATGACAATGAAATTGAATTCTCCGTTCCAGCGTTTTTTCCAAATAGCAGGTAACTTGTAAATCAAAGTGCATAAACATAAATAGATACAAGTGAAATGCGTAGGTAAACATAGTAGATACTTACATGACCAGACAATTTTTTGAAATATTTTTTTTTGATATTTTTTAATTGTATTTTAACTGAGTTTGATTGTAAGAAATATCGTTTGATTGTAAGAAATATCTCATTTTGACATATTTGTTCGTTTGCAATATTATACATTGGTAGTATCAGTAATTTGGGAGGCTGGTATCGGTACTGCTGTCCCGGGAAACATTTATTGGATTACCAAGTCCCGGATCTAGGGTCGGCAGTTTTGGGGGGTGCCGAAGTCGTAATTTATGTTTGATTGTAAAAATAAAACTTGATTCACAAAGCGCCCGGGCGCCTGGCATCCGGCGCAAGTTCTATCGATTATTCATTTGATTTCAAAACGCCTAGCTGGTTTTTTAACACATTTTAAGTCGATCTTGAACGCGTGCATAGTGAATGGGATGTCTCTTCCAGGGGAATCTAGAACTATGGGCTACATGCGCTGAGCCGAATAAACCCGAGGGGTCGAACATCAAGAGAAGTGACAATCACTCGCCTCACGAGAGGGGGCGTCACTCATTGAAAGGGAGTCTCTATCAAGTTTCTGCCCCGGTTTGAAAGTCATAGATCCGGGGCTGTCAACGCCTTTGCCAGGTCAGTGGTTCGCAACTTTTGGTGTCTTAGCAGAGGGTTCATGGGGTGAGGTTTGTCAGGATCTCGGCAGCAGATGCGTCTGCCCACCAACTGCATGGCAGGCCAGATCGGGGGAGATTTTTTTTTTTACAATTACTCTACACAGGAGGCCCTGAGAAAAAAAATCTCTCGAAAGTAAGAAGATGAAGTTCTGGGAAGAAAAATGTATGTTTGAGGGGTGGGTAGGAATCTGGGGATCAATGTGCCCAGGAGGCGTATTTCCCTTTCCGTGTTCAATATGAGGCAACCATGCCTCGAAATCAACACGGGTTTGTAATGCCATTTTTTCTCCAAACCCATGTCCAGCAGAAGGCAAGCGGCATCCTACTGTGCACAGGTCTGTAACGCCAATTCCCTTACCAAACCCGTGTTCAATACGAGGCACGCGTCCTCCAAACGTGATTATAAAATAAAAAAAGGAAGTGTGTGCATACACCCACAATATAATGGATGGGCAATAAAACGTAAACAGCCTTACTAATAAAATAAATAAAAACACTTTATAATATAGTACTTATAACACTTTATAGTACCAATCTTATAAAATAAATTTTCTAAAATAAACTCGCATGTCATTATAATTTTAAAAAACATCCTAGGTTTTAAATGGTTTGTTTGGCAAACCAGGGTTTGTCTAGCGCAGTGGTTCCCAAGCTTTTTCTGACCCGGGACCACTTGTACGTTTATTTTTTCGACAGGGACCACAAGGGTGTCACCCGACCGAGTTTCACCCCCAAGACCACAATTCTCTACCCCCCCCCCCCCAGGACGGACTAATTTTTTATGAAGTCGAAATTTGTATTTTATCAACCTTAATGGTGGGGATGACACCACGTTATCCGTTCTTATCCGTCCCTGGTGCCACCCATATGCTAGCCTGAGCCACTGCTTGTGGTAAGTGGCGTAGGCTAGCACGGGTGATACCCGGGACGGATAGCACAACGGGAGGGGGATAATGGGATAGGGTAGGACGGGTTCTAGCAGAATATTTACCACAACGGAGGGGGCGGAATGGTATAGGGTGGGACGGTTTCTAGCAGAATATTTACCAAAACGGAGGGGGCGGAATGGGCTAGGGTGGGACGGGTTCTATCAGAATATTTACCACAGCGGAGGGGGTGGAATGAATGAAATAGGGTGGGACGGGTTCTAGCAGAATATTTACCACAAAGGAGGGAGCAGAACAGGATAGGATGGGGTGGGGCGAAACGGAATACCATAATGGTCACTGACCACAAAGTACAATAATGATAAACTGAATATTGTCCCGATTTTTTTATTCAGACTTTTCGACAAGGGACCGCTCGCGCGGTGGCTCGTATTAACCGGCGGACCGCGGACCACTGGTTGGGAAACCCTGGTCTAGCGGGTATGGGTAATTATTCTAATACATTTCTTTCCATGTTCTGCTGTTATAAATACAGGTACAAACTGTCTATAATGCTTATTTTTTTTTTATATTTTAACTTTATGAGTAAAACCTCAAATTGTAATATCTATAATATAAAAATGAATTGCTAAATTTGTTGGTAAGCGCAAATCTCGAGAGCGGCTGAACCGATTTCACTAATTCTTTTTTTAGAATATTCCTTTAAGTTCGAGGATGGTTCTTACGGAAAAAAATAAGAAAATGCGCAGAAAATTAGATAATAACAGAAAACATCGCACGTTTGACAGTTCGCGTGTTAGAGAATGACATTTTGCAAAACAATGAATGATTGTTCAGATTCTATTATTGAAAAGTTGAAAAATTTATTTAAAGTAGGTACTCCCCTAATACTTTGAATCGAATCAAGAATTTTAGATATTTTAAATAGGTACCTATGTTAGGTACCAAATTTAATATACATGAAAAATGGAAATTTGAATAAAAATTGTGAAAGGTGGCACGCGGGCTGTTTAAAAACTGAATGTACTGGGATTGAATATATGGAACGCGGGAGGAGGGTTGGCGGAATGAGGGAGCGGGAAAGGGAAGTGGGAAGGCGGGGAAGGTGGAAGGGGAATGCGGGAGGGTGGAGGGGGACCTGGGAGGGGGGAGGGGAACCTGGGAGGGGGAGGGGAACTCAGGAACGGGGACGGGGGAAGGGGGAGGAGTGGAGTGAGGAGAGGGAAGGTGGAGGTGAAGGAGTGAGAACTTGAGAGGGGAAGAGGACGCAGGAGAAGAAGGGGAGGCGGAAGGGGAACGGGACGAATGGGAAAGGACACTCAGGGAGAAACAATTTCTTTATTAAATGGCATAGCATCGCATGCCGGGGCCAGCTAGTTTTAAATAAATGAAGACAATATAAGCGAAACTCAATCGAAAATCTGGAAACAGAAAAATCAGAAAAACATATTGACACCTCTGGGACTCGAACCCAGGACCTCTTGCTTTCCGGGCAAACGCGCTAACCGCGATTTTCGATTGAGTTTCGCTTATATTGTCTTCATTTATTTAAAATATTACAATTTGAGGTTTTACTCATAAAGTTAAAATAAAAAAAAATAAAATATTCATCCTAGACTTGCAGAAAAGTCAATAGATGTCGCATGTGAAATAAAATGGATAAAGATGATAAAGATTTATCCAGACACTATCTAGAGAGCATTTAGTTCGGGTTTGAATCTTGCAATCATACATAAAGATAGTTGCCAATAATATATGCGTTAAAGAAAATGAAGATAATGTAGGTGGCTCTTAGTCGGAGTATGGTACAGTTAAACATGACCGAATGTCATATCGACACCGTGGCGCAGTGGTTAGCGCGTTTGCCCGGAAAGCAAGAGGTCCTGGGTTCGAGTCCCAGAGGTGTCAAAATGTTTTTCTGATTTTTCTGTTTCCAGATTTTCGATTGAGTTTCGCTTATATTGTCTTTATTTGTCTATAATGCATTCACTTAATATGCCTCGTACTGAACACGGGTTTGGCAAGGGAATTGGCGTTACAAACCCGTGCACAGTAGGATGCCACTTGCCTTCTACTGGAGACGGGTTTGGTGGACAAATGGCGTTACAAACCCGTGTTGATTTCGAGGTATGGTTGCCTCGTATTGAACACGGAAAAGGAAATACGCGTCCAGGAAAGACGGACAATAATAATATTTGGATGATTTATATGGCGCCGTTTTTCGTGAAAAATCACCTCAAGGGCACTGTACAAACTTACAATAAATTTCTAAAATCTAGGTACGAATTCATCTCTCCCACTGGGGTACAAGGTGATGGGTCGAGAGTCAAAAGGGCTGAAGAAGTCAAAAGGACTCCCTAAACCATTCTCTCCTGATTCAGCCCGCCATGCATTAGGTGGGCAAACGATGCCGCTGACTAACAGTTCGTATTATTTTATGAAGTAATATTTACCCCCATCGTCGGTTTGAACTAAGAAATAATAACCTGGAAACATTGATTATAATGCGGACTGAACATAGCAAAGTCTATTTAAACTCAACTGTTTTACTTTTCGTTTCTGTAAAATTTTTGGTACATTTCGTTTCAAAATGGTGGCTGTTTTAATGGTTAAGTAAAGATTCTTTTTCAAATATGAAATCGTCATGTTTATTCAGACTTATTCGAATTTTTTTAATATTACGGTATCTACCTGTCCAAGGAAAGTTTGAAAAAAAGAATTGTCATCGAGGTAGTGACTTTGGAAAAATTGTATAATTCCTTATTTAAAATAAGTCAGATTTAGTACACCAACGCAGATTTCCAATTTTGGGTAAAGTTCGGTTTAGAGGCGGCGTTCCTAGATAATAAAACTAGTTATTTTTATACTAACTATGGGCCGGAAAATCCGAATCTGAAAGAATTAGGCGTCGGCAAGCAATATTAAGTATTAACTGAATTACACGACTTTAAAATTTTCTATAAACACAAAGGAAAACCAGCCATTTTGAATGCATTGACACTACAAGGCGTTCCTAGATAATAAAACTAGTTATTTTTATACTAACTATGGGCCGGAAAATCCGAATCTGAAAGAATTAGGCGTCGGCAAGCAATATTAAGTATTAACTGAATTACACGACTTTAAAATTTTCTATAAACACAAAGGAAAACCAGCCATTTTGAATGCATGGACACTACAAGTCATAGAAAAACAAGAAAGATGTTACACCACATAAAATTAAGTGTTGCCATTAAGCAATAATATCAATAACTAATTTAAGTAATTATTTTTTATAAATTTTATTCACTTTTGTATCACAAACCATGTTACATAAACCTAGCGTAGCCGCTAAACTATTTGAAAACTGGGATGTTTTCTTGCCTTGACGCGAGTAGGCGCTATGAAGGGGCACTTTCTTTTCTATCACAAACCATGTTACACAAACCCAGCGTAGCCGCTAAACTATTTGAAAACTGGGATGTTTTCTTGCCCTGACGCGAGTAGGCGCTATGAAGGGGCACTTTCTTTTCTATCACAAACCATGTTACACAAACCCAGCGTAGCCGCTAAACTACTTGAAAACTGGGATGTTTTCTTGCCTTGATGCGAGTAGGCGCTATGAAGGGGCACTTTCTTTTCTATCACAAACCATGTTACACAAACCCAGCGTAGCCGCTAAACTACTTGAAAACTGGGATGTTTTCTTGCCTTGATGCGAGTAGGCGCTATGAAGGGGCACTTTCTTTTCTATCACAAACCATGTTACACAAACCCAGCGTAGCCGCTAAACTACTTGAAAACTGGGATGTTTTCTTGCCTTGACGCGAGTAGGCGCTATGAAGGGGCACTTTCTTTTCTATCACAAACCATGTTACACAAACCCAGCGTAGCCGCTAAACTATTTGAAAACTGGGATGTTTTCTTGCCTTGACGCGAGCAGGCAGTATAAAGGGGCACAAACCATGTTACACAAACCTAGCGTTAGGTTAGGTTAGGTTACGCATTTTTAAGACTACGAATTTTCATACTTTTGGTCTAAGAATATGGTCTAAGATAGTCATAATTCATCAGGTTAATGTGTTATGTGATGAATTATCATGTGAGGAAGTATCGTGTCGGAAAGTTTTACGTTATTGATATTTTTGCTTAATGGCAAAACTTAATTTTATGTGGTGTAACATCTTTCTTGTTTTCCTATGACTTGTAGTGTCAATGCATTCAAAATGGCTGGTTTTCCTTTGTGTTTATAGAAAATTTTAAAGTCGTGTAATTCAGTTAATATTGCTTGCTGACGCCTAATTCTTTCAGATTCGGATTTTCCGGCCCATAATTAGTATAAAAAAATAAATTAATTTTATCTAGGAACGCCGCCCCTAAACCGAATTTTTTCCCCAATTTTTAGTACAAAATTAATTCAGGGGTGAAGGTCAATTTCATAACCTAATAATTCGGGGGCCAATGGAATAACAATAATTTTCAATATCTAAAAAATCTCTAGGAATGTATGTGGAAGGGGCACTAATAATGTGCCACAAAATAAGTTTGCTGTGTTAGAAGAACTAATAATGTATTTGGGATAGAAGTGGAGTTTGGGGTCCTGGCAACGTCCATTTTGTGAAATATTTTCCGCCACGGGCTTCCAGTCGGTTTAATCCGCCTATGCTGTGCAAAAGAGCTTTATTTTTGTATTTGACTTGTCGAATGCTAAAGACGATGTGAATGCGTGTCATTGCACATGGTGCGTAGGGAAATACAAAACAAAATCTCTTCATATTTTTATAGAAAAAAGAAATGGTTTGACAAAAAAATATCAGCATGATTCATTAACTTTTGGCATATTGCTAAGCAAGTGTTGTATTCTTCCAAGAATAATAGAATTGTTACTGACACAGTCTTCTGGCCCATAGGGAGGTGTGATGCTTAGCTGTCCGCTGTGAACCTGAAGGATGCCATCCACGTCTTCTACAGGCAGAAGATTCTTGGCAAGCCACTTTTGTATGGCCTGTTTCTTTTCATTTGTGTATTCCAAACTCTCCTGAGTTATCTCCGGGGCAATTCTCTTCTTCCATCCTTCGGGGGGTTGGTTGATTTGCATGGCGCTTATAGTATGTCCCATCAGTATGACTGTTTCGTATTTATTATTCACATATTTTGTTAAAATTATACTGGAATGAAAAAGGCGCGATTAGATTTTAATACTATAATGCGTTAAACATAAGAATTTGTAAATCATTTATCGAGTGAAACACTTTTTTTCCATTCTTTATATCCTAACTTTAATTTATACCTTTCTGAAATGGGATCGATAGCTTCGATATAACCATTTATAGAAGATTTGAATTTCGTATCTATTAATACGAATTTATCAACATAGGATAACAGATCGAGAGGATTCTGTTTGGAAGCATGATAATCCATGGCTTCGTCTTTCATTGTAAATTTGAAGAATGGTGTACAAGTATAGAATTAATTATGGTAAATCTTATTTTGAGTTGTTTTGAGTGTTTTGTATTTTGGCACATCAAAAAAATATGAAACGTCAAAACCGAAACCGACCGGTAAATCCATAGATACACCACTCAAATCAAATGTCTATGGTAAATAAGTCGTAGAAGCAGTGTTGCCAACCCGTATTTTGAAAAAAACGTAGGACTGGAAAATTACGTAGAATCATTATAATTTGGATTATGAAAAGTTCGTAGATCTACGTACTTTTTTTCTGAGTGAAATAAAGAAGTTAGGGTAGGTGAACATAATTAATTGTTTCTTGTAGTAATTACGTTGAAATGTATCCATTATTTTTAATGCATTTTTTGCCAATTTTATTTATTTTTTTCTTATGATTTAATAATAATATTTGGATGATTTATATAGCGCCGTTTTTGTGAAAAATCACCTCAAGGGCGCTGTACAAACTTATAATACATTTCTAAATTCTAAAAAACTACAAGCTAGACAAACAATTAAAAACAACTTATGGCTAAAAATTGCATACACCGGTTCATTGATCACCGATACGAAAATATATGTACAATATTTTGACCAATGAACGCGATGCTGCCTAAAATTTAATGAAAACAGGACCATACTTACCTGAGAGGTCGCTTGAAATTAACACTGTATATTGTCCATTAAAAGAAATTTAGATAGAGTTCGCACGCAGAGGACATTATTGTGAACACATGTTATTTAATCCTGAGAAATATTTTAATATTAATATGTAATGTATTCTTTGACGAGTGTATTTTGGAAAGTAAAAGCAACATGTAAAGGTGGGTGGTACAGTAGTACCTATAAGGATTTGATCTTTCTAAATGTGGTTCGTCAAGAGACAGATTGATGTGTAAGGAATCGAGTAATTTTAATTTAGTAAGAAAAGTGTGATTAAGACATAGCACAGACAATACAAGTATGATACTCTCAAATAGGTATATTTAAATTACGGGTATGAGAGCCCAAAAAGGAAGGTTATTAGTTTGGACCTAAACTCTGTTGGGCTTGTTATGCATCTTAATTCCGGAGGGAGTCTATTCCAAGCCTTAGGCCCAGATACTCCGAAAGCACGATCTCCAAACATAGTATTTGGCTTTCGTTTAGGTTCTATTAGTCTGCCTTTGGCAGATGAAGTTGCTGATCTAAGGGTTAATTGTCTCGGACCGGTATTTTCCGGGACGCATAATTCGGAGATGTAAGGTGGGGCCATTTCGTTGATTGATTTAAAAACCATCCAGCACAATTTGTACTGGATTCTCTCAGGGCACTTTAGCCAGTGAAGGTTACGAAGGTGTTCTGAAATATGTGAATATTTAGAAACCCCAGTTATGAGCCTTGCCGCTGCATTAAACACGGATTGAAGTTTGTCAATTTGATATTTTGGTAGACTAGCGTAGATGCCGTTACAGTAATCGAGCCGCGAGACTACGTAAGAGTTAATTAATAGTTTTGTCGCCTCTGTAGGAAGGTTTCTTCGAACTGACTTGAGTTGTCTTAGGTGAAAAAAACCGGTGCTTACTGTCCTATTTATTTGACTTTTTAACGAAAAGTCTGAATCTAAATTAACGCCAAGAAGTTTGACTGTTGTCTTTGGAATAATATCGTTGCCGGAAATGGAAATAGGTGAATTGTCTATGAAATGTTGGCGTTTGTTTGTGGCCGCCCATAGAAACTCAGTCTTAGATGGGTTCAGCTTCAGCTTGTTTGAAGACACCCAACGAGTTATTGCTTCTAGGCATTCAGTTATGCGGATTTTGAGACTGTTGATTTCGTTTGGAGAGCAGTAAAAATAAACTTGCTGATCGTCAGCGTAGCAGTGGGACAGAAGACCAAATGACTCGATTATTTTGGCGACATCATTTGTAAAAAGGATGAAAAGAAGTGGGCCTAAAACGGATCCTTGGGGTACCCCTGAAGAAAGTGTTGCGAAGTTAGAGAGCTTATTTCCAACCTTAACGGCTTGTAAGCGATTGGATAGATATGACACCAGCCAATTTTTAATATCGGAACTCAAACCAAATGTTTCCTCTAATCTCTTAGTGAGAAAGTCATGATCAATCGTGTCAAACGCTGCACTCATGTCTAAGAGTGAGATAAGTGCTAACTTACCTGACTCTATGGCCAAAGTTATATCTGACAGCATACGAAGTATTCCGGTTTCTGTTGAGTGAAACCTTCTATATGCGGATTGACGATTAGTGAAAAATTTATTTGAATTCAAATGACTGGTTATTTGTGCAGCAGCAATTTTCTCCAGGATTTTTGATAGGAAAGGTAAATTTGAAACGGGTCGATAATTACCTAAGTTATCGGGGTCAAGTTGTGATTTTTTTAGTATCGGCGTAACTACAGCAGACTTTAGAGGTTCAGGGAAGTCACCTGTGCTCAGAGATTTATTAAAAAGATGAACTAGGAACGGGGCTAAGACAATGACACATTTTTTTAGTAACCATGTTGGTATAGGATTTATCATAGGTTTTCAACCTTGCCTCTCAATTTTACCCACCGCCCACTTTGAATTTTTTTTTCTAGATATTCCCTTTTTTCTTATGGGGAAAGGGTAATGGATTCAATTTTATCCCACTTCTACAACTACCGAATAACTAATATTAAATTTTACTTTGCTTTATTAGTACGTGATGAGCGTATTTTTTTTTTTTGTCTTTTTCAAACCATATTTTTTTACCTGCCTTCGCCCTCACTGTGCCACCTCAACGCCCCCTCTTTGGGTCTACTACGCCCTCCTTGAAAGTCTTAAACGCCCACAAAGGCATGTTATTGCCCTCGTTGAGAACCTAAGGTTTAAATTGAAACGAAATGTAGTTTTTGGTAATTATGCAAATGTGGGGTAATAGGCAATACTTAGGGAAAAAAACGTGTGTATGGAGTTAACAGTTAAGGTCAAATACCAGCAATACATAACTTAGCGATGCCTTCGTCTGAAATTGTGTATTTTACCGGGAAGTAGAAGGTTACAACGCCAATTAAAAAAAAATTAAATGGTAATTTTCCTAGATTTGTGCTGATTTCCCTTTTCCCCAAAAAAATATTTTTCTCTCCTAGATCTAGGGAAGATTTCCCTCCCAACCCCGGCGCGGACTCTGGTATGAAACGGAACGTTTGTTGGAGTCCGCGCCACATAATTTGCCCCGCAGACGTAGGCGTCACTGTAAAGTAACGGAAAATATGCTTCTTCAGCCTAATGAGTTATGTTATTTTGCAAATTTGTACAATTTGACAGAAAATACGTAGATTCGGGACTAAAGTTCGTAGGTGTGCAGGAAAGACCTAAAATAGGTAGATCTACGTAAAAAGACGTAGAGTTGGCAACGCTGCGTAGAAGATAAATGGACTACAATAAATAATATATATACAATAGCAGCCTTACTAAAAAAAACACAGCACGCCCGATTACCCGTGTTGCTGCAGCAACATGAATAAAACCAAAATACACTAAAACACGATAACATTACCAATAAGATTTGGTCTTAAAACGTATTGTAAATCCGGCAACAACGCATATTTAAGTACTAAATTGTTTGTTTTCCTTCATAACCGCTAGGTGGCGCGGCGGCGCGGCGCCTGCGCATTCGTGTTCGCGCTCAAAAAAACGCTGGAAGCGCGAAATGATTTCGGTGTGTGAGAAATTATTTTTGTGTGTCCAATATTACTTATGTGATGGTTAATTTCTATTAATATGAATAATTTACTCTTATATTTATATCATTGATATATTTACCGTGTGTTTTATGGTTTTTCATAAGTTTTAGTCAAGTTATAAAACAATAATCGTACTTTGAAAATTGAAGTGTCAAAAACTATTTTATATGATACATGAGAATTCAAATTTACATTTAAAGGTTTTATTTTATGATAATTTTATGACAGTGGTGTTTTTTTTTAAATAATATTATCTAATACACGTGTGCGTAAATGCATCAAAGTAATTAAAGTCTTTAGAGATGCAAGAAATCTGATATAAAAGATGGTATAATTTTTAGGTTAGTTTTTTAGCAATAAAAAAAACTTTGAAATTTTTTATTATTTTTTTATTGTATGCACGAGGAAAAAGTGAGGTGATAGTTTCCTTCCAAATTTATTACATAAAAGGACTGTGTTTTTGAAATTTTGTTTTTTTGTAATTTCTCTACATTTTAGTAAAAAAAATTTTGGTAAGAAATTTTTATCCATTTATTTCCGAGTTTGAATCTTAAAATATGTCAGTTTTTGAAAACTAAACTGTATTTCAAATATACAAATCTAAAAGGTAATTTTATCTAGTTTTCATAAATGGTATTTGTTTTTACGACACCTTCAAAAATAAGAAATATATAGACAGTGGCGGATACAGAAAAACTCAAGGGGGGGGGCGCAGGGCCGGATCTACGAAATCGGGTGCCCTGTGCAGTAGGTACCGATGGCGCCCCCCCCCCCCCTACATTTTTATTTTGATTAAAAATTCGTTCACCCCAATTTTTTTATTTAATTTTATTTTTTTTACACTAATTTATCAAATAAAATCAAGACATATAAAGGGTGTAACTTTTCCAAGTGACCTGGCGGTAGCTCTCACACTCGTTTTTTTTAAAGAGAGAATCGCCAGGAGCCCTATACTCTCTGAGTCTATTGGGTAAACATAAAATTATGGTGCTATTTTAATTATTTTAGGAAAAACAGCTTCTACAGCTTCTGACTAATAAGAATATAACCTCAAATTTGTACCTTGCATTTCCCGTGTTGAGCGAACAAACACCAGATTGAGCGAACAAACACTAAACACTGACGTATGGTATCAACGGCTTACGAAAGACGCTTACACTGACACCGCAAAATAACAGATCCAACAAATCTAATAGATATTAATTATACGTATATATAATCGTACGTATAATAATAATACGTATATATATTATAATCGTTTTATAAGATACTTAGATTTCCGCAGCTTCCGCCCACACCTAAGTCACCAAGATTCAGCCGCGTACTTCAATATACTACCATTAGAAGCTCTAAGAAGCTCGGCCGATGTACTTTTTCTTCAAAAAATAGCCAGATCCGTTGTAGATTGTCCAGCACTCCTAGAACGAATACAGATACGAGTTCCAAACAGACGAACAAGATCAGACATGATTCTTAGCCTCCCTCGGTGCAACACTAATTCTAAACAGAACTCTTTCATCTATCGTGCATCCAACACTTTCAACACACACTATACACAATTTGACATTTTTAACTCTGCACCACACTCCTTAAAATCACACAGATACTCTCTCGATACTCTACAATAACAATACTTATAGATACCCTCTAATACAACCACCACTCTATAAACTTCCTTTTTCTTTTTTTCTCTCTCTTTTAATTTTTTGTCACGCATATTTTTATTACTATACCTCAACTTAACCGATCCCCCCCCCATCCTACCCCTTTCCTATCCCCACCTAAATAACTCGTAATTCGTCTCTTGAAATGTAATTTTTTATGAGTAAATATTTCTGGAATAACTACACACTTGTATACAATACCCATGTGGAAACCTCTAATTGGTTCAATTATTGTACTCAATTATTATATACTTTGTTGTTAATGTAAACTGTTGGTCTCCCAAATAAATAAAATAAAATAAAATAAAATACATTTAACGAACTTTAAATAAAATAAAATAACTTTAAATATGTCAAATCAATGATCTGCAATGATCAAACTGTCAACACGTAATACGTTGCAACTTGAAAACCGTGCGATGTTTTTGTTAATGGAATTTAGTGAAGATTTCATAAGAAAATGGTCTTTAACTACCTTCTCCTAGAGACTTAAATCGTACAAAATAAAACAATAGCGAGCGTACGCTAACTAAAATTGTCAGCATTTTGAAAGGCGATCGGTTTGTTTGTTCCCTTGAACAAAAACATCGCGCTGTGATTGGTTATTGAATTTGGATCGCGGTCGTCGTAAAAGACGGTAAAAGATATATGGAAAGATATATCTTACGTTTAAACTAAATATATGGAATTTGTAAAAAAATTCTGTAACTGACTATAAATTCGTAAGCCGTAAACCAACCTGATGCGTGCGCATGACTGGTTTATTTATGCGTGCGCATTCTGTTTCTTTGGAAAGTGTTGCTAGAGCGTAATAATTATTTCGTACTATGGGTAATTTTGAAACGATTCAGGGAATATTATAAAAAAATTTTAATACAATATTTATTTTCTCACGGCGCCCTTTCGCACGGGTTTTTTGCACGTTTTTGAACGTATGGCAGATCCGGCGCTGGGGGGGCGCTAAAGATATAAGAAAACTAAAAAGTAGACAACGGGGAGAATACGACGAACCGCACAAAGAGGAGACCTACTATATGATTTTGGCAGCCACCTCTGGTCTGGAGCTCCAAAATACGTAAAAAATACCCTCGACTCTGTGCAGATACGGGCTGTCCGCTTAATAGATTCTCCCATCTTAACAGACGGATTGCAATCTTTAGAACACAGGCGTCGGGTGTAGGGTTGCCATCTTCTAAAATAAAAAAGCCTGACTCTGCGCTCTGAAAGGCCGGACATTTTGCCCTAAAAGCCGGACGTAAGTACATAATTTTGGACATAACTGTTATACATAATAATAAAAAATCTGTTACAAGTTACAGTTGTTTATTAATCACGCGTTAACCAATTTAATAACAACAATCATTAATCACTCTTATCCTTTTCATCAGTAGACATTTGTATAGAATATAATGTCAATAACAAAATAACAAAATATTGAGTCTTCTGTCTGTAGACATACTAAACTTATAAAACAAACAAACCAAACATCATTTTTTCTGGTTAAACAGTTGACTAAAATTTTTCGTTAAATAGATATAAAATGAAACATATTTCTTTTTGTGGACAAAAAACGAAAAACATAAATTAAAATGAAATCTCGACTTCTCCAAATTAATCAAAAATTACAAAAATCTACCATTTTGTACATTTGGCGTTTTCTTTATCCAAAACGTCGTTTTCTTTGGAAATCATTTAATAAAATCCTTGACATGTCATTTTTAAATTATACAATGTGTACACCATCTTAAAAATTGTTTGCAATTTATTGCGTTCCTTGCTCCACAGGGTGTTTATTAAAGAGAAAACTCTTTGAAAGTAATATTCCGCCAATTTCAGAAGTTCGGAAGACAAAACCCGCGCGAACCGAAAAAGCCTAACAAAAGCCGGACAGGCCGGACATATAAATATTTAGCCGGACACGATCTAAAAAAGCCAAACATGTCCGGCTAAAGCCGGACAGATGGCAACCCTAGTCGGGTGGGAATGCTATCCTTGTTCTACCGGTATTACAATGGCAGATGCTTCGAGGAACTAGCGTGATTGATCCCTTCGGCACCGGTGCATAGTCGGGAAACACGCCAAACGCGTGCCCAATATTTGTACACGGTTGACATTTGTCACATGAGAACGGGTCGTTTCTTCGACTCGTTTTTGTGTTCAACAGCTCGGCTGTGGAATGATTTGCCGGCCTCTGTATTTCCCCCTTCCTACAACATGGGTCTCTTCAAGACCAATGTTCATTCCTTCCTCTCCTCAAAAAGACTCTCCACACAGCATCCCAGATGACATAGGCCCCGAGGGAAATTATTTTCCTCAGGGCCTCCTGTGTGGAGTAAATGTAAAAAATACTATCTCATTCTCTCGCAGGCTAAAACATACAGATGGATGTGTTTGTCAAATCACAACGGTGCTAAAGAAGTTTCCACTTCAATAAATAAATAAAAGATTGACGGACCGCACATTTAAAACTTGGCTGGCCACAGGGAGCAGTAGGGCTGCATTCAAGGGAATACACGATCAAGGGAATCAAATACTTGAGTCGGGCCGTGTTAAGGGTACCTTTACATGAAACGACGTATGAATGTGAATGAAACAAAACTTTTATTTTAGGAGGCGAGTGTGGGTACCGCCACCACGGGAATTATTTATTGGATCAACAATACCTCTGCTATAAGTCATCCCAAGTGGATCGCTAAGTTTGGTGACTTAACAGGGATGCCTGAGTTTGTGGGATGTGATTTTTCAAAGTAGCGGCGGAAGCATTTGCCCACATACTGCGTGGCGAGCTGGAAAAGACTGGTTGAAGGAGACCATTTAACCTCTCCAGCAGGAATACCTCGACCCATTTCCTTGCATCGCAGTGGGAGGTCGAAACGCAGAAGTTTCATCCGTCCATCTCTCCTGGACACACTAACCCAGAGAGTCCTAACCACCTATCATACCTTTTTCCTTCCACTATTTCCTTTCTCTAAAATGACCCTTCACGTAGCATCTCCAAAGACATTTTTTTTTAAATAATAAAATAATAATAGGTATATTTTGTAATAGTTACCCAAAAATGACAGTGGATAAGTTAATGTATTCGGGAAGTATATTTACGAGAGATGGGGAGTCTGATAGAGATACCTATTGATAGAAGGGTAAATGCAGGTAACTCCGCATTTATGGAGGACTGAACGCCGTTGGCGCTAACAAAAAACTGTCGAAAGAAGCGAAGCCAGCAGTCCACAATGGAGTGCTTTTTTTTACATTAACTCCACACAGGAGGCCCTGAGGAAAATGATTTCCCTCAGGGCCTATGTCATCTGGGATGCTGTGTGGAGGTTCTTTTTGAGGAGAGGAATGAATGAACATTGGTCTTGAAGAGACCCATGTTGCAGGAAGGAGGAAACACAGAGGCCGGCAAATCATTCCACAGCCGAGCTGTTGAACACCAGAACAAGTCGAAGAAACGACCCGTTCTCATGTGACAAATGTCAACCGTTTACAAATGTTGGGCACGCGTTTGGCGTGTTTCCCGACTACGCACCGGGGTACCAACCCTGATGTATGGCAGTGAAGCATGAAATTGGCAGAGGAAGGACTAAATGCTATAGAAAGTCATGTATGATAGTGTTTTTTTTTTTTTTTTTTTACAGTGAATACCGCACAAGAATCTCAACTGCTCCCGTCTGGAGCCAGTGAGACTATGGCATCCCCAATTGGGGTATGTTGTGAGGCTGAAGGTAGTGGGGAGGGGAAGGAGGTGGGGAAGAGGAAGGTTGAGAAGTACCTGGCTATTCAGATCTGGTCACTAAACACGGCTAAAGCCATTTTCAAGCAACGTTTCAATTCTGAATGGTGGTCTTACACCAGGGCGATACTGATAGTATCTTCCACTCTGGAACATGCCGCAAATATACTATATATTATTTTAAATGAACTAATTGTGAAAACACAAATTAATCAAATAAAATTTATTTGCGCATGCCGGGTTCGAACCCGCGACCTCCGGATTGTGAGTCAAGAGTCTTACCCACTGGACTACGGGGGTCGTCAAAAAATATGAAAAAAGTGTGAAAAAAATATGAAAATAATGCAAGGCTGATACAAGCGTAAAAAGTAAGATTAAGAATGGGACGCTTAGATGGTTTAGACATGTAGAGCGAATGATTGAAGAAAGATTTTCTTGTATTTAGGGTGGCCAAGGGGGGGGGGGGGGGGGGGCGCGCCCCCTGCGCCCCCCCCCTGTATCCGCCACTGTATATAGAACATTCAAAATACTACGGAAAAAATACAAATATCGTTCGGATATTAAAGGTTAAAACAGAGATAAACTACCCTCTCAGGCCGTGGAAACCATGTGTATTTCTTTCAATGAACAAATTTTTAATTAGTACCTAATGTAGGTGTTTTTTTCCAATTTTTTAATTTCGAAAACATCGTTGGTTTTTACTTGAATTTGAAATTCAACCAAAATACATTCGTTATTTATACGAAAAATATGGTTTCTTTTCAGTTACTGATGCGATTGAAATATTTATACTACTCTACTCTCATCCATTTTTATTTCCTTGATAGGAAATAGAAATGGATGAGAGTAGTCGAAATAAAATTATAAAATGTTTTGTTATCTACGTACATAAGTAATCGAGTTTTAATTTGCCTGGAGAATTTCAATCATGAAAGCGCTTTTACTATAAATTAATTTTATCCCTAAGTTGAAAAATTAATAAAAAAATTTCTTGGAAGTACAAAGAGTAGGAATGTTTTGTCTATTTTTTATTTGGAAAAATAAAGCAGATTGATAAATTGTTGCACCTTGGTTGTTTGTTTTAGAATGTCGTCTCTATATTACATATTCGAATGATTAATCATAAATGGTGGTCCAACCATAACGCACGTTATGGTTAATTGTAATTATTAATTGTATTTTTTTAAAGCGGAGACGGTTTACCATTAGTTCCCGTGAGTAGACATGGGCAGATTCATTCCCAGGAGTGAATCGATTCAGTCTGATTCCCTCGGCCTTTTGAATTGATTCCTTTTATTCATTCTTTTAATTCAATAAATACAAAAAAAACCTCGTTTATGTGTATGTATACAAAGATATATTATCTAATATGCGGTTTTCACTTCAGAAAACTATAGTAGACGTGATTGTGGAGGCTACGAAGCACCGCACACAGAGGAGACCGAAAGGCTACGAAGAACCGCAAAAAGAGGGGACCGATAATACTATCTCATTCTCTCGCAGACTACATTCTTTAGATGCATCTGTTTGCCTATTTTAAGTGTCGTTATTTTTCGCTTCATCGAGTTTCAAATCACAACGGTTCTAAATAAGTTTTCACTACGCAAAGCACTCTTCTTAGGGTGAATTATGTCGTTCTGAAAAATTGTAGGTACTAAAAATAACACGCGACGGGGTTAATGAAATATTTCAATGTGTACTTAGATATTATTTTGCCAAAAAGACAAAATTTTGACAAGAAAAATGTATTTGTACTAGGGTAGCAATTAAATCTTCAAATTAAACAGTTTTGTGGTTAACCCCTAAAGTTTTACTAATTTTTTTATTTATTTATTAAACTTAAAATGGTTCCACTTCTCGTGATCTAAACTTACCACTACAATCTCGCAAAATATCCCAATTGGGGATGCCATAGTCTCATTAGCTCCAGACGGGAGCAGTTGAGACTTGTGCGGTATTCACATAAAAAACATACTATTATCGCGCTTTCACATATCCGATCCGGTAAAATATATATTTTTAAGTCACCTACCTCAATGGTGAAGTTAAAACGAATGCACCGAATAAAAAGTAAGTAAAAGTCTGGGCGACACGCATCATCATATAATTTATTACAAAAATAAAGGAACAAATCACTCGATTATCATTTTATCAGTATCACGGTTCGACGTGGGTGGTTTGTATATTTATGGATTCGACTGCGACTGATGTTTTGTTTACGGCTAGGTAAACAGATACCATAAAAAAAACAATAACATAAATAAACATCGTTTTGTTTCTACACGCATTGCATAATTTACGCACGTGTGAGGGAGAAAAAATGTAGGATTAACTTTCGCTTTTTAGTTTTTATTAACGTTCGGGGTCCTAGTCTGAAGTGGGAAGTTTCTCCCTAAGATGACGGCTTGGCCGCGCGGGGACTAACGACGAACAGATTCTCTGCGGGCATCAAGAAATGAATTAGGAACTTCTGACTAATAAGTGTCTTTTTGTCTTGCTGTGACTTGAATAACTTGCATTCCGCGGACCTAATAAGGACTCGAAATCTTCAACAGGTTGGAATTGAGCTGTCCGGCCGGATCGACTCGATACATGGGACCCGGGGTATGAGACGACGATGTCACAAATGAATAAGAAACAAATGTTTTGATTCCTTGAATAAGTGAAACATAGATTGGGGTTGCGGATTGTAGGACTATGACCACAGAGGAACGATTCCTCATTCCTCCGTGACTATGACGAACAGCGGGACGACTGTGAAACAGACGCGACTCTCCGAGCTCAGAATTACTTGGGTCTCGGCTGACTCGCTTCTCCGTTGGCGGTTTTGTCGCTTGGACTGGGGACGGGGACGGAGGCGTCTACTAATATCTACAGGAATTCCAAAAACTGAAAAAATCGAACTAATATCAAATATATCAGATATTCGTCAAAGTGTTGACGAATATCTACAGCACTGGCAGAGGTTGGATTTGCAATTATGTATAGCATATTGGAATAACGTAATATTGCGTATGCAGTTTAAAAAACTTAATTTATGTAAGTATGTATGTAAAAATCCCTAATATCGGACTATTGGACACATTTAGCTGATTAGTCCAACCTACGCTCTGTAGATATTAGTTCAACCTACGCTCTGTAGGTATTAGTCAACACTCTGAAGTTCGTAGATATTTAGTTCAACATATGAGCCGTAGATATTCGTCCGACATACAGGCTGTAGATATTAGTATCTGGAGTCACGGGGACTCTGGCCTACGGGTTTTTTGTAGGTATAAGATTTACTGCGCGGGATACGCAATACGCAATTGGTAGGCAATTTCGCGGCGCGCATCGCCTGTAGTAGGTGTACCTATCCGTGCAACAAATATTCAGAATAATATTTAATTTTATTCCTACGAAACACTACAATATTTATTGAGAACATTATTATTTTCTTACCTCAATATAACATGAAATTAATAGAAATAAAAATAAATATGGTGCTGTTAAAAAATTGTAAGATGCAAGGCCAAGAGTAAGGAATACAGATTTAATTCCTTTTGAAAATGAGAATCAGATCGAGTGTGTTACAATATTGAATTTATTCATTTAATTCATTCATTCAATTTTGCCCACGTCTACCCGTGAGTACTTAGGACATGGGCCCATTTTACCCCAATCCTTTAACAATAACCCAGTCACTTTAATAAAGTTCACCAGAGTTGTCATTGGATATGTGGCTAGGTCTTCTGGTTCTACAACATGTCTCCCCAGGTATCTGAGCCTAGTTTCCACCAGGGCAGGACATTGGCACCATAAGTGAATTGGAGTTTCTTCATCCTCTTCACATTTTCTACATCTATTGGTGCTTTCCACTCCCAATAGCTGCATGTGTCTCCTGATATGGCAGTGTCCCGTTAGTAGGCCTACCAGTTCCCTCAGCGAGTTTATGTCCATATCGAGTAGTTTCCTGGTCCGTCTGGGGTCGGGTCCGTTTATGAGTACTTTGGATTGTCTCATTCCGGGTGCCCTCTCCCATTCCTTCCAGTGCTGGGATTTGACCCACCTCTCGATATGGACTTTGGTGTGGCAAGCTGCTACTCCAGCTGCTACTCTACTAGGTCTAGCAGCACTCCCACGGCTAGTATTGGAGTGGTTCGCTTAGCACCTGTGATTCCTCTGCATGCAAGTCCCTGTATATGGTTGAGTGTGGCCATCACTGTTTTCAGTGTTGTTCTCTTCCACCAGACCAAGGCTGCATGCATGAGTCTTGATTTTACAACGGCTGTATACAGCCATCGCATCATTTTGGGTTTGAGTCCCCACGTTCTGCCGCAGATTCGCCTGGTTGCCCACATGAGAGCACAGGCTTTTCTGCTTACAGTTTCCACCTGCTTTTTCCAGCTCAGTTTGGCATCGATGATGACTCCGAGGTACTTAACCGTGTCAGAGGGTTCTACTTCCTTTCCGTAGAAGGTTGGATTGCTCCATCCCTCTAGTTTCCTTTTGCATGTAAAGATGACTAGTTCTGTCTTGTCTGGGTTGACCGACAGCCCTGTTTCTTCACACCATTCTTCCACTGTTACCAGTGTTGATTGTATGAGGCCTCTGGACGTGTCTGCATCCCAACACCTTATTATGGTTGCGATGTCATCCGCGTACCCTTGAGTATACAGGCCCTTGTTGTTGAGTTTCCTGATGAGGTTGTCCACTACCAGGCTCCACAGCAAGGATGATAAGACTCCCCCCTGTGGGCACCCTCGCGTCACCAATACTCTGAGGATCACCTCACCACTTTTCATCGTAAGAATCCGTCCTGAAAGCATGTTCTTCAGCCACCTTCTAGTGGTTTTGTAGAGTCCATGTCTTTCTGCCGCTTCATCGATGGATTTAATAGTGGTGCAATTGAATGCTCCCTCTATATCCAGGACCGCTAGTTCCCCGGTTGCCTGCGCCTGCTCCAGTTTGTAGTGCCGTGTCAAAGACTTACCTGGTTGATACGCAAATTGTAACTCGTGGATGGGCTTTTCTCTCAGTGCCCCGTCTCTTATGTGTCTATCCATTAGCGTCTCCATTGTCTTTAGAAGAAAAGAGGTGAGGCTAATTGAACGGAATGCGCCTGGTTGATCGTAGTTAGTTCTCCCAGGTTTAGGTATAAACACTACCCTTGTTTTCCTCCATGGTGTGGGGATGGATGTATATGAAGGGTCGAACCCTTCGATTGCCCATTTAACTTTGGAGAGAGTCACTATTTTAGCTACAGTATCCCAGTCCTTACCTTCCCGTATAACTCGGGCTGGTAGCAAGGGCGGATCCAGGGGGGGGGGGTCATGGGGTCATGACCCTAACTGTCATGTTTCTAACTTTTTGTTGCCGGAAAAATGTTTCCCCAGCAGTTCCTCCAACTTCTCCTCGCAGTTAGCGGTGAAGCTTCCATCGGCTTTCCGAAATGGGCCTTTAGCTGCCCATGGGTCTTTAGCAAGAATTTTTGAATTCTTGCCGCCTGCGGGATGGTTTCCACCTCCCTGCAGTACTTCTCCCAGGAGTCTGTTTTGGCTATCCGGATTGCTTCCTTGTACTCTTTCTGGTAGTGCTTGTGAGCATCCCAGTTTCCAGATTTTTTGGCCCTATTGAAAGTTTGCCTTACTAGTTTCCGTAGCTTCTGCAGTTTCCTGCTCCACCACGGCGTTTTATCCCTGGTACTTGTCTTCAGAGGGCAGCTATTTTCGAATGCCCCTATCATCGAGTCCCTCTGTATTTCTACTGCGTCCTCAATTTCTTCAGGGCAGCCGTATTTCGCTGGGAATCTAGTCATTCCTATTTTTAGTTCCTCTGAATACCGAGTCCAGTCAGTTGCTTTTGGGTTCCTGTATGTGTCGGTCCCCGTTTTATTTGTCTCTACCTCTAGTTCAAATACTGTGTGCCGGTGATCCGACAGGGATGGTTCATCCGACACTCTCCATCCTGAGACTCCCAAGGTTCCTTGAGTCAGGTCTATCACCTCCTGTCTGTTACTTATAACAAAGGTAGGTTCCCCACCTCTATTGAGAATCTCAAGATTCACTGTCATCAGGTATTCCAGGAGGTCCTGTCCTCGTTTGTTGATGTCCATACTGCCCCACACAGTGTGGTGCGAGTTAGCATATACTCCGAGTATCAGTTCCCCACCCTTCTCCCTGCAGTCCTGGATGAGTCTCGTTATTTCCCCTGAGGGTGGTGGTTCCGCAGAGTCATAGGGCATGTACGCTGATGCCACCACCTTCTTTGATCCAGCGTGACCTGTAGCTTCACAGCCACCAGGCCCCCTAGCACGGTCGATCGATATAGGTTTTATCGAAAATGTCGGTAACTTGTCATCGCTCCCGAACACGACTGCAGGCCGCTAACGAACAAACAACAGAACACAACGACTAAGGGTTCCTAATTTATTTGATGTGAACTGTTATTTCTTCGTTAGCGGCCTGCAGTCGTGCTCGGGAGCGATTTCAAGTTACCGACATTTTCGATAAAACCTATGTAGATCGACCATGGTAGGGGGCCAGGTCCCTGCTGCAGTGATCGGGGAGCAGTGTGCCTGCTATCCCTCTGATGAGAATGCAGGCCCGTGGTCTGTCCCCCTACTCCTTGTAGTAGAGTAGACCCTGGTCCATGTTTAGTCCTCTGACCTTCTCCCTGTAAGTCCAGGGTTCTTGAATCAGCGCGACATCTACACGGTCCCGGGTAACTCTCCTGGGCTGCGATGTAAGTTTATTTGGATGAAATGTAATTTAGCCATTTTTCTAATCCTTACCCTTTACACCCTGTATCCGCTCCTCGGTGTTGGGTCCGCGCACCGTGAAGGTGGCCTTCCTTATACCGACGTGTGCCGTCATTCCCGTTTCCCGCAGCACCTTCACACTGTCCTCGTCCACGCTCATGATCAGGCGATATCTATCTTTCTCCCTGATCGAGTCGTGGACGATCCACTTTTTTGTGTGAAGCCGCGGGGTCTGGTTCTCCAGCTGTTGCAGCAGCCTCTCGATGCTTACTGCACCGTTTTCAGGGATTACCGCCTTGACCTTCACATATTTCGGCAGTTCATCTAACCCTACCACTTCCAGGTCGCAACCCTGCCATTTCCGTAAGGTCGGCACTATCTCCCTCAGCCATTTCTCTGACTCCTTGTCGGAGCAGGTCATTCTTAGGACTCCAGATACTAATATTTACAGCTTGTATGTCGGACAAATATCTACAGCTCATATGTTGAACTAGTATCTACGAACTTCAGAATGTTGACTAATATCTACAGAGCTAAGGTCGGACGAATATCTATGACGGTCCCAGTGTTGACTAATATCTACAGAGCGTAGGTTGAACTAATATCTACAGAGCGTAGGTTGGACTAATCAGCTAAATGTGTCCAATAGTCCGATATTAGGGATTTTTACATACATACTTTCATAAATTAAGTTTTTTAAACTGCATACGCAATATTACGTTATTCCAATATGCTTTACATAATTGCAAATCCAACCTCTGCCAGTGCTGTAGATATTCGTCAACACTTTGGTTCTCATAGATATTAGTCAACAGTTTGAGCTGTAGATATTCGTCAACACTTTGGTTCTCGTAGATATTAGTTCGATTTTTTCAGTTTTTGAAATTCCTGTAGATATTAGTAGACGCCTCCATTCTCAGGACGCCCCTCTGAATGAAGCACTCGTCGAATCCGGGTCTGAACTGTCCTTTTGGGATGCTCAGAATCAGATCGCCGGCACCTTCTCTCACAAGGGTCTCCTGCTCCCTTGTAAACTCCTCCTCCCTGTTCCTATGGACAATAGCCACCCTAATTTTTTTTGTCAGCGGCTTCCGCATAGGTGGCAGGGGAGGGAGTTCCTCGGGGCTTTTTCCGGTTTTAGCCCGGAGGATTTACGTTCCGGTGAGGTCCTACTACTCTTCCCGGCTTTTTGTTCCCTGGGCATTCCTGGTTGCTCCCGGTTACCCTGTAGGGTCCCCGTTTGCTTCCTGTGCCTGGCGTTGATCGAGGTTATGAAGAGGGCCGTTTTAAGTGGTGAAGGGGCCCATGGAAATTCTGAGTTTGAGGTTGTGATGAACTCGCCGTAATAATAATAATAATAATATTAATAATACTTGGATGATTTGTTATGGCGCCGGGTTTTTGTAAGAGCGCTGTACAACTTAATTAATAATAATTTATGAAATCCAAATAACTACGGGGTTGATGAATTTATGGAGACCCCCGGCGAAGGCAATTCTGAATACAAAAAAGGGGCTTGGTGCTACGTGTGACCGTGTCGTTTTGGGATACATTCTGGCTTTCAGGTACATGGTAATTAATTACTATTTTGAAGTTCTGAAGCTGTGATAGAGAATTGACGAAACATGGTACAACGTCAGAATTCATTCATTAAGTCATTAAGTTAAATATATCGCTATGGGATTTAACCTAATATTTGAAGGATTTTTAGAGAAGAAGGTAATAAATTAAAAACTAGGAGACTTGGACCGCACACACAGGCAGGGAAGGAAAATAAGTGACATCAAAAGCGATCTTAACAAATGGAAGAATAAGGACAGTCAGGGGAAGATCGTTCAAGCGCTCGGTTGAGATTAGGGAGACAGTTTTCAGAGTGTGTGAAAGTCGAGGTTGATACGCGGGAAAAGTGGATTATTAGGGGAGTACCGTTCGCGAGGGTAGTCGAGATTGATACGCGAGAAAGGCAGGTCAAACTATAGGAGTTCTGATCGCGAAGAGGAGGGAATATTAGTTATAAGTAGGGCAGTCAGTAGATATTTTATCATGCTGAGATACTTTAAAGTGGGGGACGCGATTGTTTTGGGTTCGGGTCATAAATCTTTTGAGACTTTCTTTCTTTTGAGTACGAAACATTTAAATCACTACAGTGGTAATATTTTAATGCAGTTTTGGAATGTACGGAACTCTTCGAACAATAGCTAATAATTAATTTTTGTGTAACTAGACATTTTTAGGCTGGTTCCCGGTCTAGCTGATGGGGTGTGCGGAATCAGAGTGCAAATCACATGCGGTAGAGGTGAAACCTTCAGAAAACTAAACTTCGGGAGAATGACGAATTTAAGACAATTTATCATTATCAGGAATACGTTAATTGTGGGGTTTATTTATTATAATATTGTTACCAAGTGTTAAAACTATTTCACATTTTATTCTACGAAGCACCGCACGAAAAGAAGGTCGATGGGCCACGAAGCACCACACCAAGAAGACACCGATTAAAGTATCTCATTCTCTCGCAGAATAAATCCTATAGATGTGTTTAGTGTCGCTCGTTTCCGTTTCATCTAGTTTCAAATCACAACGGTGTTAAAGAAGTTATCACAAAAAAACAGCTGTCAGCATTTTAGAAACAAAAAATTACAGTTGTGCAGTTTACACGTGGTAGAAGTGAAACCTTCAGAAAACCAAAGGAGACAAGAGTGGGGAGGCTTCGAAGCACCTCACAAAGAGGAGACCGATTAAAGTATCTCATTCACTCGCAGGATAAATCCTATAGATGTGTTTAGCTTCGCTCGTTTCCGTTTCATCTAGATTCAAATCACAACGGTGTTAAAGAAGTTTTCACTAAAAAAAACAGTTGTCAGCATTTCAGAAACAAAAAAAATACAGTTGTGCAGTTTACACGCGGTAGAAGTGAAACCATCAGAAAACCAAAGGAGACAAGAGTGGGGCGGCTACGAAGCACCTCACAAAGAGGAGACCGATTAAAGTATCTCATTCTCTCGCAGAACAAATCCTATAGATGTACGTGTTTCTCTCCTTTTTTGCGTCGCTATTTTTGGTTTTATCGAGTTTCAAATAACAACGGTGCTAAAGAAGTTTTCAAATCAATAACCATAATGGAGCCACCGAGGTGCAATGATTGTAAAGGGAGAAGGTATTTGGGGATGTTTTGTTAATTTTAACAGACAAGAGGTATTTAAGTACTATGATTGTGTTGCGAGACATTACATCAGAAAAACAAAGCTAGTGGTATATTTGGATGTAATAAATTACATTACATTAGGAATACCTATTCTCAAAACCATTTTAGAATTTACTCAGTAAATGAAGATTTTTGTTAGGCAAGGTCTGTACGTACTATGTCAGTTTGGAAAAAGGATGCACTGCATGTTTACTAACAAGTTTTATGCAATAGAATTTCCAATCCAAAAATAAAAACCCCACACTTTCTACCTCAAACTTAAGAAATCTCAAGAAAACTGTTATGTAGAGACCTACATAAGCTAGCTTTTGACTTCGTCTAAACTCGCACTTGGAAGTGTGCATAGTACCTCACGTTAGGTATATTTTATACAAAATTTACATTTTAGCTTAAATCTTTAGTATTTGCGATTGACATCACGCGCGACGCGCTTTATGCACATTATCCATCAAGTTTCCTTCGTTCTGGAGCTGGTGATTGCTGGAGTAATTTTTGAGTTAAGCTTCCCTATTCCATTGATGTAGGTTACACTTTATGCAGTTATGATCTGGGGCGAAGTGAACGATTTGCCGGTGGGCTACATTATTTCCCAAATGTGGAGGCGAAGCAAGCGATGATACGGACTTGGTTCAATTAATTTGGAATCCTTTGTAATGGAGGCTTGGAAACCTGTGTTTCTGGATGGCCCTGAAGCAGTTGAAAGCGAGGCAGGTGCCCTTTCATGATGTCGACGTATATGCTATCACATGTATCGTCATAAAGGCATTGGGGGACGTCTGGAAGGCAAAGGACGTGCTCCCACAACCCCCCCCCCCTTCAGCCCCCTCCAGAGGTATCGGCTGATAAAAGTCGCTGTCGCGGGAGGTCAATTAAATACAGGACGGAGATAACGAAATGGCCGGGATACCTCTGTAATGAAGGAAAAGAAGTTCGAAATTTGCGTTGGCTTCATTACTCTTTGGTTACGCTCGTGGGGAGTTATCTTGTCAGCGGAACGAAGAGAACATGACATACGGAGTTGTTTTTAGCAATCGATCGGCGGCCCTTTGTCGGAAACCGGATAAATTTTCATAATTTTCCCCAAAATTAGAATTAGGGATCATCCAGCATCAGGATGGGAATGTACTTTGGACGAAAGCGTAGCAGGGGAAATAGAAGGAATGGAAGCCAGATTCACGACCTGGTGCCATTCATTCCTGGACCCAGCACCCTGGAAGCCGAGCTTAACATTCCTTCTTCGAGCTGATATTTGAGATGAGCTTGGGGTATCATCTATCGTAGGGCGGATGTCCGTGACGCTACATGGAGGACCGTCTCCGTCACGCCTGCTTCCGTCATGCGAGGGGAGGTATCAATCAAAAAACCGATGTTCACCGCGGCTGAAGGCTGACGCATGTTTCTAACATGCCTAGGAAAACGTAAACATTATTTCTACTGGTTCGAGGCGGTATGCTGGACGGAGAACGGGACTGTTGAGGACCTGTCTGACTGCAGAGGCGAGGGTCGGTAACATCAAAATCCATTTTAAGTAGATTCAAACTTCACGTGATCAGTGGAGAGAGCGGTCCCAACCGATCTCCTGACATTGCCGTTTGTCTAATCCACTTCGGTTTAAGGTTCATGTTCGATGCTATAGGAGTGAACGGAACTCTAGTCATCGACATGCTAAAAGACTTCTACAGCATCATCATAGTCATCATAATCAATTCGGCTTTGAGGATGTCACGATCTAAAACCTCGTGCCACCCACGCATTCCTGAATACTTCCGGACATCGGCTAACACACCATAAATCGAAGCAACATTAGCATTATCACCCTTATAATTTGGCGGCGCATTGGTTGAGAACACTCCCACTATCACCCTAAAAACCGGAAACTCACATCAAACCCTTTCCCGACAGGAAGAAAAACATGTCGATTTTACATTCGTCGCTTGCGACCATCAAATATTCTCCGGAGGTTGTTGGAATTGGAGGCTGACCGGGCGGTTTTAATTGAACCTCACCAAGTCAGTTGCGGAAATGGAGGAGTCCAATTGAAGCAAGACATATTTTGTTTCATGTCCATCTCTTGTCTTTCCTAGTAATCTCCCAAAAATACCTACTCAAACTCAAAACTAACTAACTAACTTCACTTACAACTGTGACTGTAGAATTTGTGCATCCCGGACCTGTTTTGGTTGAATTTTGATTGAAAATCCGTAACTAGAATACAAATGTCAAATTATTTTATGTGTTAGCATCCCAAGAACAGCAGAGGATACGCAGCGTTACACTAAAGGTAGGATCTTCCCAATTCACTGTATAAAGGTATATGTATGTACTAGGTACTAGGGAGGATGACGCGGGTTAATTCAAAAGAAATAATCATCAACAAACGTATAGAACGGACGTTAATAGGGGAGGAAGTTGCACGAACGGTAGAATTAGTTATTTTCAAGATAGCTAGAGTCCGTCATTGTAAATCGGGCCCTAGTGAATTGTAACACGCCATACCTAGAAGAACAAAGGGTTTACGACAAACAAATTATAAATTAAATTGGATTAACCATATCAAACCTTTAAAACAAAAAATCACACAACGTTAAGGGGCTAATTACAAGTTGATTAATTGAGAGCATCTCGCCACGTATACCTAAAACGTATTACGTAAAGGGGTGTCGAGGCGCTGCCAAAGGAATGAAGGGGAGACAAGCGTGATCGATGGAACGACGAATTCGAGACTACGACTCTACGTACAGAGTCTACGTTGCAGAGTCTACGAACGATGTAGAAAGAATGAAACAATAAAATCACGTTTTAAATGAAAAGAAAAATTAATTAAGGGGGCAAGAGTCGAATTCATTACAGTGGTGCCGTGACCGAGGAGAGAGCGTTCACACCGAGCTTGTTCTATTTTTTCTAATTCAAATTCGCAAGGTAGGGGGGGTAAGAGTACTCTTATTACAAGGTCAAGCCGTTAACCTACAGGAAAACGACAAACCACATATTTTCTACAATTTTTTTGAAGGGGTATGATAGTGCTGTGCCACCTAATCATGATTTGGTTATAAAAGAGTACTTTAGAAGTAATAATTGAAAAAAAAATTTAAATACCGCTGTTATCATTTTTAATTGTTTATTACGCAATTTACGTATGAAAATGTAATTTTGCATTTGGAAAGGTCGAATAAAAACTAAAGGCACATTTTTTTGTGGATAAATAAATAATAATGTAAATAATAGTGTAAATAAAAATAAAAAAATATCCGAACCCTCTGATATGAAACTATCTGGAGTCGGTGAATTATTTTCCCATTTGGTCTCTTTGACATGTTGTTCTTGTGTTATTTTGTATTTATTATACTTATATAGTGCAAGTGCACAACGTAGATTGACTAGGTGTTCATTTGTGGAAAAGTGCGTGAAAGGATTAAGTTTTTCATGCGGGAACGATTTAACCCAGATATAAAATCTGAAGCCTTTGTGTAATAAATAGATATATTCATTTGTCTTAAAATAGCGAAGGTAATGAAAAACAGTTACAACTCTCACAAATGCGCTGAAAAGTGCCACAGGTGAAATTATCGAGGTACGGGCAATGGTACGGGCAGCAGTGGCGGACTAAGCCCATCAGAGGCCCGGGGCGGCAAAGCTGAATGAGGCCCCCCCTCCCCTCCCTAGTTTAAAAAGTTGATGTAATTTTACAAGATTTTTATTTAGTTCACACTGGCCTCTGGTCCTGGGGGGTCTCCAAGCTCCTCCGTGTTTCCTTGATCAAATCCTAAACAAGGTTTTAAGGCACCAGGGCACTGTAAAAAAATGATTTTTTTTTGTATTTCATTTTCTTAAAAATGCATTTGTTATAACGCTATCACCTAATGTTTTAAGGATATTCTAAGAAAATTTAAAGAAAGTTTTAAACAGTTTGTATGTTGAATTATCCTTCAGCAAAACTTTGATCGCATTTTTCTCGAAACTACATTTTTCAACCTGATTGATAACATATTAGAAAAACTACACATCCGATTTGCATGCACCAAGTCTTAAACTGTTAGAAAATCTAGTCCCTATGGCACCACATAGTGATTTTTAAAAGGCCCCCCTTCTATTTTTTTAATAAAGCTGAAAATTTTCCATAAAAAATGAATTTTTTTTAAAATTAATCCGCTGGTCCACCATTTTTTTTTTTTCGATATGAAAATTCCCCTGCGTGGTGCCATAGACACTGGATTTTCGAACAGTTTAAGACTTGGTTCATGCAAATGTAAATGCAAATGCAATAAAAATACATACAGGCGGATGTACAGTTTTTTTATATGTTGTCAACGGTTAGAAAAACTATACATCTAGCACCAAGTCTTAAATTTTCGAAAATCCAGTTACCATAGACAGGGCCGAATTATCCATAAGACATATGGGCAACTGCTTTGGGGCCCCGCATCGGGTAGGAACCCCTAGAGTAAAGACGTGTATTGCCTAGGGGCCCCAGCATGTTTAGGCCGACCCTGGCAGGGCCCTATTTTCCATAAGGCAGTGTAGGCCACTGCCTAAGGGCCCCATATCGGGCAGGGGCCCCTAGGGTAAAGGGGGCCCATGACGTGCATTGCCTAGAGGCCCCGACATGTTTAAGCCGGCCCTGGCAGGGCCCTGTTTTCCATTAGACGTGTAGTGCCCCCCATCTGGTAGGGGCCCCTAGGGTAAAGGGGCCACGAGACGTGCATTGCCTAAGTGGCCCCGACTTGCTTAAACCGGCTCTGGCCTTGACGTATTTTTCATAAGGCAGTGTAGGCCACTGCCTTCGAAATTCCAGTCACTATAGCCAGGGCCGTATTATCCATAAGAACTGCCTAGGGGCCCCACATCGGATAGGGGCTCCTAGGGTAAAGGGGTTCCCTGCCTAGTGGCCCCGACATGTTTAAGCCGGCCCTGGCAGGACCGTTTTGTCCATAAGGAAGTATAGGCAACTGCCTAGAGGCTACACATTGGCTAGGGGCCTCTATGGTAAAGATGCCCCAAGACGTGCATTGCTTAGGGGCCCAACATAATCCGGCCCTCATTATGACTCTACGTAGGGTTTGTTTTGTAAAGGCCCCCCCCCCCTTTCTTTTCTTTTTATGAACGATGAAAATTTACCATAAACAATCGAAAACAAAATTCATTAAAAATAAAAGGCATTCAAAGTATTGCTGATAGGATAATTCAACATACAAACTGTTTCAAATGGTTTCACATAAAATGTTGTACCTGCGTCAGTTTTTCGATTTAAAAAAAAAATTGGTGAGAGCATTCTTAACAAGTACTTCTATCAAAAAATGAACTCACATTTAAAAAAAAAATGTACATTGATGCCTTACAGCGTTGTTTAGAATTTGATCAAGGAAACATGGTGGCGTTTTGGGGCCCCCCAGAACCGGGGGCCCGGGGCGGGCCGCCCCCCCCCCCCCCGCCTCCCCCTTAGTCCGCCACTGACGGGCAGGTACGGGTGTGTGTGCAGAAAGTGGAATATGAACTTTTACATTAACAAAAACCCGAAAAAAGTGACGCAGGCAAAAAAATTTAAGTCGAAGGGCAAACCAATAAATGCCTTTGATTTTTATTTTTCGGAGATTCAGAATCCCAACAATATTTAGACGAAATCTTTTATTATTTTCAAACGGGAATATTTTAGTATTTTTAAAAATGGAAACTTAAACATGTTTGCTTAACTGGCTAGTAGCCGAGTAGGCACAAGCACAAATGCGTCGGATTTCCACACAGGCGTCGCGAGTTCAAACCATTGCTAGCTAAGTTCTCCATCATTGCACAAGCAACATTTTACGTTATCATAAAATGTGAAATATTTTTTTCGGGTGCTGAGTCCTCAGTGTGTACGCCATAAATAAACCAATCCGTGTACGCAACTAGTATTGAAATAATCTTTGAGTTGTCCTTGTTTTAATATATATCTATGGTTCTGCTGAAGAATCGTATTGATGTATACGTTTTTCATTTAGCTAAAATAAAGCCACCTCACCAAAAAGCACATCTTACCTTAGCATGTTTCAGCATCAAGTTCATACATGACATAAACTTTTTTGCTCATGTAGAAGTTAAGTCTGACGTCTTTCCATACTTGTGTGGACTACTGAACATCCACAATCGATGACTGCTAGGTTATAAAATTTCCTCTTTAGCTACTTTTTGATATCGCTCCTTGGCGATTCCAGACACTTTTTAAAATTTGCCTTGTGTAATCTAAAATAAAAAATGGCTCTCGTTGGAAAGCTTCCCGGCTTATTAAACAGTAAGTAGTTTTTTAATGAAAAAAATAACTGGCTTTTATATTATGTAACCATACATTTCGCTAATAAGTAAGCATGAAAATAAGTATGAAAAGTGTCTAGGAATCTTAATTTTCTTTTCAAAATGCAATAATTAGATCGGTGATTTATGAACGATGTATAGCAATGTATTACATTAGACAGACGGATGTCTGAAATCTCTGAAACATGAACTGACAGTTTTGAAGGTAGTGAAAAAATATAAATCTGGAAAACTTTCTTGTAATTTCATGTGACAAGGAAGGTGTTCTTTTTGTACATGGTTTATCTTGTTAAATTTAGTACAGCGTGTCACGCAGTATTTTGACAAACTTAAAATACAGACGCTACAAATATATATCGTGAATTTGTCACTCTTTAGAACTTTGGCCAGCCTCTTCTGGTTTTTCAAATTGTTCTAACATAATCTTCATTGAATAGGAATTATATTTGTACATTCTGCAATTATGATGAGTTTCTGTAAGTATGGACAGGAGACATGCTGAATGTGGGCGGCTATGGCCAGCGGAATAAAGATCGACATACACATCTTTAAAAACGTTATGTGTGAATGGTATTCGTTGTAGCCATTACCTAATGAATGGTTTGGATCTATAGGAAAACAGATAATATGCAGGCTTATCTATAATTGAAACTGTCTACAAAGTGCGTATTAGGAGGTGTTAACGCAGATCGTTGCTCTAAAATATAAGAAAACAATATTCCTGCTCATAAGATTCCAATATCATGATGGTAGAATAGTAAAAAATAAATATTGTTTAGATCTTTTCGCGTAATTTATAAAATGTAAGAGCACCACTCTAAGAGCAATCTTCATAACCATTTGGTTGGTGCCTACATATTGTGGAAGATCCTGGGTACTTAGGCTTTTAATACATAGCATTTCATTACAAGGTGATGTGATGCAACCACAAGTCGTCTACTGATATGCTACTCTTTAACCCGTCTGCTTGGTTCAATATATTCGCACCTCACAATCCGGAAGCCTCGGTTTCGTGCGGAAATTCTGAAACTGTCACTTTGGATCGAGATTGTAAAATATCTCTGCAAGATAGCTTTCATATTTCAAAGACAATAAGAAGCATTATTTCATTCTCTTTCTGGTTAAAAGAAAAATACATATGTTTGCATGAGAGGAAGAGAGATATATAGCTTTTAAAATGTAAGGTCGCTCTGGGAGTTTTTGGTCTTATGAAAGTATAATGTGATTATGTGTTTTGGGATGAATTTATTCTTAAACAAGCAGACGGGTTAAAGCTGATTTTAAACTAGATCATTTTTACAAATGCAGCTGTGGAATTAATAAGATGTCAAGTGACTCTAGCGACGAAGGCAGTAATATTGTTCTTATTTATTTTTACAAACATAAAAAAGATCTAAAAGAGGATTTTGGATTCACCCATACAAAATAAACCTTGTAGAGCATACGTCGCCGCCCAGGAACTACACGAGAATGATCTTAAATTGACTTTTCTTTCCAACCTCAAGCCATGCCTTCTCGGCTAAATCCTTTCTAACGTAATCCAGTAAATTATAATTATATAAACATGGATACTTCCCACCTTCAGAACAAATTTAACTTTCAAATCATGTTCGGACATAATTTTTTTCAAACGAGTAATAGATGCGAATGTAACTCACGTAGTGTGCTACCAGCACTGTTAATAGCGTGCAACTGACATCAAACACTAGCAAAATAGTATGGTGGATATGCCAATCGCACAAAACTCGAGTCGCTTGTAAATATCTTCGTGTACAAATGGTCTTATCCTGTATGATTGATTGCCACAAATAATTGTCTGATGAAAGTGTACAACTGTTTTAAATTTTGACTAACATTACCACTAAATTAGTGATAATTGATAATCCTTGGAATTGTGACCTGATTCTGATTTCAAAGAAAACTGATGTTGCCATTTACCCAAAGACCTTTCGACCACCAGGCCTTAGACAGGCAAATCAAATTGATTATTTAAGATAGAATTTTGATATTTCAAAACTTTTTATCTATTTCACTTGAAGGGAAAATTGGGCTTCGAGCATGTGTGACCAGTGCCGTAAATAGCCTTTTCTGCGCCCTGTGCGAGCTTCTATAACTGCGCCCTATTTAAGTGGACCCTTCGCCTATTATACGCCATTCTTGCGCCCCCCAGAGTCTACGCCCTGTGCCTGGGCACCGGTGCACCGCCCTATTTACGGCACTGTGTGTGACCCTTATATCACTTATTTTAATTACTTGTTATTTGCAGGTGTCGTGGCCGCTGCCAAGCCAAAGTTCGCTGTTTTCCTGAAGTACGCTAAAGTGGAACTTACTCCCCCCTCTCCCGGAGAGATCCCGCAGATCAAAACCGAGCTGGGCAACCTCGTCAAGAGCGTCAAGGGCGGCAAGTGGAAGGAGCTCACCGTCAAGGAAGCCTGGCTCAACACTCTCGTGGGCGTTGAAGTCCTCATGTGGTTCTACGTCGGAGAATGTATCGGCAAACGAAACCTCATTGGTTACAAAGTCTAAATAGATCCACTTACCATATTTATTACTACCGATTTCCATATGCTTCAAACTGTCAGCACCTGTATGGAGATATATAATTCATGTTGAATAAACTAATCTAGCCTATCATTACAATGTGACTTTTTTTTACTTATACACTTTGCCCTTCGTGTATTGCGCATTTTGTGGAAATTATTCGGAAATCCAGAATGGTGAGTTTTTTCAGACCCTGCTTTACTCTTTTGACCCCGCCTCCTATCAATTTTGGTGTTTGCGTATCAACCATCTTGTTTGCCAAACTTTACCTAGCACACCTGGTTTCTGAGATTTAGTGTTAGAAAAGTTTACATTATATATTTTTGGCCAAGGTCAACATTGTTACGATTCATCAGGAGCAGGTATTTTCTTAACCCTAGAAAGATAATAATATTTTTATATACGGTAAAGATAATCATACGTAAAATTGACTCATGAGTTTTAACTAGCTGTAATATTTTATTTTGTTATTTGATTTGAATAAACCAATCGATATTATTTTTACAAACAAATGACTTTAGAAATACAACAATTTGTGAATGTATATTTATTTATTATATGAAAAAAAAAAAACGAAACTTCTTCAATAATCAACAACACTTAGGAATATTTTTATTTTTCTCAAATCACTTATTTCTTACTAATAATCAGCCATTTTGACCAATTTACTATAATTAAAATATATTTAATTTAATAATAACATATAGTTATATAAAAATCAATTAAAACAGCTTTGGAAAGTATCAATATTACGCTTTTTGACTCATGCGGTCGTTATATCAAAAGACTGGTGACACCTACCTCAGCGAAGTGCGTGCCCCACGGAAGGTCCAAGCAGCGAGTGAGATTTCTAAAAAAACACAGCGACGGATTCACACTAATTAGAATGAGAGAGCAATAATTCTAAAAGCATAGGTAATTTTTATGCAGACTATCTTTCCAGGGTTAATGAAAAGGATGCTAAAATAAAACAATTTTCTAATTGATAAAATGCAATAACTGTTTTATTCTAAAACAAAATGACTGACATGATCATAAATATATTAGAAATTTTAATGTTCATTAATTCCAATTACATAATTCATAAGCTGCTGATGAAATGTTATGAGAAAAGCAATCAAGTGGGAAAAAAGGCTACCGATAATCTCTAATATTGTACCGCTGTGTGAATAAGGGGGTATTTTTTGGATGAATGATAGGAATTTTCTGTTGCTATAATTAAAAATCTCAATGAAAGTGCGGCACCACAGTTCTTTGTGTATTCTCCTAAGCTAAAATCAATTTGATATCCAATATATAAGTGTGGGGATATTGGTCGATCAGTGAGTGGTACAACTTATTAAATGCCTATCGATTGGATAAAGGGATTCACATTTGGTGAAATAAAAGCAAAGCAGTAGGAAAGCTGGCTTCTGGAAGGAGGACAATTTATTTAAGAAATTGGACAGCTCTCATTTGGAACAAAACAATGCATAACAGGTGGATGTTTTGTCATTTATAACTGGCACATTATTGATAAAGTAAAATTAAAAAAAGAAAACATTGCTTCAGGGGGAATACTTAAAAGACAGATCTATAAAGTTGCAGAAGTTGAAGAAGAATAAAATCAGCATGTGGCAAAAGGAGATCCAGTCTTCAAAAAGCCACAGCTAATTTTTCAAATTATATTGCATAAATTTAGGATATTTGGGCCAAACTTGTCTGATAAAAAAACCTCAGTTTTCAGTAACATTATTAGACACTGACAAATGATCGTTATTTATAAATGCACAAAATACTGTATAAATATAATGATGAATAACAATACATATTATCTTTTAAATGTACAATTCTTAGCATGTGCTTTCATTCTGATAAGTAAAGTAGATTAAATTTAAAATTTTTAACTTGGAATGCACTCAACTGGGTATCCGACATAAAATGAATTAAATTATAATTTCAAAAGTACACAATTAACACAAAGACATTCAGTTTGTTTCAGATAATGAAATTGGAGTCTGATCACGTTAGGAATTTGGTTAATCACTCTTGTAACGTGTGTTATTATTTAAGAGATAAAACATTAATTTCTAACGGCCGTTGTTCTCAATCCTATTGCTTAACTGTTGGGCTGAAATTTTTGCTCAACACTCCTCGAATGCATAAACACGCTCTTCCCAACGCAACTCTCCGTCCAACAGGCAAATCGAGCGTTACTAAACAAATCACTTAGCTGATTGGAGACGGAGACTCAGATCGATCAATCAAAAAGTTGGGAACAACAGCCGTAAGCATTTTATCAAAATAAAGGAACAAATCAAGTAATGCAAAAAAAGATAGGCATTTTATTAAGATAACTAGTGTAAGGATTATGAAAATTATTTACAATATTTTTACAGTGATTGTGGTGTTATTATTAATATTTGTGTAAAGAAGGAATTTTTGTGAAAAAGTTATATTTTGCATCATACTAAATAATGGACAACCATCGAGGCAGCCTAACCTAAATCTGACTGAACATTGATTACAAAATGTATAATTATGATAATAATTTATGTTTCAAGTTCGAACAGTGATTTGGTTAATAATTTTGAATTAAGTATCATTACTTACAAAACTTTGTACTGTATGCCACTAAGAAATTTCCCTCTCTTATTTTTCGAAAGAGAAAATTCAATCCAGGTACATACTACATAATGTAGATTTGAAATGTAAAGTACCACGCTCCTGGTAGGACAAGAACTAGCTTATAGGACACACTACAAATATATAGCATCTATAAAACATAAGTTACTACCTACAAGGAAATGTAGGATTACATAATGATAAAGGTACTCTTGCGTGAGTGGCAAATAATGCATTCACATTGGATGGAATAATTCTTACACATCTTGTTGAGAGAAATAAATGTGATTTTAATAACAAGTTCTGTGATCATTCAATGATAAGTGAACATACATATATGTTTTAATAATGCGTGGTTTAGTCCACCAAAAGTAAAATATTTTCAATGAATGCCATCAAATAGAATACAGCTAGCTGTAAACAATGGTAATGGTATGCAATGGCTACCAATAAACAAGTCAACATGTCAAGAACATTAAAAATAACAATAAGTAATGCATTTAAAATGTTTGATTAGCTAATGAACAAGTTAGCTTACATCATCGATTCAAGCTAGCACAAAAATGAATTTGAACAATAATTGAATTATAGTAAATTATAATCTAAATACAAACATAGTCAACAGAATACACATAAGAATCGAATTGAAACTGCTTTCTGTCGGATAAGCAGTTTTCCCAAGGAATTACATGTTTTACCTTCCAACACAAACATGCGACCTAAATGAATGGAGTTCTGTTTCTTTCGGGTAACTGAATCCATGGAAGGGACCACAACAAGAACAGCAACTATCTACTGGATGTTCAGTTGGAGATGTTTAAGTAGGAGTGTAGGTTGAAAGGTTCAATCCCCATCTCTCGGACACCTTGAGTTGGGTGGCGGCGGCATCCTTCAGAGCAAACAGATGCGTCATCTCGGGCTCCGTCCTGGCCAGCTCTATGGCCTTTTCAAATAAGGTGATGGCTTTCTTCAAATTTTGCCTGAAAAATAATGTTTGCATTAGAAAAAGTCAAGTCAAAGATGATTGCATAACTTTGAAAATCAATACTTCATGGGCATTAGTAATGTTAGAAAAAATATAGATTAGAGAGTATTATAGAATGAGTTGTAATGCAACTAGTATTACAGCCAACATAAGTGTATCATATCAGATGTGTGAGATAAAGTTTTGGAATATCTAAGCAGATCTGATAATGGATTGTTGCATAACATGAATCCATCGAGGGTGTTCAAATTATATTATATTATAAAAAGAGAAGTGAGCTGATTATGCCATAGCCATATTCGAGGAGTGTTATGCACTAAAATGTATATTTAGGGCTGACTAGCAAGTACAAATATCACTTTAACGTTTCAAGGTCATTGAGGCAGAGCATATTTTAGAAATCAACTCCTACTCTTACCTCACTATTATTCTATTCCAGATAAAATTTGTGATAATTTTGCAATATCTTAATGAAATGAAAAATGTTCACCTTTGAACCTCGATTGTGCCTAATGTTTCATAAGCAAATAAGCATTTGCTATCGGTATCAATTGCTTTAGTGATCAGTTTCACAGCCTTCTCCACATCCCTAGTCTGCTTCAGTACCATGATACCCCTGTTGACCAGCACGCTGGCGTTCTGGGGGTCTATTTCTATAGCCTTGTCGAACAAAGCCTCTGCCCTGCTGAAGTCGTTTTGATCCGAAAGCACCTCGGCATACAATATATAAGCCTCGGAACATCTGGGGAACTTGGAGATGGCCTCCTCGAAGCATTTAAACACACTGGACAAGTCTTCCGTGTTGTTGATGAACTTCAAGACAGTATACTGAGCGTAGCACTTCTGGATGCAGGCAACAGCAAAGTCTGGATTGAGTAGCACAGCCTTGGCAAACTCCTCGCTGGCCTCGTACACCTTCCCGGTGATCAGATAAGCCTGGCCACGGTGATGGTGCACGTCACAGTTGTTCGGGTCCAGGGTGGCTGCCTGTTCGCAGTCTTCTTGACAGCGGTCTATTTCTTCCAGCTGCATGTACATGGAGGACCTCTTGATCAGGGCATTTACCCTTAGCTTTACAGATACATTAACATTATCAATAACGCTAGTAAAATCTGCAAGGGCTTCATCGAATTGACCGAGAAGTAAATAAAATGTTCCCCTCATCAACATGGCTTCGAATTTGTAATCAGATTTGGAACTGTCGATTTCTTCGGTACAATGACCAATAATACTGTCATAATCTTGGTTTTTGACAGCAAGCTTGGCCTTAGCGAATCCAAATGTTGCGTCTTCCTTCACTGATCCCAGGCTGTTCATTATGGGATCTTGAGAGAATGAAGAGAAGTAGGTTTTAATGAAGTGCTTGGATGGCATCATTGCGGCTTTATCGGCCATTGCCTCTTTGGCATGCTGTTTGCCGAGAGCTTTCAAAATACGATCTGCCATCACGAGGGATCCATGAACCTGGAAACCCTCTAGGATACAAGCAGCAGTTACATCTTCCAAAGCGAGGACCAAGTCTTGACTTTTCTCAGCAGCCCGGGACCTCCTTAAGAATGCCCGGACATATTTCTCGTTCAATGAAAGAGCTTTAGTACAATCCTCTTTAACGTTATCCCACATTTCCCGTTTCTCATAGCAGGCCGAGCGGTTTTGGTAATAAGTTGCGAGATCCGTAGGGTGGTCAGGGGGACAGGCTTCAATTGCTTCATTATACAGGACTATAGCTTCATCGTACTTCCCTGCATGGAATGCCCTATTACCAGCAGCCTTCAATTTTGTCGCTCGTTCGAGGGCGGTTTCAGTTTTATTTTGTTCTTCATCCAAAGAAATTGTCTTTTTAGCTGCTACTTCGGCCAAACGTTTCTTCTCTGGATCTTCGTGTCGGTTTTTGAGATAAAGATAACCTAAACCGATCGCAATCGGTGCTCCTAGCAAAATTGCCAATTGCCATTTAGGGAACGAGCTTCCAGTACTTCCTGTAGCCATATTTATGAACATAAGTTAAATATTTACACGTTCATTCATTTAAATGAAGCAAACACTCCCTTGTGTTTTATCAAAAATTATCAAACCCGAAATCCGACACAAACTTATTTTTTTGGACTGAAAGTCTTCTTCTTCTTTATATTGAGCCCATAGAAAGATAGACAATCTAAAATAACATAGAGAATATTTTATCGAATGCCCTGATTAGTAAATAGCACCCCCCACACCATCCCCACACGTAGACTTCGGAGCGACCACTTGAGTCCGCCGCACAAAAAAATCTCACAGTGAACTAGGGATGGACGATATACATCGATGTATTGTAAAAACTCGATGTATAGTACCGACGCATCGTATTGAACCGATGTATTGTTAATACTTCAACATCGAAAATATATCGATGTTTTTTATTCGATGCATCGAATACGCAAAATATGAGATGAATATGACCAACAGTGACTTACGACTGCAGTGACTTTCACGACATTTCGTGAATCGGAATGTAATAATCAGTTCAGTCAATATAAAACGCCTACCATTTATCGTTCCCTTTGCTGCGAAACCGGTAAAGTCAAACTTAAAAAAATAAAACCTTAAATATAAAATAAAATTAATGGAGGGATTATAAATTACAATTCCCAAAGCTGTACAAAATAGCTTTTAAGTATTTAACAATTGTTGGCACATCTGTGCCATAAAAAAGACTCTTTTCACAGGCAGGGCTAGTTTTTGACTGAGCAAAGAAACCGATTGAAGGGAAAAAGAAGTAAACTTTTGTTTTTACGTAGCATTAAAAAAATATTGGAATTTGTAAACAAAATAAAGCTGTGTTTGCTGTGTGATTGTGAATTTTAATAAATATTTTTCCTTGTACTTACCTAGTTTTCTTTAAGGCCTAAACATGTATATTGCGAAAAACAATCGATGTTTTGGAAACATCGATGTATTTCTCAATACATCGTAATAACATCGATGCAACCGATCGATGCATTACATCGGAAAAAACATCGATGTATTTTTTAAATGTCCATCCCTACAGTGAACTGAGCTATCTTACCGAGTTATCTTACTTTCGGTCTTTCCTTTTCTGCATGGCAACCTGAAGTGGAGCGAGATACGGTCGCTTCGAAGTGTACGAGTTTCAAGGCAAAAAATGTGTAAAGCATAAAATTTTATTATTTTTTAGTCGATTGCCACAGTGGTCGAGGGGTAATGCTCTTGACTAGCAAAGATCGCGGGTTCAATTTCCGTAAATTTTTATTGATTGATTTGTGTTATTTCACTATTAGTATTATTTATCACTATCGGTAACATTCAGAATTGAAACGTTAATTGAATTGGCTTTAACCTTGCTCGTGACCAGTTCTGAATAGTCAGCAACTTCCCCACCTTCCTCTTCCCCACGTCCTTCCCCACCCCTCTACCTTCAGCCTCACAACATACCCCAATTGGCGACGCCTCACTGGCTTCAGGCCAGTGAGTCATTTTTTTTCAAAACCTTTTATTTGAGGTTAAAGCTTTAAGTTAAGTAGTTTCAGACGCAATCGTGTCTACTTCTTCAGGATATTTTTTAAAACATATTTATAAATAATAAGAAAAATATACACACAAAGTGTAGGTGGTAATGGAAGGTGGTGGAGATAATGGAAGTTGAGTCAATATTTGAATTTATTGATATGAGCAAAAACTAAAAACAATTGGTAAATTATTTCCTCACAAATTTAAAATATAATTTGGAATAACATATGAATTGTTTGTATTATACTAAATAATTTAGAATAGTGCTGAAATGATCATAAAAAATCGTAAGCAGCACTAAATTATTAGTGGCATTCTCAACCCGTACGAATCTCGGATTTTTTTTCCCTTAGAAGGGTACTTATTTTGTGTATGATTTGAACTTTGAACTATTTGAAGGGTAGTACAATTTACTTTCTTCAAGTTGCTCTCTGGTAGGAACTCTGGCAATAAAAGCCTAGTGATACCATTACTAAAAAATACTGATGTATATTTTTGGGGTAATCCCTCAAAGCCATTTTACACCATCTCTTTTTTCAGCCTGATTTCTATGCTGATTCCCGTATAGCGTATAGCAGGGTTTCCCAACCAGTGGTCCGCAAGAGGCTAGAAGCCGGTCAATGAGCGCGCCGGCGGTCCCTGATCGAGAAGTCTGAATAAAAAAAACGTGACAATATTCAAATCATTATTGTACCTTGTGTCAGTGGCCATTATGGTATTTCGTTTCGCCCCACCCTATCCTACCCCGTTCTACTCCATATCCCATTCCGTCCCCTCCTTTGTGGTAAATATTTTGCTGGAACCCGTCTCACCCTAATCCATTATGCCCCTCCCGTTGTGCTATCCGCCCCGGGTGCCACCCATGCTACCCTACGCCACTGCTTGTGGTCCCTGTCGAAAAAATAATCGTACAAATGGTCCTGGATCAGAGAAAGGTTGGGAACCACTGCCGTATAGAGACCAGAGATAAAATTTTTCGCTTTACACGATCGCTATTTTAATCTCTCCAGCCAACCTTCCAACTTCGAACTTAGTTCGGAGTTGGAAGGTTGGCTGGAATATTGAAGTCAACTCGAAACTCCAACATGGCGGACGTCGAACAACTGTGACTACACTGTATCATCAGTTGCCTATAATTATTATCTAGAGTATGTACACGACATGTTTTCAAACAATAGTGGCGTGGCTAACATGGGTGGCACCCAGGGCGGATAACGGGTGTCACCCCCCCCCCCCCCCCCCCCTAATTTCGACTTTAAAAAATGAAAACATTACTTACCTAGTCAAATGTGTAGAAAATTTGGTCCTGGAGAATGGGGGTGGCAGTACCGGATTCTCCATAAGGCAGTGTAGGCAACTGCCTAGGGCCCCGCATTGGCTAGGGACCCCGCGCCCCGAGAAAAAATCATCAATGTCTTGCATCAATGGTTTGACCAGGGTATGGATAATCAATCATAGTTCCATGGGTTTGACTTTCAATGAACAACTCAGGCTCCCATTTTAAAAAAAGTCAGGTTTCAAGATGTTTTAAATTTTATTTTATTAGGAACATTTACAGGTTAATAACATTGCATGCATTAAAGAAAACAACAAATTATAATAATTAGGGTATAACCCAATAACTAATGTTCACATCATGCACAAATAATAAATAAAAACTCAATAAATAAAACAAAAATTTCAACATAGTTGTATTTTATTTGACTTCCCTTCTATTCATAAAGCAGCATTATGGGGGTGTATCATTGGTGCTGTGGGTGGTTTATACATATTGGCATTTGTATGGTTTTAGTTTTTTTAATTTTTTTTTTAATTTTTAATTATATGTTTAAAATGTATATGTACAAGCTTTAGTGTGCACTACCTATTTGCGTGCTAAAATTCTTTGTTTCTCTTTTTTTCTGGAAGAGATCACTTTAATGATAAGACTGCTCATTGACTGTTTTTTTATAATTTTTTTTTTTACATATTTTTGCTTTATATATGTGTCCTTTTATGTGCAACGAAGAGTTATTGTATTGTATTTGTTTCAATTTTTTATTGAATGGGGTGATGGCATACCTTCGTAATGTAATAAATAAACAGATTAATTTTGAATAAAATTACGTTGTGGTAGAAATTTTTTTTTATGGAAGTTAGAAAAGGGTAAAGTGCAGTGGCGGACTAAGCCCATCAGAGGCCCGGGGTGGCAAAGTTGAATGAGCCCCCCCCCCTCCTCCCTAGGGAAGTTGATGTAATTTTACCAAGCCTTTTATTAGGTTCACACGGGCATCTGACTCTGGGGGGGTCTCTATGTTACCTTGATCAAATCCTAAACAAGGCTTAAAGCCGCCGCTACCCGAAGTTCTACTGATTTCTTAGATATCTCTCTTATCATAACATGGGCATCAGCCTAGCATGGTGGTCGAAAAATTCACATGTAACCATAATTTTATACATGAATAAAGAAAAAATTAAAAATTAAATAAAAAGAAAACATTTTATTTTTGAAGATAATATCTAGACATTCCCCGTATATACTTGGTCGAAGCGTTCCCCACGCCAAAACGCAAATTATATGAAATTTCCTCTATAGAAAAAAAACACAAAATATGCTCCGAAAATTATTATAAACACTTTAATTTCACTTATTTCGAAGTTATATGTATGAAAAAATTCACAGTGTTTCTTTAAATGCTATTTCAGATGTTCCCCACGAGATTTTTACTCTATTTAAACGAGTCGTGTTTTATTAAACGTTTTCACAATTTTTGCTTCAATTTTATCGTTTTAAATATTAGCGCGCTCTCTCCAACATTCATAATTACGTATCTAAATTGTTACGCAAATAACATAATTAAAGGATAGACCAAAATTCATTTAAAATAATAAATTCTATCTGTCTTGAAATAATTTCTTCGGGCCTCTGGCGCCAAATTGTTACGCGAATAGTACGTGTTCTTAATACATAAGGAAGTTAACACATAAATATCGTATCACAGGTATAATAAAATGTTAAAAAGGTATGTTGTTAAAGGGGAATAAAATCTGCCAGCTTTATTTTTAAAGGGGCGCCACTGGTTGATTAACCAGGCTAGCAGATGGGAAAGCAATAATCCTCTCTCAGGGCCTTTGGTATACAAACTTTAAGGTTAAAATAGGAGAATTTTAAATAAAATAGACAGTATTGATAATAAATAACAATAATAGATTTATTAAAACATAATAAAAACATAATTGGGACATTAAAACATATTTATAGTTCTTAAACTCACCTTCCTTGGATCGACCAAAAATTCAAGTAACTATCTAACTAAATAACAAATCTTGAGCCTCTGGTTTTTCTCATGATGTAGAGTCTGACAAATTACCTTGAACTGAAGTCGGCTGAAAACAGTTTTTGCTTCAATATTTCACTCCAACCATGGAATATTTGTATATCCAGGCGAGGCTATATTTCTATCATCATTAGACAGGCTAGTCTCCTTGTAAGTTAATAAACTTCCATATTTTTAAATGTATTGCCTTGATACTCGGCAAATAAATACAAATTATATCCTTTGGTAATAGTTTTGCGGTTATTTCGGTCTCAGTAATGTGTATTAAACACTTTAACGGCACCACGATTTATACTTGTCGCGGCCTTTTAATAATGAACCATTTCGGTTAAACAAACAATCATTTTACTTTTAAAATAATAAATGAAATAACACGTAAAATAGAAATCACATTTGACTTTAGTATACAGTCCACCACCACGGGCTATACACTGAGGAGTCGTTGTGATTTATACAGACTTCGAAAAAGCATTTGACAAAGTCGACCATGATATTTTATTAAAAAAATTAAGTGACCTCGGATTCTCTCAGAATTTTCTCGCTTTCGTAGCTAGCTATTTACTCAATCGTCGTCAGTATGTCAGTTACGGACACCAGTTTTCTCACGAATACAAAACTAACTCCGGGATTCCCCAGGGGTCGAATCTAGGACCCCTCTTCTTTCTTTTATTCATTAATGATATAGGCAAGACCACTAACCGCTCAAAATATCTCCTCTTCGCTGACGATATTAAACTTTTCAGAGCTATTAAAAGTCATATAGATTCCATTCTTCTGCAGAAAGATCTTTATTCTCTTGTCAAATGGTCAGAACTGAATAATTTACCATTGAGCATCCAGAAATGCAGTGTCGTCACATTTACAAGATCACAAGACACATTTTTATTCCCATACCATATTAATAAAATTATACTAACACGCAAAAACGAGATTCAAGACCTTGGCGTGATTTTTGAAGCAAATCTCTCTTTCAAATCTCACATATCAGACATTGTCTCCCGCGCGAACAAAATGCTCGGATTTGTACTTCGTAATGCGAGATCATTTACTAATGGAATTGCAATACGAAGAACATATGAAGCACTTGTCCGCAGCATCTTGGAATACAGCTCCATTATTTGGGCACCCTCTGAACAAAACCATATCCTAGAAATAGAAAAAGTACAAAAAAGGTTTATGCGTTACCTCTATATGAGGGAATATACATACTACCCATTCCTGTATCCATCGTTGTTCTTAACAGGAATGCTCGATCTTAATACCTTAGAAGCCCGCCGTAAAATATTTTTGGAGAAACATTTTTTTAAGCTGATCTCCGGTACTGTACTGAATCCACTTAGGGAACGTACCCATACTACGTAACCAACTTTTTGCAATTTTTAACCCCCCCCCCCCCCCAGTGACCAAAATCCTAAGCAACCCGCCGCTCATTTGTATGGAGCGTGACATTTTGAAGACCCCCCCCCCCCTAAACGTGTCACGTAGTATGGGTACGTTCCCTTATGTTGAAGGAGATTAACCTATATGTCCCTAACGCGTATACTGTGGGAGATCCCACACACTTTTTTATGCTCCGAAAGCGAGAACTTCTTCCTTTCAGAATGCCCCATTAAATAGAGTAATTCAACTGCTTAACGATTCTGCATTGAGCATTGACATCTTCAATGTTACCTATAGAGAGTTCAGTAACTATCTTTTGACATGTCTCAAAATAGTGAAACTGCCCCCTTGGCCTTTTTTTCTCTTATATTTTGTAATTTTCTCCGTAATAATTTGGTGTATAACTGTTTTATGGAGAACCTGAAAAAAAAAAAAAAAAAATAATAATAAATAATAAATCTCTCCATCTTTTTCTTTTTGAGCGGGTATACGGCGCCAGGCATCAGGACACTGTAAAAAATTTTTTTTGCCATTTTTTTTAATTCCTTTTCTGAAAGATGCATTTGTTAATAATTCTCACACCAAATTTTTTAAGGAAATTCGTAAAATTGACGAAGATACAGCATTTTACATGAAACGATTCATTATTCGATTTTTTATGGAAAATTTTTATTGTCGATAAAAATAAAATACACAGGGCCGTTTTTAAAAAAATTCCTAAGTGGTGCCATAGTGACTGGATTTTCTAACAGTTTAAGACTTAGTGCATGCAAATCGGATGTATAGTTTTTAAAATATGTTTTTAACCAAGTTGAAAAACATAGTTTCGAGAAAAACGCATTCAAAGTTTTGCTGAAGGATAATTCAACATACAAACTATTTCAAACGGTTTCACATAAAATGCTGTATCTCCGTCAATATTTCGAATTTCTTTAAAAAAATTGTTGAGAGCATTTTTAACAAATGCATCTTTCAGAAAATGAAATAATTTTTTTTTTACGGTTTCCTAGTGCCTTAACGCCTTGTTAAGGATTTAATAAAGGGAACATGGAGGCGTTTGGAGGCCCCCAGGACTAGAGGCCCGGAGCGGGCCGCCCCTTCCACCCTCTCCCCCGTTAGTCTGCCTAGGGGCCCCGACAGGGTTAATCCGGCCCTGGGGGGTGGCTAGAGAATTTCAGGGATAATTTATTTTTGCCTATAAAAAGATCGTCAGACACAAAATTCTCCCATTTCGGGGCACTCCACAGGGAGCTACAGAGCTACCAAAATATAAGTGACCATCCGTGTTCAATATTTTTGTGACAATATCCTTTGTAATTTTTTTTCCACGGTCGGGTGTCACCCCCCATCGAGTGGCACCCAGGGTGGACCGCCCGCCCCTAACTACGCCACTGTTTACACCACTCTCCCATAATAATATTGCCATTTTAATGGCACGTGGCACGCGTATCTTAATCGCATGCCATTTGTAGACTAATGTGTGGACGGCCGCGGCAGGCTGGTTCATGTGAGTTGGCCGTCGCGATCGCCTCGAAGGCGAATCGGGCCAACTCAAACTCCAACCTTCCAATTCAAACTTCTAACGCACAAACTACCCCTCCACACAATCATCCAAACGTTTGAAGTTGGAAGTTGGTTGCAGTGTGGCTGTACCATAAAGCTCTCTCATAGCATAAAAAAAATTACAAGTGTGCAGTTCACTGGCGGTGGAAGTGAAACCTACAGAAAACTAAAGTAGACAAGAGTGGGAAGGCTACCAAGCACCGCACAAAGAGGAGATCGATAGGCTACGAAGCACCGCAAAAAGAGGAGACCGATTATTCTATCTCATTCTCTCGCAGGCTTAATCCTAATAGATGTATGTGTTTGTCTCTTTTTATTGTTGCTTTTTCGTTTCAACGAGTTACAAATCACAATGGTGGTAAAGTAGTTTTCACTTCAAAAAATTAAATTGAGCATAAAAAGGAACTGATATACCGGCCCATAGGGACAGTATGGGACTAAACATACTGATATGGGAACGTACCCATACTACGTGACACGTTTAGGGGGGGGGGGGGGTCTTCAAAATGTCACGCTCCATATAAATGAGCGGCGGGTTGCTTAGGATTTTGGTCACCGGGGGGGGGGGGGGGGGTTAAAAATTGCAAAAAGTTGGTCACGTAGTATGGGTACGTTCCCTATACTGGCCCATAGGGACAGTATGGGTCGGTATATCAGTATTTTTTAGTCTTGGTATCACTAGACTTATCTTGCCAGGGCTCCTACCAGAGGGTGACTTCACGGACGTAAATCTCTCTCATAGCAAGCATAAAAAGTAACTAAATATCGTCCCTATTTCAGTTGCTCTATACGCTCGCTAAGAGGCGTATTTTGAAAGTACATATTTAAATCTACATTACACGTCGCAATTGAATATATTTGTTCATATAATAGTGCAGGGGCATCGCCAACTTCCAAGCTAGGGTGGTGGGGGGACAGCTTATAGATCTACAGAGATGGAACAAGGAACCAGTCAGAATAAACTAGAAATGTAACTACACGGTGTTCAGAAATTAGTAGTACATGCGGGAAAAAAAAATTCTAGCTTTCCTTTTCAAATAAATCCGGTCCTTTTCAAATAAATTTTTAAAAAATTGGTCTGTAGGGGGTTAACCCCTCAGGCTACTTTGTTACCTTAGGTTTTTGTCTTATAGAAATCGTTCTTCCTTACTATCACGGTAAGAAATATGATCTAAAAGTTAACCACACAAGAATAAAAATTAAGATTTTTTTTCAGTTTTGAATTCAATGCCAATCATGATGGAAATTACCAAAAATAGTTTTTTTTGAAGAGAAACTTCTTTAGCGCCGTTAGTGCTTTGAAATTCTGATGAAACGGAAATGCATCACAATTCAGTTCTACATAAATACTCAGTTCTAATATAATGTGGTAAATTCGCAGCGTTCTCCCATAGCGCAGTGGGCAAGGCGCCTGACAAGTCTCAGCGGCCAGAGAGACAGGCATTAAGCAAACGAAGGTTCAAATCGTACGAAATCCAAAATTTTTAAAAATTATTTTTGTGAAATCAATATCCAGGCGAAAGAAAAGAAAGCAATATCAAGTGACTTTCTAGTTTCACTTCTACCGCAATTATTTCTGGCTTCACCCTTCAAGGGTGTTCTAGGCCATCATTTAAAATAACAGAGAAAAGAAAGGTGAATTTATACATAGTAGGTAATTACATTTAAATTTCAATTTGCAAATTTCAGAATTATATGGAAGATTGGAGTCGAGTTCAGACTTAGAAGAGATAAGGGGCCGTCCATTAATCACGTGAGGCTCGAAAGGGGGAGTTCGGAAAAAATCACGAAATATCACGAGGGGGGGGGGGGGGGTATAATGAGATAGCACATGTATTTATTTTTCGTGATAATATTCTGAAAATTTCAAATAACTTTGTACAAAAAAATACACGTGATTTTGGGGGGAAAGGGGGGGGGGGGGGAGGTTAACCTAAAACCTCACTACATGTCACCAGGGGGGGGGGAGGGGTTAAAAAGTTGCTAAAAAAACATCATGTGAATAATGGATGACCCCTAAGATGTTGAATGTAGAGGAGGCAATTTTAGATAATGCTTGATAGAAAAGAGGATATTTATTTAGAGAGGGACAACTAAAGAAATGTGTGATCTAATAACCACAGAATACAATCTGGGGAATCAAGGACGTGAATTTTAAAAAGGTGAGAAGGAACGGAACAATGTCCGATTCTCATTGAAATACATAAATGAGAAAAAGTAGGTATTGTTGAAACCATGGCTTTGATGGGATGGCCTTTTGTATTGAGGGTATGGCAGGCTGCCTTGGATTGACTAGCAATGTTCCAATTCTTTACCCAAACATTGCGGGATCTAACTTTGATGATGGAAAAAATATCAGATAGGGGAATATGGTTTACGAGGGTAACAATAGGGTTGCTCCTTGTTTTGTCAAGGAATCCGTAATATCATTGCCCACTATGCCAACGACACAAATTGGTGAAAATATAATAAGTAAAAAAGTTTTTTTTTTATAAAGGATTTCACAGGATTGGGGTGAAGTGTGGGTGGAATGGAAGAAAAAAACACAAGCGTTTAAAAAAAAACATTTTATCTAAAGTTGTGTACAATTTATAATACATACATAGTACATAATAACTAATCGATTAATTATAAATATATGAAATCTTAAGTGTCGTTAAAAATCTATTACATTGAGCATTCTGGGGCAAGTTTTAAAAATGAAAATGTTACTAGATTAATGAATTGGGTTACTCTACTATGCAATAAATTGTTATTTGTTCAGAAAAAATATTTGTACAGAAACTCACAGTAGAATAGTTGGTGAGCCCGTAGGAACGAATTATGTCCAAAAGATCAGTTATTGTTATTATTTGTCATGGTTGCTATTTCGAAAAAAAAAAAATTGTCTACATTAGAATTTTTGTTGGTTCTAAATATGTCTATGAATGCCCGGGTTTAATATTTGCATAAAGCTAAGGACCTACATGCTCATTAGTAGCATGAAAGCATGCTATTATTGAGCAATTGCTACTTAGTGTAATTTAAAACATTGCTAGTATCAAGCACGCTCATTGGAGCATGCTCACAAATGAACCAGCTGGAGCGGGTGGAGAGGGGGGTGTGCTCTTAGCATCTCTGAACAAGCTTTGCTTAAGAGCATGCTAGTATCGATTCGATCTCATTTTGCTGTAGGGAACTGACAGTTTTGATTGCTTGTATTTTCTCGCATAGCTTCCAATTTGGCCGAGAGCCTGATTTTAAATAGCACATCTGTTCAATTGTTTGCTTTGAGCCATACACCTATTCAGGAGTGTGCTTAAAACAAGTATGCCTAACACAAGAAAATGTTTACAGTTAAAGAGCACGCTAGTTTTAAGCATGTCCGTAAGCACTCTTATTCATGAGCATGTGTGTCCATACCTTATAGCCTACATAGATTTCTTCATCAGATAAGTAAATAATTTTGGAATAGTATCTAGTCTGTCAAATACAATTTAAAATTAATGTAAGTTATACCTACACATAATTTTACTTCTGATTTAATTCATTGCAAATAATTTTCGAAGCAATTTCTAGCATAAAACAAAACTTATCCGCAATGGTTGCATTACTAATATTAAAACGTAATCCACCATTACATTATTTTATAAGGGGGGCCTAACTTAAAGTTTACTCCAATTATAGCATAATGATGTACAATAAAACAGTAAGTAATTGTTTATTTTGATGGTGACATTACAGATTTTTCTCCGACGTATATTTATTTGAAGTGTTAAAGGGTTGAACACTTGAAGGATACCATATTACGGCCCGAATCCCTAAACCACACTCAACAATTCAACATCATTCAATCATATGCGATAAAAATGATTCATTCATGGAGAGAAGTGCACACGTGTGGTCATGTTAAGAGATTCGGCTTATAGATTTTGGAAGTCAATATTTTATTTCTAATTTAAAAACATCTGCATTCATTAAAAAGTAAAAGCGAATTGTACATATCAATGTTATAGATTGTAGATGATTAAGGGCGGATCCAGAATTTTTTTCTGGGAGGGGCACAAGAGGCGGACGGGCAAAAAAATCAACAATTACTGTTAGAAATAAACTTGAAGTTTCATACTAGTTTATTTCTACAAGTTCAAGTAAGTATGTATAGGAAGGTTTATGAAAGTGTCAAAACTTCAGAAAAATTAAATGTTTAATAAAGACAGTTTTCTGTACTGTGATGGAATCTCCACAGTACACAAAAATACCTTCTAGGTTACCCCCTCCCCTAAATCCGCCCTTGTGGATGATAACAATAATCCAAGATTACAGCGAAAGGGGTAAAAATAATGTCTAAGTTGTATTTAAAAAAAAAACTTATTTGTCTTTGCTTTGTAATATTAATATTATAATGTAAGCAGTTAAAACAGTTCCATATTTTCATAAGATCTTATTAATTTTCATTTAGCTACAACATTAATATTACTAAGTGTGCATGTAGCCCTAATCATTGCAGCTTACATTCAACATGGGAATACCTAAATACCGTACTTTAAAAAGCGAGAAAACTATAAATGTAGGCAGTGCCGGATTTGCCAGCGCGGGGCCTGTAGTAAATGTTATCAATAGGCCCTTGGATTATTCAGGATATGAAATAAAACACAACTTTACAGTCATAGTACCTGGCCAAATATCTTGTCTCGAAATATTTCAATCTTTTTAAAAAGAAACTTCAAATATATCAAACACGGCTCTCAACAAAGAGGGTTACACATTCAGACAAGCTATTCTATATCTTTTGTGGGAATGAGATAGTTCTCGGCCGAGATCTGCTGTCAGATTTGTGTGATTTTCTAATGCTGTTATGAATAAATAATCACGCATACTTGCATGAATTCGTGTTTAAAACTACCTAAACTAAAATACGTGACAGCTCACAGCTGAAATTCTGACATCGGCCCGTAGAAAAAGCAAATGACAGCCATATAAAATCACAGAAATCTGACAGCAGATATCGGCCGAGAACTATCTCGTTCCCACAAAAGATATAGAATAGCTCGTCAGGCCAAAACACAAAATGCTTTAATTTTTATCACCCTAAAATATTAAAGAACATTAATTCTTATAACATTTATGATTAAACTGAAAATGCACCGCAGGTGAAAATTTTGCATTTTCTACTTTTCTTCTCTTTGATCAAACCAAATTGGCTCGTTGAGCGAACATTTAAATATCCGCATAAACGCGCAAGATATTTATTCTGCCAGGGCCCGTAACATTTGCTACTTTGCTCTGTGGCTAATCCGGCACTGAATGTAGGTAGGTACTTATCTCATTGTGTTACATTTTGCCAAGGATAAAATTTAAAATATGCTTCTGTATTGGAGAAAATCAAGGTTCGTAGAAAATGAGTTTATCAAGGTTAGGACATCAAGGGGGGTAAAGTGGTAATTGGATAAAAAATCGTGACGTAGCTTGCAGTCCATGTTCCACTGGGAGATTTGAATCAACAATTATTCAAAGCTACGTCACGCGTTCGAAATATCGAAAGCGGCTCGACAAGTGTTTTTCGAAAAAGGCCCGTAGGCCCGTATGCGCTAACCTTGTTAAACGCATTTTTTACGAAACCTTGGGAGAACATTATTTGGGGCCATGAACAATGAACGTGTATCTTACATATTATGTAAGTAGTTTTGAAACTACTTGGCAAATAGATATTTTCAGAAAGTTTTCTTCGACATAATAATATGTTATTATTTATTACAAGTGGTGTAGAAGAATTTACTACATGATTGAAAAAATGATTTTTAAATTTATGGATGGTGTTTTATTTAATATCAATCTCTAAATTGCCTCCCGTTACCATCTAGTTATATAGAGATAAGTATCGGGTTACAAAAATTTACATATAAATGTTCAATTACAGAAGGTTAGGTTAGGCATATTTAAGTCTTTATCCCGTACTTCATAAATATACTAACGTACATTTCACTTTGTTTGTGGTATCATTCAATGGATTCTAATACATATAGACTAATGCAAAAATAAATATTTTTGTTAAATGGCATCCAATACTCCGTATTACTTTCCCGCTACGATGATCATCAACACATGTTAAGTTTTGATATGTATTCTATATTTACAGTGATCCTTAACCTTTACTGTAGACAATACCATCTAGATATTATATTGTGGTGGAGATTTAATACTTTCACAATTAAATTAGTATCTCTCAAGAAAAGGTCCTGGCTGTTTCAAAATTAATTTCATTATCGAATTTAAATTAAATTGAAATGAAAAGTTATACGAAATTAGCCTCAATATTTTAATGAACTTAAGATGTACTTTGATTCATAAATTCATTATGGATATTGAAATGTAGTCATTTTCTCACAACACATTTGGTTTCATGTAAATAAATAAATAAAAAAGTTTATTGTAGGTACTGATAGGTACTGACATTATTTAAAAAAAAAACAAATTAAGTACCTATTATTGTAAACTGAGGAGGATGTTTTCATCTTTAATTTGTCTGCTTTAAATTAAATTTTAAACAACAACATCCATCAATGCATAATAATTATGCGTGTAAATTTACACAAATACTAATCTAACAGCAACAACAGATATTATTTTGAATGTAGAATGAATGTTTATCATTTATATATTATTAGTTATGGGTACGGATGGGATTTTTGCTGGTTGGGTTGGTAGGTATGTTTTTAGATTCAGATAAACAAATAGACAATTCGTTGGGAATTTACATATTCGTAAGTATTATTTTGATTAGTTAATATTATGAATAGGTAAGTACTACACTAATATGTAGATTTAAAAACACAAATACATCACTAATAGTATGCAAGGAATAAGTGAAACATTACAATCACAACAGTATTATAATTACAACAAAATGTTTCGCGATGCGCTGGAGATAATATTGTTGAATATTATATAATTATTATTTTCTAGAGCTCTGTGAAAACATTCATACGTAGGACCTATTGGGCTAGTTTATCAAAACATGTCTATGGCTAATTTATTTTTAAACTTATAATGTCAGATACAAGTTACATTTTGGTTATGATGGGTGTCAACGATTCACTCATTCATAGTGTTTTGGCCTTGTCTAGCAGTTCGTTAATGAATTTCTGGAAAGAAAAAAGAAAAACACATTAAATATAGAACATAAATTGGTGAAAAACATATTAAATATTGAATATAAATTGGTGAAAAACACATTAAATATAGAAAATAAATTGGTGAAAAATTGCGTATGAACCACAGAATAAAGAAGAAAACCAGAAGTGCCTTCCGTATACATTTGAATGGAAACAATCGGGTTCTATTCCATTTAGCTCAAAAGTCTAGCACTCCATCTCACTTATACTCGCCCAACATCATAGATCTCCATCCCATTTGAATATCGTGAACACAGTTTTGTATTGAAAATTGCCTCGATTAAGCAAATATTTTTATCACGAATGTCGTCCGCAAGGCACTTATGCTGTTATTCTTTATTCTATGGACACAACAGTGGCAGATAAATATTTACTGTATTTATTTCGTATTACTCAGTCAAACAAGTGATTAATACTAATTATGGAAATATTCCACATAATATACATATGACGCTCAATTAGCTTTGAGGAGAACAACGCATTTAGGAATGTATGCACATAATTTGGGAGGCTCGGGTATGTGTATCGCCGCTTGGGGAACCATTTATTGGATAACCAACACCCCTGCCATAGATTTCCCCAAGTGATTCGGTGACTTAGCAGAGGTGCCTGGGTTCATGGGGTGAGGTTGGTCTAGGTCTTGGCGGCAGATGCATTTATCCACCGAATTGGTGGCGGGCCAGATCGGGAGAGACTTTTTGACCTTCAGCCGGACTCTCTCGACCCATCGCTTTGTACCGTAGTGGGATGAATGAATTTATACATCTGTCACTCCTGGACTCATCAATCCCTCGATTTCTAACCACCACTCATGCCTTTTTCCTTCGCAGAACTTCCTCTCCTTCCTTTCAACAAAAGACCCCTTCTCATAGTATCCCCAAGATGACACAGGTCCTGAGGGAATTTTTTTCCACAGGACCTCCTGTGTGCACTTAATGTAAAAAAAGGTAAATGTGCGTTCACTTCTGACAGTCTTTTCATTTGCTTATGCCTAGTTGTTATTAGGCAGAGAGGGACAACAAATGTACACAATCATTGAAAGTTTTATTCAAAAGTTTTTACATTTATTCGAAAAGTTCAATGCATTATTTTATTAGAGTGCTTTCTACATTTTCATTGGAATTTTATTATCTGAAGCCAAATAACAAGTTTGAAACATGATGCATGTAACAAAGACGTTATATACTGTAGACGCGGGGTAGAAATCTCAAAGTGGGAAGTCAAAAGCAAGGCAATTGCACTGGTCTCGAATTCTAGTACTTTAGTACTAAACTGTCACTAGTCGAGTAAGGTCGTGTCTTACCAGTAGGAAAATTGCATTTAAAAAGCGCCAAAATGCCCTCCTGTGTGATGAGAAAATGTTTCCATTACACGGAAAACAATAGTAAAAGTGAAGAAATAACATTTCATTTATATGTACACATAAATTACTTATTATTATCGATTATTATAAGCAGTACAATTAATTTTCATGTTCCCCGTCCGACAATTTTGTGCATCATTAGAGAAAACCCACATTCTTTGATTGTCTTACGGTGCGGCCACACTGAGGCCAACTTCCAACTTCAAACTTTCAGACGATTTTGTAGAAGGGTAGTTCGTGCGTTGGAAGTTCGATTTGGAAGTTTGGCTTAGGTGTGGAAGTAGCATATCTTTTTAATACGTGAATAACTTTTGAATTAAGAAATGACTCAAAACCGCTGAAAACAAAAGAGTGTTGCTTACTTGCCACATTATTTTGCGAGTATGTGAGACTATGGCGAGTCTATTTATATAATGTCATTGGCATGCAAGCAATGAATCTCTGTGAGGGTCTTCAACTCAACTCAAGTTAGAAGATTCATGCTAATAGTTCTTTCTGTTTAGAAGAGAAGTGTGGAATATTGGCTGTTCCTTATTAGGTTATTTATGTGGATACTGATGTTTAAATAATAATTTATTATTTTACTTACATTTACATCTTTTGGAGGTTTTTTGGCGTCTGCTAAAATCATCTGAAACAAAAAAGGTCATAATAGTATTATAATAATTAAAATCAAATAAGTGGTCAGGGAACTGTTTAACAGGGTATTTTATGTATTTAATGGGGTTTTTCATGGTACTGTTCACTGTCAAGCGCTTTTTAAAATGACCTGTATTGGAGACTGACAATATATAGCTAGATCCAGAAACTATTATAAATAATAGTTAATTGACAGTGCGTACAAGCGACCACTGATTGATCTGTTGTAACCCCTCTCTCTCTTTCACATAAATAATGAATGTAACAGAGAGTGGCTATAATAACTCTCAGAGGTAGGACTACTTCCACGAATTTTTAAATAGGATGTATTTGAGGCCCAGTTCAGAAACATGTGAAAGACCCAGTGAATACAGGATTTATCAATTAATTTTTAAGTGATCCCTGAAATATGGCTCTAGACCTACTGGTTGTAAAAAAGCAGTCATTTATCCTATTCTAAAGAAGGGTGACTGCTATAACCTGGACAACTACCACCCCTTAGCAATCACATCTAGTCTATCCAAGATGATGGAACGTGCGATCAACGAAAATTTGCTCACATACCTTGAGAAGAACATAGTGATCACATCTGTTCTATCCAAGGTGATGGAACATGCGATCAACGAAAATCTGCTCACATACCTTGAGAAGAACATAGTGATCACATCTGTTCTATCCAAGGTGATGGAACGTGCGTTCAAGAAAATCTGCTCACATACCTTGAGAAGAACATAGTGATCACATCTGTTCTATCCAAGGTGATGGAACGTGCGTTCATGAAAATCTGCTCACATACCTTGAGAAGAACATAGTGATCACATCTGTTCTATCCAAGATGATGGAATGTGTGATCAATGACAAAGTGCTCACATACCTCGAGAAGAACTAAATTATTAACGATCGTCAATATGATTCTGGCGGAAACGGTATTGATTTGTTTAATTATCTCTCTCTCAACTAGCAATCTGAGGGATGCAGGTTCAAATCTCAGCGTAGCGCAAATAAATTTTATTTGATTAAGTTGAATTATTTCACAATTTTATTAATTTAAAAAAATATATACTTAGCATAATTGCGACATGTTCCAAAGTGGAAAGTACTCTTAAAAACGTTCTGGTGTAAGACCACTATTCAGAATTGAAACATTGCTTGAAATGGCTTTGGCCGTGTTTGGTGACAAGATCTGAACAGCCAGCCAGCCACTTTTCCTCACCACTACCTTCAGCCTCACAACGTACCCCGATTGGGGATCACTGGCTCCGGATGAGCAGTCGGGACTCTTGTGAGCTATTCACATTAAAAAAACTCTGTCTTACATTGAGATGACTCCGCCGATGATCATCGCTGTCCATGTCAAGGAGTTCATCTATGTCCACCTCCACTTCATGAGTTTTCACATTGTCTTTCTGAAAAACCAAATATCTAAATAAATAAACTGTAATATTAGTACCAACATAGTATTCTACGAGGCATATCCAGAAAGTAAGTGTACTGTTTTTTTTTTTTTTTTTGAAAAAGTGTATTAGAAAAAAAAATACAGGATATTGTTGATACACTTGTTGACTATTTTTCCAAATAATTGCTAACCCGTTCAATGCATGTGGTGAGCCGTGGCACAAGTTTTTTTTGCCCTTCTCGAAGAATTCTCCCGCCAGCTCCTTCCCCCTTTTCAGGGCCACTTTCTGCACCTGCTCGTCGGTTGAAAATTTATTTTCATCCATACATGCCTTTAGGAAGGTGAAAAGATGATAATCTGAAGACGCCAAGTCAGGGGATTACGGGGAGTGGTTTAAAACATCCCAATCAAATGAGTCCATGATCTTATTGGTGGTTAAGGCTTTGTGAGGTCGGACGTTTTCGTGAAAAAGGCAAACTTCTCTGGTCAGCATTCCCCTCCTTTTGTTTTGAATGCTCCTTTTGAGTTTTTTTAGGGTAAATAATATTGTTGTGCATTGATGATCTCAATCTGAGGCCGAAATTTGAACAAAATGATGCCTTTTCGGTCCTAAAACACTGAGGCCATGAATTTTTGGCCAAAATTGTGGTTTTCAATTTTTTCACAGATGGGGAATTGGTATGACGCCACTTTGACGACTGTTTTTTTTTCCCAGGCATGTAATGAATCATCCACTTTCATCTGCAGTAACAATAGAGCTCAGAAATCCTCACCTTTTTTTCTTGTAGGTGTTATTTCTTCCGTGAGTAAAAAGCAGATCACAGCACTTGGCGGGATTTTTTGCCGACAACATTCAGACAACTTTCACGCAACTGGTCACTAAAACGTGAGTTTACGTACAACAATGTTCCTGCGATGCTCTTTCTGGTCAGGAGACCCCCTGTACCACTAAGTATTGCCAACCCTCAAAAAAACTAAAAACCTCCGCCCGTTGTGGTCTCAGTACACTTACTTTCTGGATAAGCTTCGTAACATTCGGCTTTTGCTAGGTTAAATTTGACTTTTTTTATTTTTAACATTTGCTCCATTACAGGAGGCCCTGAAGAAAATAATTCTCCTCGAGGTCCATGTCGTCTTTTTAGGACAAGAAAGAGAGGACGTTCTGGGAAGGAAAAAGATATGAGGGGTAGGTAGGAATCTGAGAGCCAGAGTATTCAGGAGTGACAGACGTACGAATCCATCCCTTCCTCTGCGGTGCAAGGTGATATTCCGAGAGAGTCTTGTTGGAGAGGTCAAAAGGTCTCCCTCGACCATTCTCTCCCATTCCGGCCTGCCACAGACTAGACGAGCAGGCGCAACCGCTGTCAAGTCACGGACAAACCCCACCCCACTAGCCGTTCACCCCTGCTAACAGTCAAGACTTTTGGCAAAGGTGTTAGTTATCCATTAAATGGCTCCCGAAGTAGTGATACCCATACCCGCCTCCCAAATTGAGGACAACTCTGTGTCCTCCGAGTACAGTTTTTTTCAATTAATTAAGACATTTTTATTTATTGCATTCATCAAAGACTGTAAACAATGCTTCTAACACTTTAAGCCAATATTTTAGCTTAGCAACATGATCTATGTATATATGAATAGACAAGTCCTAAATATGCACCTCAGTAATACTCACTAGGTTTAATTTTCATTTCATAAGACTTTACACTTGCGTACCCATCAGTTTACATGGTCAGCGTCGCGCTGAACACTCTCATACAGATAGTATGCGCGTTGGTTAACCTACGATGTAGCGCTGGCGAGGTAGACCGATGGACCTAGTACGCAGCGCATAGCGGCTCGTGCGTGGCTGGCCGTCAGCGCAGCACTACAGCTCTTCAATCATTCATCTAAAGATTACTGAACGCGTCGCACTTCTTCCAACCTTAGTCCCACTGGCTCCGGATGCTAAGATAGTAATGTAAGTATGCATACATTTTTCTTTCTTCTTAACAATCATGCATGTAGGGACATTGGAGGGTCAAGATTAGTTTTAAAATAAATGTAGCTTCCTTTTTACAAAAAAAAATTAAGAGTCCTGACGTGTGCGGCTAAGGAGGTAAAACAACCAGTTTCCCCACACATCCGTTGTGAAAGTGGTGGGTCCTCTCCAATTGCTCCAGATAGTTGGAACTCTTGTCCGGGAATCACATTTTAAATCAGTCTCTTGGGTGTTCTGTAACTCCCACGTAAGTATTATAATAAGTACAAGAAGTATACTTACAGGAATCTCGTAGAGTTTCTGCAGCTCGTCGTAGAGCCACATCTCGACAGCCAGGCGCTTCCTGATGAGCGCCATCTGGTGGCTGCCGTATTTGGCGGTGAGGAACTTCTCGCGGCGCTCCTTGACCTCGCCCTTCTCGGTGAAGTTGACGTGCAGGCCGGTCTTGGCGGGCGAGCGTTCCGTTGGGGACATGATGGAGGCAGGCGCGGGGCCGGCGGGGGGCGCGGGGTAACCAGCCGCCGCCACTCCACACTCCATGGTGCACTGGGCCGCCGGCCGGTTCTGGAACAAGGCAAATAAATACAGACCAGATTAGTATTAGATATAGCATACATATCAGTCTGTAGTCCTATTTTATTTTATTTTACAGTTCAATATATGCTCATATTAAAAAAAAAAAAAAAACATATTTACCTACTGGTTACATAGACCAGTGAAGTTTCCGCATAAGATATATATCGTATTATAATAAAATAATATGTATCTTTTGCGGAAACTTCACTAGTTCACAAACAAAATAAACAAAGAAAAACAACATAGTGAACTGGTTCACAAACAAAATAAATGAAGAAAAACAACTAAGAAGTGAAAATGAGAAAAATAACTAAATGATCTTTACATAGTAAGAGTAGAGGATTTGTAATTAACTTTTTGATATAATGTTAAGATGAAAAGATGTTATTGTATTTTGTGCAAGTTCTAAAAAATGAATGTTGTGTGTAGTTAGTTCTCAGGTGTGAATGTGAAATAGTTGGTTTGAGGGCGTTTTTCGTACTGGATTGGAATTGAATCACCAATACAATATCTATTTACTCACCAATACAATATTCATATTGCGATCTTCATACGGAACCGGATCTTAAGGATCCGTATGAAGATCCGGGTCACTGAGCCGACTCGTTCGCGTACGACTCACTTCTCTACGAACTTCGATTTCAAAATGGCCGTCGTCGACCAGCCGGTAGGCGCTGTATCGCCTGTATCTTATTTGCCTACAGTTTTTGCAGTGTGCAGGTGATTCTCCGTTTGAGATAGTATTGATTTTAAAAGCTAAAAAAATAATAATTTCAAACAATTTCTATACCACTCTCCCGTAATAATATTGAAAAATATAATAACATAATAAATATAATATAATAAATAAATAATTCCACCTAAATAATGTTTTAACTTATCGAATAGTACCATACTTTCTTCCGCATAACTGTCAAACAAAATGAACACCTGTTGAAAACTTTTCAGGAGTGATGACATCACACGATTCACTATACGTGCGGTGTTTTTCGGGGGATCTTGAAAAATTAAAACTTTGAAAATTAATTTAACTATTAAAACAAACTCTAAAAAAAAAAATGCAGTTATTTACGAGTAAGTCAGAAGGTCATTATTATTCATTAAAAAAATGGACTGGAGTTCTCTATTATTGTTAGACAAAATGCAATGACTTATTACAAAACTAATAATAGGCAATTTATCTTGCTTTTCCTTGACTTTACTGGACTTTTCTTTTCTGCGCAGGAGCTGGAGCGGCGCGCGAAACGCTCGCCCCGAAACGTAACTACGTATGAGATTTCCATAAAGATAGAGAAATCAACTCGCCTGTAAGTAGATTCGATGCGGTAATTGCATTCAGAATTATTTCCACTAAATAATATTACATCAGTGCGGAAACACACATAAGGAAAAAAACTTTGGCTTGAGTTTAATTAGATCCATTTTCAAAACACAGTAACTATGTAGGTTCCTAGTACCCACCTATAAAGTGCTTGTCACGTATTTTCAGATAGATATCTACTTATTATTTCCTACTACGTTACCAAAAGTCTCCATTTTGGTTAATTTAGCCACCTGATGCGAAAACTTCTGACTAATCACTCAAACAGCATAAAAAGTAGGTACCGTTTACGCAATTACATAATCAATAGCCGCAATAGCACACGTATATTGTATTGCTGCTTAATTCAAGAAAAACACATTTGGCTGCAGTAGCAACAATCGCTTTTAGCATTTTTAACCTATATTTTTCAAACGACCAGGTAGACCAATTATTAAAAAAATAGATACATTATGTACGATAGTAAACCCTTAAAATGGGATAAAAAATACCCATGTTTATTACAACAAAACATTCACTTTATAACATTATGTTTAATTCAAAGTTTAATTACACATCTGCCCTGATGATGGACTATGAAACGTCGGCTAAATAAGGGGGCAGCGCAACACGGCATACCTAATATCTACCCCAAAAATAAATCACGATAACTATAATAATATGTTAAAAATCATTTACATTACCTATTTACACATCATCAAACTTACATAGGTAGTACTTCCTACGTATTAATGTTTTTTTTTATAAAATGACGATACTTTTAAAAAAAATTATAAACAGAATTAGGATACCTTCCGAGGGACTGCCACTATCCGGTCTATCTCATAAATCAACTCATATAGGTCTCAGAAATTATTTCCCTTACTATCATGGTTAGAAACATGATCTAAACGGAATTAGAAAGAGAATAACGCTTTATATGCAAATCTAAAAATTAACCGCAAATTAATTAAAATGTACCTACACCTATATGAATTCAAAGTTTCCGACCGCAATTTGAAAAAAAATTATGAAATTTCGAGAATTTTTTATGAAATATTTTTACACGAAACAACAAAAAAGTCAATTGACGATAACGTTTATAATACATTTGCCTAACAAATTATGTATTTGTTTTTATTTGTTTTCATTATTAGGTACTAGTTTTAGTTAGAAAAAACGTGAGGTGAGTCATTTTAAAAATTATTTAATGTTTGCATGTTAAATTTTTATATTTCAAAAATTATATATTTATTTCAAATTATAAAATTTGACAGCGTATTTCGTCATCTTTCCAAAACAGTTTTTAGTTTTCAGATATATTCAGAAACATTCCATTTATTTGCATTTTATTGCAAAACGGAAATATTTTGACCCTTTGACAAAAGACGGTCGAGGCCTTTGGGGTTAAATATGTTGATAATGTGACGCAATAAAAGTAATTTATGAATGGAGTAATTCAATACCAACCTTAAACTATTTTTGGAGTAAAGATTCACTGGGGTTTTATTAGGTTCATTCAAGTAAATTGAAATTGGCAACATTCCAGAGAAGTTGAACTGCTTTGAACTATTACACGCTATGTATTCGAGGAGATGATAAGATTTGACGACAGTTGTTAACTGAGATTTTTGGATATCAGCCTAAAATAAAAAAGGAAACTCTATGTTCATCATCAAAGTAAAAATTGTTATCTTTTCTTTAAATAAAAGATTTTATCTTTGTAAGCATCTTGCTTCTCTCACAATGAACGATATGATAGATTATTGGGTCAATTGATGCGAAAAATAAGATTTTAGATTTACACATTAAAACAATTATGATTAGGTGATTAGGTACATTACTGATGTACGTATAATTGTGTGTTCGCATCTTCGACTAAGTATACCCTTGATCGAAGGTTCGCATGCATCATGCAGTGAGTTCATGACGCGGAAGGTTAACTTTATACGAGCACAAATAAAAAAGCACAAATGTCAAAATTATCCACAAAGTGTCATGTAATGACGTCAGGGTAATATTATTAAATAATAATATACAAATTTGGAAGCGTTTTATAATCTTTATCCTTATAGGTATATAAAAATTTCACGTCACGATTTTGTTCAATATAAACTCCGAAACTACCATATAAACCGATTTTGATGAAATTTGGCTTACTTTGTGTAATTTGGTCCAAATTAAAGGATAGGATAGTTTTTTTCTCTATTATTGACCTCAATATTTATCATTACGGATTAAATGTTTGTTACAGGACAACGTTTTGTAATTATTTGTTGTAAGTTCCATAAGTTTCTAACAGATGGCGGTGTGAGTTATCTAGGTTGGGTAACCATCCAGTAGATGGCATTGTGTTTCGTTAACCACAGCAACGCGCGGCCGGGTCATCTAGTGTAGAAAAAAAACGAGTGTGCTTTAGACCACACGACTGAAGTAAAACTTCTTTAGATCCATCTTTATGATAGGAAGAGAGAAAGAAAATGTGCGCGCGCACTGCTCTCCCTTGATCCTACAGTGTGATACAGACAATAGGTCTGCTAGATATATGAAATGTAACTGGCTATGAGAGAGAGAGAGAAAGAAAATGTGTGCTTGCACCTCTCTCTCTTTCTATCTTCACTAACATATGTCTCCCTCTCAACTACCGTTCGCCTCACTTTTCATAATGCTCTCGTCACGCATTCACCAGCTTACTCCCCAAGTCAAGCGTGCGTAAAGAAGTTTTACTTAAATATTTTTTGTATGTTTAGGGCAGGGATGGCGAACCTTTACGTATCAACGTGCCATTTTTCTAAATTAATGTTTAATGAGGTTATAGACGTGCCAACAAATAATTTTGACTTTGTGATTATTGGGAAAATAATAATAATAATAAATACTTACTACCTAGCATTGTCCGGGCTTTAGAACATTTCTCTAATTTTAGATCTAACTCATTCAGGTTTAAACGTAGTTTAACTAAACTCACCATTAGTGATTCTTCCCTTCTACCTACTCTTAAATTCAAATTTAAGTTAAATAAATTAATTGAAGATACACTTTGTAAAAAACCACTTAATCAAATTTGTGTTATTAAGTAGGTATCTTCACAACAGTGCTTCTTCGATTTTTTTTTTCTTTAAGAACATTTTTTTAAAATGTGATTACAGTGTTCTCTATATTCAGCGTCGTTGCGCTTTAAAAGAATATTTGACAGTTAAATTGGTGTTGCCAGTCTAAAAATTTTGTAGTTCCATTTTTAAAACTTTCTACTCTTATTTGACCGACTATAAGTTGATTTATGAACGTATCCTAAATCGATTTCGAACGAATTCGGGGCGCCACTATAGAGAGGGGACGCCATTTTCTGCCTCAGTTTGAAAAAGTCATAGATCCGGGGCTGATTAGAAAGGGCGGTAAAATAATGTTAGCAATTTAAACTCAATAGAAAAGGGGTAAGATTTACAGGGAATACACCGCCAAATTTACAATTGATTGTGTCTTGAATAAATAAACAAATTTCCGGCAAGTAGTGATTTCATTTGGCATTATACAATCATAATGAATTCCATCGACGGTGTTGCCTGATGTAATAAAACGTACCTCGAACGGACGCCTATTTCAGTAATAATGACGTCATAACTTCCCACTGAAATAATCAAATTGTCATCGGAAATTTACGGAGAATCCTTTGCTATTTATAATATCTGCCGGTCTCTCTACAGTACTCTACACTCTACTCCGCACTTCAGCTAATGTGGTTTTATTTAGCGTTGTTGTTTTTATCAGCGGCTTTACTGATATCAGGGATTTTTAGCTGATACGATACGTTAACAAGTTTTGATAATAACATTATATTATATTATATTATTAACCACCCAGGCCTCAACCATATTTTGTCAGAAGGTCAAAATATTTCCGCTTTGAAATAAAATCCAAATAAATAGAATATTTCTAAAAGCTTCAAAAGAGTGCTGTCCAAACCTCCAGAAAACTAATGTGGACAAGAGTGGACACGCTACGGAACACCCCACAAAGAGGAGACCGATTATTCCATCTCATTCTCACAGGCCAAATCCTATAGGTATATATGTGTTTGTCTCTTTTTAGTGTCGCTTTTTCGTTTCATCGAGTTTCAAATCACAACGGTGCTATAGAAGTTTTCACTTCAAAAACTGCTTTTGAAAGGTGATAAAATAGGCTTCCAAATATTATAAATCGAAATAAATATATCATTTTTGACATATAAAATTTTTGTATGCAAACAAAAAAAAGTTTTATAAATGGCTCACCTGACGATTTTTCTATCAACATGCGTATTTTATTAGACAAAAATGTTTTTTTTTTCAAATTGCGATCCTTAACTTTGGTTTCATAAAGGTGTACATTTTACTTCTTTTAGATTTGAATATAAAGCGTGGAATTATCTCTTCCTAACATCGTTCATATCATATTTCTCACAACGGTAGTAAAAGGGAGGCACGACAATTTTTATGAGGCCTGTATGAGTTGTTCGAACACATTACCTGAGGGGTTAAAACAGTAGGTACTTGCCTATATTTTACTTACCTACATACACTTTAATGGCCTATATTTTATAATTTACTGGCGAGTTGCCATGATACTTAATAAAGAAATTGTTTTTCCCTGCGTGTCCTTTCCCATTCGTTCCGTTCCCCTTCCGCCTCCCTTTCCTCTCTCGCGTCCCCTTCCCCTCACGCGTTCTCACTCCGCTTTCTTTCTCCCCACTCTCCTCTCCCCTTCCCGAGTTCTCCCCTCCCCTCCCGCTTTCCATACATGCAGTCCCGGTACATTCAATTTATAACCTATTGCAATTTTTTAATACAAATTTCTTAATGCCAGAGCTCACTATTATATATAGAAATCAACGCGGGCATGCACATATCAAATCCCCAAAGTTTCATCGCAATCGGGTGAATGGTTAGCAACGCATAATTTCATGACACCAGAGCTCACTATTGTATATAGAAACCATCGCAGGCATGCGCGCATCAAATCCCCAAAGTTTCATCGCTATCGGATGAATGGTTTAGCAACGCATAAACAACTCATAGGTATACTCACATACTCATATGTATATATACCCAAGCAAGCATATTTCGATTTTTTTTACATATAGATAAAATAAATAAATAAGGAAGCTCATATCCGTAATCGATATTTACGAAACTTTTTGAATTTAAAATATATTTTTCAGTTTCAGGCCTCAAATCAAAATTTAAGATTTGCATGAAAAAAGCCGCGCAACTTTTTAAGTGTTATTACATCGATAATCTAAATGTAATATTACGAAGAACATAATGTATATTTATAGCTCTGAAGAGATAGTTATATCAAAAGATTCTGACGACGAATCGATAATAGACTTCGGCTGTGAATGGATATGGCAACACGTGCTCTGGTAAGTATAAAACACCGTCGTACATGTTCAAAACCTGTTCTGATGAACGGAATAATAGCGATCGTGGTCTTGACAGTTTTCAAGTTCAAACTGACGCGATAACGGGTCATGGCATTCGATATAAAGAAATAAATCGGGGTCAAGAAATCTCGGAGAGTTTAAATTCATAATATTATTATTGCATAACGGATAAGACAAATGCTTAGAAATTTTAAATTTATTCAGGGTAGATAAAAGAAATCTTGTCTTGGAAACTGATTTTTCAGTTAGCTTATTCACCTGGTTATGGTCCTGCCCAAGGTACATAGAAAGTGTATCATACAGGGGAGGCGTCTACTAATATCTACAGGAATTTCAAAAACTGAAAAAATCGAACTAATATCTATGAGAATCAAAGTGTTGACGAATATCTACAGCTCAAACTGTTGATTAATATCTATGAGAACCAAAGTGTTGACGAATATCTACAGCACTGGCAGAGGTTGGATTTGCAATTATGTATAGCATATTGGAATAACGTAATATGGCGTATGCAGTTAAAAAACTTAATTTATGTAAGTATGTATGTAATCCCTAATATCGGACTATTGGACACATTTAGCTGATTAGTCTAACCTACGCTCTGTAGATATTAGTTCAACCTACGCTCTGTAGATATTAGTCAACACTCTGAAGTTCGTATATATTAGTTCAACATATGAGCTGTAGATATTCGTTCGACATACAGGCTGTAGATATTAGTATCTGGAGTCCATACAGGCACTTAAAAATAAACCGTATCGGGCCGCTCGCAAGCTCGTGACGTAGCTTGAAGTCCGGTTGAGGTCGTTCGTTCACTTTTTACCATACAATAATATTAACTAACTAACTAAAACCATCACGCCGTTTACTCGCAGGGGTAGGCACACACTCCTTGCATTGTTTACCTTTATACATCATCAAATAAATGCTCTAATATTATTCTGACTCTTGACAAGGCTTGACTCAAGTATCTGATTTTTGGTGGTGCCATGTCTTTCTTGGGCGTCCTCGACTTCTTCTACCATACACACTTGCGTTATATATTCTCCTTACACTCCTTTCCTCGTTCATTCGCTCTACATGCCCAAACCATCGGAGCGTCCCTTTCTTATTTTTATACTCATTACGCTTACATTATGCATTCTTTGTGGATCTCAACGTTTCTCAGACAATCGTACATGGTTTTACCACACATTCGCCTCAGGGATCTCATTTCTACAGCTTTCAGACTACTTTTATCCTTCCTCTGCCAGTTCCATGCCTCCACTACCAGTACTCCATTATGGATGGCGCTTCTTTTTTAGTAAATCTAAGTAAATTTCCACGCATTTATGTTTGTACGTACTAGTAGAATTAAAGTTTATTTATTTATTTATTTATTTATTTATTTATTTATTTATTTATTTATTTATTTATTTATTTATTTATTTATTTATTTATTTATTTATTTATTTATTTATTTATTTATTTATTTATTTATTTATTTATTTATTTATTTATTTATTTATTTATTTATTTATTTATTTATTTATTTATTTATTTATTTATTTATTTATTTATTTATTTATTTATTTATTTATTTATTTATTTATTTATTTATTTATTTATTTATTTATTTATTTATTTATTTATTTATTTATTTATTTATTTATTTATTTATTTATTTATTTATTTATTTATTTATTTATTTATTTATTTATTTATTTATTTATTTATTTATTTATTTATTTATTTATTTATTTATTTATTTATTTATTTATTTATTTATTTATTTATTTATTTATTTATTTATTTATTTATTTATTTATTTATTTATTTATTTATTTATTTATTTATTTATTTATTTATTTATTTATTTATTTATTTATTTATTTATTTTGAAATACACGGCACAACACGTGCCATTAACATACATGTATATATAAAGTTGATAAGTTGTGTTCTTTAACAATAGTGAATGGTAAAAAAAGTGTAGTAAGCGGTCAAAAAGAAGAAGAGGAGGAGATATGTAAATGAGAATGTTAGAGCAAGCGCGCTAATATACTAAAAACTACTACTGTTAAAAACGATATAATTAATAGAAAATTGTGAAAATGTTTAATAAAACACGACTCATTTAAAATAGAGCAAAAATCTCGTGGGAAATGTCTTAAGTAGCATTTAAAGAAACACTGTGAATTTTTTCATACCCTAACTTGTAAAACAACAGGAAAAATGTATAATAATTTTCGAAGCGTACTTTGTGATTTTTTCCATCGAGGGAATTTCATATAATTACTGTTTCGGCATGGCATATGTATACATATTATCTTCAAGGATGACATTTTTATTAAGAGCTTAAAAACTTAAAGTGTTCAAGGAAAGTGTGTTATACATTGGTAGAAATTCGGGATGCCGAGTTTTAAATACATGTTCTACGAACCTTTGGGTCCTGTCGTTGAAAGCTATATTTTTTGTTTGTTTGCTGAGTAAGGTATGTATCTAAGTAGGTACCGTGATTTATGTAAAAAGGTACCGCACAAGAACAAGTCGCAACTGGGGGATAACAATGGCACAACTCAAAAGACTTCTTTTTTCAGGAGAGCAGTTTGAATATTTCGTTTGAGTGTAATAAACCAGTTTATTAACCAATAAAAAAACATTATTTTACAAAAGTTGGAAAGCAGTATATTAATATTTTTTATGTTTAATATTATAATAGTGGTACAGTGATCATTGTGCCACTATTTTTGTTTGAATTCGAGTAAAATATTATAATATAACAACGACATATTCGCTTTTAAGGCCACATTCACATTTTTAGGAATTGTGCCGTTTTATCGAAGATAGAATAGATATCCAAGAACATTTCTGTATGCTTAACACAAAAAAGTTTTTTTTACTTGTGCCACTGTTATCACTCAGGTGCGATAGTGTGTCCCAACCCCAACCCAACTGGTGAAATGTCCAGAGTCATGGGTCTACGGCATCCCCATTTGCGGTATTTATGTTTTGAGGCTGTACCCTTCCTTCCCCTCCCCATGCTAAACTATATGAAATACACTCATTTTTCAAACAACTCGCACGCCGTCTATTTTTATACAAAATTCATAACGTCAGAACTCACCAATGTATATATATAGAAACCTTCATTCGCACATCAAATCACGCATACGAAGAAACGCATAGGGGACAAACAAAGAAACATTCATTTTTATATCTCTACACACTATAAATTAAAGTCCTCCACCGCATCTGCCGGTCTGCCTGTTCGCGATAAACTCAAAAACTACTAAACAGATTTTCATGCGGTTTTCACCAATAGATAGAGTGATTCATGAGGAAAGTTTAGGTATATAATTTGTCAAGGTTTTGTTTAAATTGGTTGAAATATATAAAGGAGATGGACGAGCGGGCTGGCAAGCCTTGATTTGCATGCAAATCTACAGTTTTATGCCGAGGCTGACGAAATTTTGCACACTGTCTACATTTGATTTCGAAAACTCTGTGTAAAGCCCAGGCCTCGCCGGGAACTTCAGCTTGTATTAATATATAATAAAATTAAACATTTAAATTATTTTATTCAATCCGTTATTTTACACAATATTTATTACGATATTACATGAATGCCTTTAGATAGCATGAATTAGATTTTCTTTATCGCACAAGACGTCACGGATTAATATTCATTATTATCAGTACGCGTGCGATAAAATCAAGCAAATACCTTCCTAAATACTATAATATTGATTAAAACTCGAGGAATTCGAAAGATTTTGTCATATTCTACAATTTGTTAAGTTTCTGACGAATTATTGACGAAATCGTGTTTACTTGTGATAACGTAATCCAGACTTTAAATTCGCAATTCGCGAGTGTTGCAATAATTTATTCGTGTTAATGACCAAATTAGCAACATTTGTTCTTGTTAACGAGCGTGCGGCGTACTTCGTTATAATTTAATTTAGTTTATTTGTACACAAAGAGAATCGACTAATTAATGAGAGTGAGGAATTCCATTGAAACATTCATACTTCAAAAAAATATATTAACTACAATCGTCGATTTTGAATGTAAGTTTTATTGTATTGTGGACATTCATTGAAAAATTATTTAACAACATTTTTTTTACATGAATACCTAACAGGAGTACCAGCTGCTCCCGTCTGGAGCCAGTGAGTCTATTGCATCCCCAATCGGGGTATGTTGTGAGGCTGAAGGTAGTGGGGAAGGGAAGGAGATGGGGAGAGGAAGGTTCAATTCAGATCTGGTCACCAAACACAGATAAAGCCATTTCAAGCAACGTTTCAATTCTGAATGGTGGTCTTACACCAGGGCGATACTAAGTGTATCTTCCACTCTGGAACGTGCCGCAAATATACTATATATATTATTTTTAAATGAATTAACCAGAAATAACACAAATTAATCAAATAAAATTTATTTTCCCACGTCGGGATTCGATCCCGCGACCATCGGATTGCGAGTCAAAAGCCTTACCACCAGAACACATCGGCCGTCAAATCTAAGACCCATATCTAAGCCTTTAAATATTACGTCATCTAGGACCGTCCAGGACGCCCTAGCAAAGATGTTGAGAACTACGTGACGTCATCTGATGCAAATATCTTTGGCTCCACCAAAAATTTCAGATTTGATTTGTTTTACGAAGATTTAAAATAATTTTAATTGGTTTATTTGCTAAAACGAAATAATTAAGTTAATTAATATTGTAAAAATAATTTTCTAAACTCTCTCACTAGGTTATCTACAATACCTTGTTCTACCAGAATTTCAATGGAAGATGCTCCGAGGAATTAGCGTCATTGATTCCTTCGGCATGTGCGATAGTCGGGAAACACGCCAAACGCGCGCCCAACATTATTTGTACACGGTTGACATTGTCACATGCAGGGCCGGATTAACCATGTCGGGGCCCCTAGGCAATGCACGTCTCGGGGCCCCTTTACCAATGGTGGACTAACGGGGGGGGGGGTTGAAGGGGCCTCCAAATGCCTCCTTGTTCCCTTGATCAAATCTTTAACAAGGCTTTAAGGGGGGGGGGGGGGGGTGTGGGGGTAAGGATTTAAAACTTTTTTTTTAAAATTTCTGAAAGTTGAACATGTCAGTATATTGAGTATTGTGTCACAATTTCAAGTAAATCTGAGCAAAACTAACGAAGGTACAACGATTCAAGCGACCGGCCCTCATGCTCGATAGTATATTTCGAGTATAAAAAATTTCAAATCGGTTTTCTCGCAAACAACATTTCTGAAGTTCGTGAACATCAATAACTGAAAATCTTGACTTGACTTGACCGATGCTTTTGAAATTTTGTACACTATTTCTACACATACGAGTAAATCAACAGGTAGTCGAAGGGAGTTTTTTTACCATTTTATAATAACAAATTCACCAACATTTTTTAGTAAAAATCTTTTAAATAAAAGAAAATAAATGCCAATATAAACCACACGGCACCTTTAATCACTTCAGATACTAAGCAATGTTGCAACAAATAAAAGGAAAACATACAACTATGTTTATATATTTGTTTTAATTATAGACATTTTATTTATTATTTGTGCATGATGTGAACATTAGTTATTTATTGGGTTATAACCTAACTATTATAATTTGTTATTTTCTTTAACGCATGTACCTGATGTTATTAACCTGTAAATATTCGTAATAAAAAAAATTAAAACATCTTAAAAGCTGACTTTTTCCGAAACATCGTTGCTCACTAATTGAAGCAAGTCACTTTTTCTCGGGACGCGGGGCCCCTAGCCGATGCGGGGCCCCTAGGCAGTTGCCTACTCTGCCTTAGGGATAATCCGGTACTGGTCACATGAGAACGGGTCGCTTCTATTAATCGTTCTTGAGTTCAACAGTTCGGCTGGATGGATCTCGTTAAGATCCAGATTCACTCCTTCTTTTCCACAAAAATACCCTCCACACAGCATCCCAAACTATCCCAAACATCTCAAACATCCCATCTCATCGACAAACCCCGAGGGAAATTATGGTCCTCAGGTCCTCCTGTGTGAAGTTAATCTAAAAAAAATACCTTGGAAAAATAATTTTCGGTAGCTGCTTTAAAAAGCGGACTTATTTTTGATAATAATTTTATTTTTTATTCGTATAAAGCGTTTCTTTGTGGCTTGCGTAATTACAAGTTTATTTATTTGTTTACAACATTATTATATTTTTTATTACTGCCATGTAATTAAATTAACAATGACCTCCCAAATAAATAATTTAGTGCGTTAGGAGTAAAAATAAAATCAAGATATATATGTATAATAACACCTCATTGCTTTACTTTAAACTTCAAACCAAATATATCATGTATCACAAAGTTAAACGTTTTTAAATGGTTTAAACTAAACCAATGTTTATTTTGTCCGGATATCCGCCCTAACTAGAAGCTTGTATTACAACCCTTTGATCTGTTAAATGTAAATAGTGTTAAAACCAAGTTAAAATTATACATTATTTATTATTCAAGCCCAAATCATTGATAATTTCATTAACGTTGGAAAACTTTACTTCAGTTTGGGTACCGCCGCCCGGGGAACCATTTTATTGGATAACCAACACCCTTGCCATAAGTCACCTCAAGTGGTTCGCTATAGTTGGAGAAAGCAGGGGTACCCAGGTTCATGGGGTGAGGTTTGTCTAGGTCTTGGTGGTGCATTTGCCTACCTACTGCGTGGCTGGTCGGCTCGGGAAAGACTGGTTGAAGGAGATCTTATTTAGATTTCTCCATACGGACTCTCTCGACCCAATGCGTTGCACCCCAATGGGAGGGCTGGATTTATACGTCCGTCATTCCTTGACATATTGGCCCCCAGATTCCTACCGACCCCTCGTACCTTTTCATATCCATAACTTCCTCTCTTTCCTTCTCCTAAAAAGACCCCCCACACAGAAGGATTTTGTGTGGAGGGTCAGAATCCTCCGGAACTAACGTAAAAAAACTTCAGCCTTTCCCCTTGATAAATGAAATACAAGTAATAAAAAAAACAAAAACATATAATTTTTCATGCATTTATCTAATTTTTAGCTTTGTGTATTTTATGTTTGCATTTATTTCATTAATATGTCATTAAAATATTTTATTTTAAACTGCGTATCTATCACAACAAAATGCGTTTACAAAATTAACCAAATATTGTGTTTGGCAGTTTATGTACGCCGTTGACCACTGTCCTGTCACTCACTTCTCGCTTTATTCATATTCATACATACTTACATGTTATTCCAACACTTGGGCATGTTTGATTCACTTGATCGTTTTGTCTTCCAGAGACCTCTCACACTCAATCCTCTTCCAAATAACCCAAAAATTGACGAAATTCGGCCAAATACCTTGCCTGTTTTAGACCATGGAATATTTTAAACTTCGAATTTGAAATATTATGAAGTCATATACAAATTACAACGACAGTATAAATTATTGTCCTATAAATTAAACAAAAATATAAAAAAATCAGAGTGTGCAATCCAAACGCGGTTGAAATGAAACCTTGAGAAAACTAAAGTAGACAAGAGTGGGGAGATTACGAAGCACCGCACAAAGAGGAGACCGATTATACTATCACATTCTCTTGCAGGCTAAATTCAATAGATGTATGTGTTTGTCTCTTTTTGTTGTCGCTATTTTTCGTTTAATCGAGTTTTAAATACAACGGTGCTAATGAAGTTTTCACTGCAATAATACTTTAATGCTATCAGTAATCTTGAAACATGAAGAAGTATTCTAAGTTGCAACATAATATTATCCTGTATTTCCTCCGTAGGTACCTACTGGTAGGTATTATAAAATTTTTATACAGAATTTTCCAAGATGTTTATAGGTTTACTTAGTTATTATAAAATCACCATTCAAGCGCAGAGCAGGTAATAAATTAATGACTCCAATGTTTGTAGTTGTAAGCGCCATATTATCATACTGTAAGCCATGAGAAATGTGAAACATACAATTATATGTCATTATGAAGTCGGTGGAAAATTACGAACTTTGACTATGGAATGTCAGTAAGTCATATAAATAAGGAATATCACTGGAAGCTTGCAAACTTTGAATTCGGAATATTATCAAGTTATAAACAAAATTATGATGAAGACCATGGAATATATAAAATATTTCAAACTTTGAATTTGGAATGTAAAAAAGTCATAAACATATTACAAAGACTATGGAAAATTACCTACCTTGAATTTGGAATGTCAGCAAAAAATAAACAAATAAGTGTTTATGTTTAAAGTGTTTAAATATTAATAAGATCACGGAAAATTTAAGAATTCGTAAAAGCTAAATAATATCTTGGATAATTAGGACCTTTGAATTTCCAAATGTCAACAAGTCAAACATCTGCTATCATCAACATTCAAAATAGCATAGTAATATTTGGGGCTTTGAATTTAAAATGCTAAAAAGTCATAATGTCATAAATGTATTTTTTTCGTTATTTATTTTTGGGGGGTATTCTAGTCCAGAAGCCAAATTTCGGGCGTTTTGTGACGGTCGATAAAAAAAACCGTTAATATTTTAGTCATACATTTTTTATGGTAGGTTTATTTATATTTTACGAATTTAAAACGAAGTTACACGCTGTTGAAGTAGAGGGGGAAAAAAGAGCGTGTCCATCTTGTCACGATTCCAACCCTTCTAGTCATTTGAAAAAAAAGGTAGATTCTTTATCAGTACAAATCTCATTATGGTAGGAACCAAGAAAAATTAAAAAAAAAAAATATTCCCGCAAAATGGCGGCTGCTCAAAAAAAGGAGATTTTTTCAGTTATTTTAACTTTCCGAATTTTTAAAAATAGTAAGAATATTTTTTTAAAATTTTTGTTGGTTCCTACCGTAGAGGGATATATGTATAAAGAAAATTCATGCCAAATTTCAAGAAAATCGGTTAATTATAACTTGAGGTTTAGTGACACACGTTTCGAAAAAAGTAGTTTTGAGAAAAGTGCGGTTAAAGTTTTGCTCTATTTAGATTCCAGTTCGATTTCGTATAAACCGGTCGAAGCAATTAAAGAAGAATTTTTTTTTAGTTAGAATACCTCCTTTCATGGATACGAACTTTGAACTTGGAAAGTGATATTATTTAATGCCGACAAGATAATAGAAAATTATAAAATTTGAATTTCTAACACCAAGATATTATCATAAATGCACAAATAATATCACAAATATACACGAATTCTGAATTTGGAATGCCAAGAGTGATATTATTTCGAAGATCATGGAAAATTACAAACTTTGCATTTCGAACACCAAGATGTTACCTTAAATGCACAAACAATCTTACATATAAAAACGATCTTTGAATTTGGAATGCACACAACAGTCATGTTATTTCAAAGATCATGGAACATTACAAACTTTGAATTTGGAACACCAAGGTATTATCATAAATGCACAAATAATACCACAGATAAATAAGAATTCTGAATTTGGAATGCCGACAAGAGTGAAGTTATTCCAAAGATCGTGGAAAATTACAAAGTTTGAATTTGGAATGCCAACGAGTCCTGAACACAAAGGTGTAATAAAACATTCTCGATTGTGTCGCAGCCTCGCTCGGACTTAACCAATCGCATGAGGAAAAGGTATCGCATTCCTCGGCGATTGGATAATGCAGTTCCCATTGTGAAGACGCGATGGTACATCCTGTTTTTTCCGCTTCCCACATTCTTTGTTTCTGCGTCACCCGTCTTGCCCACTTACACAGGCATTCGCGAGCTTTTACCCCAGAAGTCACAACAGAGGATAACGGACACCGTAAAACTGTAAAACATACTTGCATATTGCATTTCCAAAATATTTGCATGATTCATTCAAATAGGTGATATTGTTGAAGCGAAAACTTCTTTAGCATCGTAAGAATATGAAACTCGATGAAACGGAAGCGAGAGACACTGAAAAGAGACAAACATATACATCTATAGGATTTAGGCTGCGAGAGAATGAGATAGCAAAGATTTTTTTAAAATAAATGAAGACAATATAAGCGAAACTCAATCGAAAATCTGGAAACAGAAAAATCAGAAAAACATATTGACACCTCTGGGACTCGAACCCAGGACCTCTTGCTTTCCGGGCAAACGCGCTAACCACTGAGTGTTGCAGTGGCGTAACTATACCGCCTAAGGCCCGTGGCACATTCATTGGATGGGGCCCCTCCAGTAAAAATCGTCACGTTTTAATTGAGTTTTTATAAATCACGAAGTTACCCAACTGTAGGTATCACTAATATTGTGTGCATTTTTTGTCAAATATCTAATATATTTTATTTTCAAAAGCATAGGTATTACATATTTATAATGAAATAACAATTTAATCTTTACAAGATATTTATTAATCAAATTCTTTACTCCGAATTTTCTGTTCAAAAGTATCAATAACGTCATCAAAGCTTAAGGATCGGGCCTAGAATTTTCAATAGACAAAATAGCCAAGTTACGTAGCCATTGTCCCATTGAGTTTCTTAAATAGGTTTTTATTAATTTTAGTTTCGAAAATGATCTTTAAGGCTCCGCAACCGGGCCCGAAAAGAAGAAGATGGAGAGATACGAAATTTCGAATGTTAGAGGATAGCGCTAACATTTACAGCGACAAAATCGATGCGAAAATTGCGAAAATGTTTAATAAAACACGACTCGTTTAAAATAGAGCAAAAATCTCGCGGGCATTGTCTTAAACAGCATTTAAAGAAACACTGTGATTTTTTTCGTACATGTAACTTATAAAATAACTGAAACAAACTTGTTTATAATAATTTTTGGAGCATACTTTGCGATTTTTTTTCGATCGAGGGAATTTTATAAAATTTGCGTTTCGGCGCGGGCAATGTCTAGATATTATCTCCAAGAGTAACATATATTTTTTAAGACCTTTAAAACTTAACGTGTTTAAGGTAGATAATTGAAATCAGTAGTAATTCTGGTAGCGGGCCCTTCAGCACTAGCTGTAGTCATAGGAATTGTAACAAATAACATTAATGCAGTACATACTTCAGGAAAGCTGCACGACATAAAATGATTATTTATTATTAATAAATCAGCAAGTTCTCTAATACTCGAAGCCTTTTCTATTTCGTCTCTGAGGGTGGACCGAAAACTGAGAATTTCCCTGGCAAATGATTCAGATATATCTTTTTTATATATATCAACAAATTCTAGAGCTTTTTTTAAGAGATCAGTGTGATTTAAATTTTGCAAAGTGGCAGGTTGCAAAACACTTAAATTGCAAACAATTTCATTAATTGGAAGGAAACGCGATTTCAGTTCATTAATCATGATGTCCAATACTCGATAAAAAATGTTCACTTCAAACAAACTTTCCGGATTTTGGAGACGCTCATCTTCGCAAAATACGTCAAAATGGAGTTAAATTTTGTTAAAAAAGTTAGGTTACTTCTGACCTCGCGGCCTCTCGGGCCGCCGGGGCCCCGGCCTTAGTTACGCCACTGGAGTGTTGTGACCTGAGCTTAAACTTTGTGACCTTAACCGCTAACCGGGCGATTGCTCTCTCTAAAGTCATTAAATCAAGTTTGTAGATAATGGCATTTTAATTTATAAATCTATATTGAGCATTTTTACATTATGTGTATAAAATTAATGGTAGCATTCTAAACATAACTAAATCTACAATAGCAACGCTTTCGACTGCGCAGTATGCCAAAACATACCGTCATCTTTTCTAACGTTTTTATCCATTCGGAGTTGCAATTATTTTCGGATTTTAAAATGCCCAAATTTTGCCATTCTTCTAATCGTTTTTTTTCTTGCCATTCACAAAACAAAAATAAACAAAACTGACCTTCGTGGTTCCGGAGTAAGGCTCTCAACTAGCGATCAGGAGGTCGCTGGTTCAAATCCCGACGTGGGCAAATAAATTTGATTTGATTAATTTGTGTTTTCACACTTTAATCACCTAAAAAAAATTTGGTATATTTTCGGCGCGTTCCAGAGTGGAAGACATTCTTGGTATCGCCCTGGTTTAAGACCACCATTCAGAACTGAATGATTGCTTGAAATGGCTTTAGCAGTGTTTGGTGTCTAGATTTGAATAGCCAGGTACTTCCCCACTTCCCTCTTTCCCATTTCCTTCCCCTCCACACATACCTTCAGCCTCAAAACACACCCCAATTGGGGATGCCATTGTCTCACTGGCTCCAGGCGGTTGGTAGCAGTTGGGACTCTTGTGCGGTATTCACAAAAAAAATCGTCCGAAAGGCTGCGCGGCCTATTAATTTTTTAATAATTATAATTTGACTCCTAAATCATGCAAAATTTAATTCTTTTATGACCTGTACACCTTAATTAAGAACACAAATAATAAAAGAGCATGTATAGCAAGTTACAAGAAGCAAATATCTAGTAAGGATGTATCCTTACTAGATATTTGCTTCTTGTAACTTAAAAAATAGCTTTTGAGTTTAGTTGGCTGTTTTGGTCTCAAATCCGAATTGTTTTGTATACAAAATGGCGCACAATACGTCCCAGCCTACTGACTACGTGACCAAGCCGACCAAACCGATAATTTTTATCTATATTTTTATCTATGTTTTTATCCAGAGATTTAGAAAAACATTGGTTCACCGTAATTAACGCACGTCAGTCGCGCGTACGAGTAGGTACCCAAGTGTAATTTATCTCTGTACTTTATATGCATGTTTTCGTACAATAGACAGCTGCAAAAGCGGCAATGACAGGTCTATAAATATGAATACATGACAAGCTGTATCTTTAGTAGAAGGCTTGCTTGTCAATATAATAGGAGCTTCTATCTAGTCTGCTGGTATCACAAGCATGGTGAATCGCTGGCGGTATTGTTGGCGTAAATGTTGGCGTTAAATATTCACAACTTCCCTTTCATTGGAAGACTGCCTCGGGCGCCGCATTACGGTGGGTGCTGGGTGGGTGGCTCACACCCTGACACCCCTGCAGTCTCCACCCTTACCGCGTATCCCACCTTCCCCCACCCACTGCGGCAGCCCTCAGACAAAGGGGTCGACAGTCGACAAAACACCAGACTGCTTAGATTTCGAGTTTGCAGACAGCAATTACTCATTTTATAAAACTTTGTTTTGCTCTAAAAATCATAATTTACGCAAATGTAATTATTTCAGAGAGCTCGTAAAATAGATACCTGCCTATCTGTCTGTTGTTTCACAGGATTTGAACAAATATTCATTAAATTACAAAGATAATTTTCAGGTTCTGTAATGGTACTAAATTCAAGTTCTGTTATTGTTTCATTATTTGTCAGCTGTTTCACATTACTTCAATAATAACAGAACTTAAATAGAACTTTCACAAAACTTCATTTTTAACTATCAAATTGGAGATTTGTACAACGTGACTCATGTTTTAATCTAGCAAAATTCATATAAAGTCTTCTGGGAGGTGAGCAAAGAGTTGACTACATCAAATGATATTAGTTTACTGTTAATAAGAATTACTAGGTCTTTCAACTACTCCCAGCAGATTTATTTTGTTTTAAATATATTACATTCTGTTCGCTGGTTCGCCCTCACCTTGAGTATGCTAGTGTCATTTGGTCTCCTTTCTATGCTGTCCACATTTGTCACATCAAATCCGTACAACATCGTTTCCTAAGAGGAATTGCTTGGAGATTGGGTCTTGAAAGAGGTGAGTACTCATATGATGAAATTGAACACATTTTAAACATTTCTTCTTTAGAAAAACGTAGAAAGGACTCTGATCTAATTTGCATATATAAAATTATCAACAGTAATATTGATACACCTGCTTTGTTACAACTCATCTAGTTCAACATCTCTTCCCGTAGACTCCAAAATAATGAATTGCTGTTCCTCAATCAACATTCTACTAATTATGGATATCATTCTCTCTTATCCAAAATGTCAAGACTTGTCAACGCAAGTCCAAGCATTGATTTTTTTGGTGTAAAACTAAATGACTTTCGGCAGTCGATACGCAATATTTAAATTCTACTTCATGCTTTGACTTGTATTGTCTTCTATATGTACTTTTTACATTTTATATTGCCATTGCTATTAATTTATATGTGCTCTCCCTTCACTGTCATCTCTGTTTTTCTTCGTGTTATTTTTATGTTTTTAATGGACTATTACCCGTAAAGTAATAAATAAATAAATAAATTACATCATTAACACATTTTGATTCCGTGAAACAACTCGTCCTGTTATTAAGTAAGAATATTCCAGCTAAATAATATAAGATTGCTTTCATGATTTTCTCCAGGATGGTTGTGAAACACTAACATCAACTTTAGTTTCATGAAATTCGAGAGCTCTTTCTGCTAATGCATTCAGTTCGAAATATCATTCCCACATCAAGCTGTGTAGCTTTAAATGGCCATAGAAGTGACAGATAGTAACTACTGTAATATGACGAGAGGGTGTAGGATGCAAAGCAAATAATTTATCTATATTATCAAACCAAAGCCAAAGATTTTCACAAACATTCTGAGAGAAGAAAAGATTTTAAAGTTTTAACCCCTTGTATTGATTAATCAACCAGCTGTTATAAAACCGCTCCGCAGGTTTTAACTGCTAGGCCCTGTGGGCGGCTTTTGTTTCAGCTTCAGTTAGTATTGGTGACTATTTTATAAATCCAATAGGAACTGGTTCCAAAAATAGCCCGTTTCTCGAATCCACTGTCATCCAGTGTAGCTAGTCACCGGGACAAAGTAACCGAGACAGAGCAATGATGTCATATGTAATATAAAGCCGCTTGATACAACATGTATTACCGTCAATCTTTCCATATCCGGAGAGATACTACATATTCGTAGCAGTTATACCTAGGGGGGAGATGTCCCCATCCGACCTGCTGACGGAAGTAGCGACATCTTGTGATGAATTCTTGAATTCGAAACCGAATTATTACAGTAGCTTTGTGTGAAATTCCACGTATACAGATGTAAGGCGTGGCGTCAGACACGCATTCGAAGCTGGGTTCTGAAATTCAACCACGCAGACGTTACCGTATTAATACTGTTCGATATCAATCACGATGTTATGTGTGATAATCTCATTTGCTAGTTGCTAGCATGATTGACCATGTTCTTGAATGTCAGGGTGATCAATTTTAAGGCTTTGTCTTTCGCAGGATTCAAAAATCGATCACAACATTAATGAACATCTGTTGAAAGTTGTACAAACTCTCACAATACTTCCAAATATATCTTGATAGCAGTAAAAACTATTATAACATTTATGAGTATCTCTCGATAGCTGTACAAACTATCACAACACTCACGAATGTTGTAATAAAGCTGTAATAACTGTCACAACATTTATGAATCTCTCTTGATAGCTCTCATAAATACGCAACGTAACAAAATGCAAAACGGGTTTATTAAAGTTTGCAATTTTTAAAGCTGTATCTTTCCATTGTTATTACATCCCAGAACACTATACACAAGAGACGTGCTTTCTGCAAAACAAGTATTCCCGGCCGCAGTCTGCAAAAGGTTCAACAACTCTTGTAACCCGAGGGAGCCGGCAAAACACATGCATATCATTTCGCAATTTATGCAGACAGTTTTTATTTGGCGTGATACGAAGCAATCCACGATGTTCATCAAAAAATTAAAGCGCTAGAAGGAATTTAAAGTACTTACTTACAAACTAACTACGCAAATTACTGATGTTGTTTGTTGTGTGGGGTGGTTTCAACGGAAGTTGCAAAGAATAATGTATAGATATACGAGTACTATCAAAAGGGTAATATGTAATATATCTACTATTTATCTGCCAGGAGGTCTAACACGAACGATAAAACCCTATATCAATACAAATTGACTAAATCCGTCATCTATGGCCAGTTATCAATACTGGCGAGCACGGTCAACAAATTGATAAAAGATACTTTTTATTTGAATGCCACACAAAAGTCTCAGCTGCTCCCGTTTGGAGCCAGTGAGACTATGGCATCCCCAATTGGGGTGTGTTGTGAGGTTTAAGGTAGTGGGAAGGGGAAGGAGATGGGGGAAGAGGAATGTGGGGAAGAGGAATTTGGGGAAGTACGTGGCCATTCAGATCTGGTCACCAAACACGGCTAAAGCCATTTCAAGCAACGTTTCAATTCAGAATAGTGGTCTTATACCAGGGCATACTGAGAGTGTCTCACTCTGGAACGTGCCGCAAATGTACTATACAGGGTGTCCGGGGGTAAAGTGCATTAACTTCGGGAGGTGATTCTACATGATGGTAGGAGTAAAAAAGATTGACAACTTTTTCCGAAATTCCAACTTTTTTTTCCATACAAAAAGACGTACCTACTAAAAATCCTTAGTGTGAGGTACGATCTTACTTGCTGAGAGACTCGATTGTGATTGTCCCGTATCGTAACAGCGGAAAATAATAAATCTGGCCGCACACGCTGGACTAATTTTATCTTTTTACCTCAAAACTATCCCTAAAAGTTGGAATTTCGAAAAAAGTTTTTTTTTTTTACTTGTACTATCATGTAGAATCACCTCCCGAAGTTAATGCACTTTACCCCCGGACACCCTGTGTAATATTTTAAATGAATTAATTGTGTAATAACACAAATTAATCAAATAAATTTTATTTGCTCACGCCGGGATTCGATCCCGCAACCTTCGGATTGCGAGTCAAGAGCCTTACCCCTTAGACCACGCGGGTCGTCGAACTCCAACCGAAAATTGATAAATTTTAGCGCGGCCTTCATATTTTTTTATTTTATTTTTTTTATTTTTTTATTAGTAATATAAGGTACATAAATTACAAATAAATTTTATACAGTAATTAATTACATAGTAGAATATTTGATGTACCCCCATAATTAAGCAAGGCTTGTGTGTATGGGGGGGTGTTATTGTATTGCTTTTTTTATATCATTCAGTTTAAGTTTTCAGTATAATTTTTGAGGTGAGTTTTAAAATTTTTTATATTGGTATTCATGTTTCTAATTTTTTCTGGTAATGAATTAAAAAAATTTGCTCCGAGATATTTATGACTCAATTGTCCAATTTTTTTTTTACATTTTGGAGTAGGAAGTATTGATGTTTGTCTAAGACTTCTGTTATTTTTAAAGGGTGCAACTTGATTTTTAATATTATCTTTATAAATTTGTAATAATTATCAGATAAGTTTCGGCTTAATGTTAATGTAGACGTATTTTTGAATAATGTCTTTCATTAAATTACTGGCTTATTAATGAACGGAGTTGAACTAACGAAGCACTTGGAATCGAAAGATGTCAGTAATCTGAATCCGTTTGACCCAATGACACTACATTGGTTCGGGCTTGGAGAACCGAAAGTTGTTCATACGAGTTGTGAATAAAGACCTCATTAAGTAATTAATTCCCTTTTAATGTCAAAAAGTAAATGCGGACTGCTAATGCATATTTGGGTTAGTATTTCAATTCAACATTTCCAATTTATTAATTTTTTACATAATTGTTTGGCGTTTGACGTTTCGGAATGTCAATTCACAGAAAACATCTCCAGTGTTGCCAGCGAATAGAGATTTCTTATTTATTTCCTGTCAATAACGGTTTGGCTGTCAACAGTGAAACCGTGTTAGGGATATCGATATAAAATCGTCGGAAGTTACGCCTATCGCTCCGATATCGTAAAGTTATAGATTTATCTACGCTGGATCCCCTGGGACAGTGTGAAAGCACTTCGACAAAGTGATTTTAAAAATAAAAATTAAAAGTCATAAACCATTGTGGTTAAAACTTTAAAAATTCTAAATTATCCCAGATAAACGGAATAAAGTGATACCGTTGAGAGTTTCTTTGTAATCTTTCTTTCTTTTATATGTAATTTGTCGGGTATGTGTAATTGTTTATACATTCATACGTTGTTTATAAAAATAATCCTAAGGCTAAATACGTCTATTACGGACTCTAACTCAATTTATAATATTATAAGAGTGTTTGACGTTCGGCAGATAAACACTAAAACAATCCTCACTCATCTTTATACAAACATACATAAATTCTATGAAAAAAATATTAAACACTCGCTCTACTCGAAATACTAACAAAGATATACTCCAAATTCTTCTAACAGCTCTAACTCATTCTGCTTCTAGTCACCATAACGTTAGGTAGGTATTTTGCGGCAAGAATTTTCAACATTATTCCAGAAAGCATAAAATAATATTATTCACAAAAAATTTCAAACATGGTGTAAAAAATTTGGATCAAGAGTAATGATAGGGATTTTACCGGTACACTCACCCAATTTTGAAGGTATTGATTTAACCAAACCATCCAGTAAACGTATTTAGTGTTTATTCACAGGTATTATAAAATAATTTGCATAATAACTACCTCAACACAGGCCAGCCTAGTGAGACTGATATGAGAAACCTCAACTTATAAGCATTTCTACTATTAAATTATTATTTATTTTTAATTGATAAACTGACGTTTAAGACAAGATTTTTATGCATAGCACAAAGGGCAACAATTAATATAAGCAATAATTATCAGCTTGAAATACTCATCTACATTGAAAAAATCTTCCGAGAAAATTCTATTATTATTTACTTAAAATATATTACCAATTTTTATACAGTATGGAACAGCACGTACCCAAACGATTTTATCCAGCGGTTTCTGAACGTATTTGGAATAAAAATGTAGATGCTATTTTAATGTCCGAAGATTTATTCAATTATAAAAATATAAATTCTATCACACGTTGTTACTGATTATAGTGATCACACACTGCTACCCATTGATGATGTAAGAAAATGATTACTTTTTTCCTTTGGAGGAAGCAGACATAACTACATCGTTTGTCTCACTATTATTTAGTGAGTAAGAAAGAGCTGCGGCATTATTGTGATAAATAATGAACGAACGTTTATTGCAATTTTTGTGCAGTAGCCATGCCGTAACCGTGATTATGAAAGCGCCCATTTAGATGGCATTTAAAATCGTATGAAAAGTGAAACGTTTTGCTGATTTTGTTCTCATATTATTATTCAGATTAGAGAAATAAAGTCAAGGTAAAAACATTATTAGTAGGTGTGATGCTTCAAAAATAAGCTTACAAAAAATAATAACTCTAGTATATTTATATCGGCTTATGATAATAAAATCATGTTAAATGTCAGAATTTTCAAAAAATTATGTAAAGCTTTTTGCCTAGACATAGGAGCCGACAAAAGATTAAATTCAATACATGTTTCATTATATTTCTTTTTTTATACAATAATACATTCCAATTTTTAACCCTGTAATGTTTTTGTGGTTTCTTTTTTATGATGTGTTGTAGGTAGGTAGGTATAGTACGCGCCAAACTTAAATGCTGACCTGAACTTGATGCGATCTATTCTCGCGCAGATACTGTCACTTTATTGACTTTACAATGACCGTAAGCGAAAGAGAAAGATGCGTAAAATATACGTGCGACAGAGAAAGGCGTGGGCGAGGAGGCATTTACGCATAAGAAGAAGACATAGTAGAAACAATAAGCTCTCAGTGCATAGCCGGACCATAATATGACACCATCAAGAACACACTAATTTTTTTTTCAAAATTTAAGTATGTTCTATTGAAACATTACACTTTGTCAGCCACATTAATTTACTTATAACTTACTAGCGAGCTCCCGGCTTGCGTTGCAATGTCATTTAAATAAAGGAATTTTTACCTTCCTTGGCTTCCCCATCCACTCTTCCGCACACATCCGTCCGGTGAACACCCCCCCCCCTTCTCGTGTTCCCCTCCCTAACCTTCTGCGTTCACTTTACACGTTTCCTTCCTTCCCCTCTCCCGCGAATCCCCCCCCTGTTTCGTTCCCCTCTCCCTCCCGCCTTCCCACTCTGCCGCTAAACTACGTGGAATCCACTCACTTATTGCAAATTTCATAACGCCAGAGCTCACCAGAATATATAGAAACATTCAAGAGGGTGCGCACAACAACTCACTAAAGTTTCATCGCAATCGGATGGATAGCATAGGAAATAATTTAATAACGCTAGAGCTCAATATTATACATAGAAAACATCGGGGACTTGCTCACATCAAATCCCTAAAGTTTCACCGCAAATTGAGAAATCAATTTTTATATCTTCTCTTAGAAAAGCACCAGTGTGCTTAAAACTAGCTGGCTTAAAATTATACGTTAAAATGGTGAAAACAAAGTTTAATGTTTCATCTAACGTGCCATCACGAATCGGAGGAATAATTTATGAATATGTTACAAATAATAGAAGTAAAATATAAGTCAGTTTTAATAGCTTGGTAGACCCCAGATCCAGTTTGAAAGACATCGAGCAAAGAAACTCGGTTTAGTTCAGAGCAGGGATTCCCAAACTATTTTGGACAAGTGACCCCTTTTCCAAAATGAACTGTTACCCCAGACCCCCCATGGCCAAATTACCTACTTTTAAATTCAACCCCCTTAGGGGCCGTTCAAGTATTACGTAACGCAATTTTTGAATATTTTTGACCCCCCCCCCCATGTAACGCGCCGTAACGTTTTCCTGTACACCCCCACCCCTAGGCGTTACGTAACGCCCAAGTGGCTTTACTTGAAATTCACATTTAAGTTGCGCAAAGTGCTGTAAAAATGTTACGTAACGCGTTGTTCCAACCCCCCCCCCCCGTAACGCACAGTAACGTTTTGCAAGACCCCCCCCCCCCCCCAAGTGCGTTACGTAATACTTGAACGGCCCCTTATTCATTCTGACTTAGGTCAATAGAAGATGACAGAGTGAGAATTAGCAATGCTTTAAGTTAGCAGACTATTATGAATAAGGGGGCCTATTTTTAGTTTTTTCCTATTGATACAAAATACCTAGGTACTAAGGTACCAATTGGAAAACTTTACACTTGGTTAAGTGAATAAAAGAGGACTTCATTTTCTCATCAAAATTTAACAAATAAAAAGACATACAATTCAGTAAATATCAAGTTTAATTTATAATGATTATTACAAATTAGGTACCGTACTTAAAGAATCTTAAGTTATTATATTTAAAAAAGTATTAATTCGCAAATAGAAAATAAAACATTCAGTGTGATGGATGAACCTGGTGACTATCTACCAATCTAGCTACATCTGCTTTAATATTGGTGAGTTACAGCCTTAAATCTTGACGTTCGTTGATTTTCAAACGGTTTCTTTGTTTCGTCAAAATGTTTGTTACCACACTGAAGCTTTTTTCAACTAGGTATGATGATGGAAAAGCGATAAAGTATTTTTCAGCAATGTTCCACAATGTAGGATACTGTGTTGCAATGTTGAGTTGCAACCAGAACTTCTGATAGCCTTGGTTGAACTTCTGCTTAAGCTCTTCGTCTGTGCTGATGGTAATCAATTCTTCTTGCATTATCAAATTGGCTTCTTCTATGGCAGTGGTATCGTACGGATTTATTATCCATTGAGGAATTTGTAAATTTAAAAGATCCTCAAACCTCTCCTCAAAATGCGTCCAAGTGAGTGACATAATAAAATGTCATCATCGTGAAGCATTTCTGGTAATTTTGACAAATGCAGAAACTGCGAATATTGTTTTCTGCCTAAATTTTGTTTATAAAGGATTAGTTTACCCACGAAGGCCGATATTATTGATTTTGTTTTAATCTTTTTAATTTAATTTTTTTTTAATCTTTTTAAATTATTTTTTTTTTAATCAAGTTAAGATCGTCACCCTGCAGCTGCAAATTAACTTTGTTGAACATTCCAAAGATATCAGTCAAGTAATAAATATCTGTTTTACAATTGTTCAGATTTTCTTTCAAATTCGGATCTTTTTCTTGTAAAAATTCCAACACAGATTCAAAAATGGCTGAAAATCTTTCTAAGCAAGAGCCTCTTGATAGCCAGCGAACTTCAGTGTGCAGAAGTAATCGAATAAAAACTTCGTCGTTTTCCTCACATAGCTGAGCAAATAACCGAGAGTTCAAAGAATTGCTTCGAATCTTGTTGATAGCATTTATTACATATTGTAAAGACTTATGCAATCTAGGACTCAGCTGCCTGTGAATCACGCAGTGAATGACCAGTACATCAGGCAGTTGTCGCTTTAAGTGAGCTATAAAACCACGATGACGACCAACCATAGACGATGCACCATCAGTCGCAACTAGGGTTGCCATCTTCTAAAATGAAAAAGCCTGACTCTGCGCTATATTTGGCCGGACATTTTGCCCTAAAAGCCGGACATAGTACTTAATTATGGACATAACTTTTATACATAATAATAAAAATCTGTTACAAGTTACAGTTGTTTATTAATCACACATTAACCTCTTTAATAACAACAATCATTAATCAGTCTTATTCTTGTCATCATTTGACATTTATATAGAATATTTCAATAACAAAATAAAGAATATTGGGTCTTCTGTCTGTAGACGTAACATAATAAACTTTCAAAACAAACAAAAAAAACATCACTTTTTTTCTGGTTAACTAGTTAACTAAAATTTTTCATTAAATAAATATATAATGAAACATATCTATCTTTGTGAACAAAAACGAAAAAAATAAATTTAAATCTCGACTTCTCCAAATTATTCAAAAATTACAAAAATCTAAAAATTTTGTATATTTGGCCTTTTCACCTACTTTATCCAAAACGTCGTTTTCTTTGGAAATCTTTTCATGAAATTCTTGACATGTCATTTTTAAATGACACAATGTGTACATCATCTTAGCAATTGTTTCTGTTTGCAATTTATTGCGTTCCTTTGTCCACTGGGCGTCTATTAAAGAGAAAACTCTTTCAGCATTGGCCTTATGGTCGGGTATCGCAAAGTTCTGCCATTGCTCAAAAAGTTTTCTGTCATCTAAATTTTTTTGACAGAATGTCTATCGTTTCTGCCACGTGCTCCCTGCTTGGTGTCTCAGCTAAAGTCATTCACTTAAATTTTCAATTCGGCACTGAATTCACTTGCCCAAGAGTTTAAGTAGTCTTTGGCAATTTTGTACATATTATTCATGTTTTCTTTGAATTCTTTCACAATCTGGGTGAGCCTCCGATAAATGTCGTAAACTTGCGGTTAACTTGGTTGGCAGAAATTTTGTTTCAGTCTATCATTTTTTATGTTGTCTATTATTTGTGAACACTGGTCAATTAACGAAAAGCCTAACAAAAGCCGTACAGGCCGGACATATAAATATTTAGCCGGACACGACCTAAAAAAGCCAAACATGTCCGGCTAAAGCCGGACAGATGGCAACCCTAGTCGCAACAGAAACAATGTTCTTCCATGGAATAGCTTTGTCAGTAAAATAATGTTCCACGGCCTGAAAAATCAATTCTCCTCTGGTATCAGTCTCTAAATATGTAGCAACAAGCAGTTCTTGGCACATATTTGCATCTTTGATATATCGAACATATCCTAACAACAGAGCTTCATTGCCGGGTAATGTAGACTCGTCCAACTGGAGAGAGAATCTGTTGGTCTGTAAGAACTTGCATAAAATGTTTTTCACATCACGTCCCATCTCGTCTATGCGTCTCTGAACGGTGTTATTGCTCAAAGGTATTCTCTTTAAAATATCATGTGCGGGTTTGTGCAATACATTGTTAAGGACCTCCGCAATGGCTGGTAAGATAAGCTGCTCTCCAATTGTGTGGGGTTTCCCCGACTTCGCTATTAGTAAAGATATATTATAGGACGCTCGTAAACCATCATCGTCATCGATGATGACGCAAACATCGATCTTATGGATGTCCTTTTGTCTAGTTTATCTTTAAGTGCTTGAAAAAATGACGAGGGCTTACTTTTTTTGTCAGCATGTACTATGTCATCCATTTTTGAAGGCTTCATGGCATCGTTACTGTATACTTTTTCACATATGATACACATTGGTAAGTGTTGATTTGATGGAGATGCAATAAATCCGAACTTCAAGTAGTCCAAATTGTATTGTCTGCATTTTGTTTTCGTGTCCGCCATCATAAAACTCTCAGTAATCAGTAATGCAAATAAAAAAATAAGAAACTACCTAAATAAATAACAATAATTAACTGTTAACCGGTCAAATGCCGTCCAAAATCACGAAAATTTACGAAAGCTCCCGCGAAATCACGACTTTGAAATTTGAATTCAATATTTTGTCGATTAATTTTGAACTATCGTATATTTTATTGACCGAAACACATTCCTAAAACAATAAACTGTGTACCAAAACAACACTACTTTCGTTATTTACGTAAATTAATAGGTTTTACGATGTTTTTGTCGAGGAACACGCATCAACCTCGACAGAAAACAATCGCGGCAAAATTTGACAGTTCGATGTCATAGAGAAAATTATTTAAAAATATCCTGGGGTTGCAAGGTGAATAAAATTTCTACCCGCCGTATGGTTATATAATGACGCAAGCCATTCTGACACTGTTCTTCATACAACGTCTGTACATAGATGGGTCAAAATCGCAGACAAACATGTTTTCATGGGAATATTTTTTTCGGGCATGCGCAAGGGTCGACCCCCAAAATCAGTTTTCGTTTATGTCGACCCCTAGGAAAACGACCCCTAGGACCACTTTGGGAATCCCTGGTTCAGAGTGACAGGTCACTCACACGAATTTTCCTGGAATAGAAGCGCTAATGAGTCAGTAGGGATGTCACAACACGAAATAAGAAAATTAGAAAATAATTTTATCTACTAATTACTTATTATTTGTGTTATTTTTCATCAGTCAGTTTTAATCTTTTAATAATGTCTTTGTTTTGTTAATAGAAAAATATGGGTTATTTCTGAACCATTATTTTTTAACTGACGTGAGTTTAATAAAGCTTCTATGAAAGTAATGTTATTTAATAATATAAATGCCTCATTCTTATGTAAATACAAATTCAGAGAATCATCGTTTAAATTGTGCAAAAATGAATCCAAAATGTCAGATTTTTCGTTTATTCTTGGGGAATTGTTATAATTTTTTTTAAATAATTTTAAATTGTATGAACGAGATAAAAAGTGAAATGACAGTTTTGTTTAAAATTGTTCAAATAAAAGTACTGTGTTCTATTTTGAATTTTATGAAATTTTAACTTTTTGCTTAAAAATGTTTAGGGTAAGCTCTTTTTCAAATTTTTTTAAGTCTGAAGCTTAAAATACTGCAATTTTTAAACATTAAATCATATTTGAAATATGTAATTTTATCTAATTTCTAGAATGATATTATTTTTTACAATATCTTCAAAAATAAGATAAATACAGATCATTTAAAATACCATGGTAAAAATTCAGAAATTCGTTGAAAAATTATTAATAAAAAAAAACGAGTGTGCTTTAGAACACAGGACTGAAGTAAAACTTCATTAACTTACAAAAGATCATCCCTATTACCGTTCGCATCGCACTTTTCGTAACATCACACTTTTCGTAACGCATTCACCAGCTTATCCCCTAAGTCGAGCCTGCGTAAGGAGGTTTTACTTCAAAAAGTATATACAAGAGATTAACAACCCTCTTTGACTGAATAAGCGATGTAGATATATCTTTCCATGAACAATTTTTAATCACTTTTTAATTAGTAAGGTTTTCACATACACGGTGGTTTATCAATTGAATAAGATATTCACGCCGTTTTTATAGTAAGGTTGTTAAACTATTGCGCAGTTGATAGGGATGTCACATAAAAGCAAATGAGATAATTCGAAAATAATTGTACCTACGTATTAAAACTATTGCGCATTTGATAGGGATGTCATATACAAGTAAAGGAGATAATTCGAAAATAATTGTCCTACGTATTCAAACTATTGCGATTTACTATAGGTAAGTACACTTTGGAGAGAAAGTTAAGATTCACAAAGCGGAACTCAAGAATTGTATTACAAATTATGTTATGTTATGTGGAGTAGATATGTTTATACATATTGAAGTAACAACTAATTAACTTACAAAGTTTATTTAAGATTATTGAAGAATTATATTGAAGTTTTTATTGGCGTATTATAATAACAAAAAGAGTCTAATTTTATTGCAAACCACTATGATTTCAGTTTTATGTTTTGATTCTAATCTGTATTTTTTAATCATTTGTCAAAAACTGTTCATAGAAGAGAGAAGCAGTCTACAATGGTAAGCTGATACCTACCCTATGGTATGGCAGTGAGGGTGACCGGCCAACGCAGAATGAAACCAACTCGCAAAACCTCCTCAGAAAGGTAATTAAGAGTGATGATAAAAATATATTAAAAATTGGTTAAATAGGTTAAGTTAGGTTAGGGTTACCGGCTTTTTTTATATTATTTTTTCATAACTTTTAATGACCTTTCTGAGGTGGTTCTGAGTTGGTTTCATTCAGAGTTGGCATGGAACCGGCAGTGAGGCATGGAACTGGCAAATGAAGGATGAAAGTAAACTGAATGCTGTAGAAATGAGATCCCTGAGGCGTGGTATAATCGTGTAGAAATGTGGAGATCAGCAAAGAACGTAAGTCTGATGTTCGAAGGGATACTCAGATGGTTTGGGCATGTAGAGTGAATGAACGAAGAAAGGAGTGTAAGGAGAATACACGACGCAAATGTTAATGTTAGAAGACGTCGGGGATGCCTGAGGAAGACATGGTACGATCAAGTGAATCAGACACATGAGACAGACGTGTCAAGGGTCAGAGTAATAGAAAAGTATGTTTGAGACGATGTATAAACGTGAATGAGGCAAGGTGTGTGTCCCAAAACCGAGTTGTTTGGCGCTTCGTCATCTCTGCTTATCCCTGCGGTCAAACGGCGTGATGTTGGTTAATTAGTTAGTTTTTTAGAAAAAAAATTTTAACATTAAAAAACCCTAACAAATTATAATTTTTTTTTTTACATGAGCTCCACACAGGAGGCCCTGAGGAAAATAATTTCCCTCAGGGCCTATGTCATCTTTGGGGATGCTGCGTGAAGGGTTTTTTTAAGGAAAGGAAGGAGAGGAGAGTTCTGGGAAGGAAAAGAGTTTTAGGTGTGGGTAGGAATTTGGGGTTCAGTGTGTCCTGGTCATCCGCCTCCAAGACCTAGACAAACCTTACCCCATCAATCCGGGCACCCCTGCTAAATCACCAAACGTAGCGAACCACTTGGGGTGATCTATGGCAGAGGTGTTGGTTATCCAATCAAGGTTCCCGGGGCGGCGGTACCCATTCCCGACTCCCAAATTGTAATATCATAATATTTCATAACATTTTTGAGAACCAACTTTTTATATTCTAAGATAGCATAATACTGATATAATACATATTTTTAGCCTTGGCGAATTAAAATAATACGTTTATAACAATTTAAATAAGAATTCAGAAATACCACACTTCGCACCATACTTCCGATTAAAAGTTATATATTTTGAAGGCTTAATGAAGAATGTTAATCTATACTGTAGTGTTGGGGTATTTTAATATTTAATTAATTATCTAAGAATAGAAAAATACCATAAGTAATTATGTTGCGCCATAATTTGTAGTGGGTAATGGTAAATGTTTTAAATTTTGAAGGCTTACTGAACAATACCATATTGTTTAAAAGCATTCGGGTATTTTATGAATTAATTAATAACTTAATAACCGCGGCCTTCCTTCACACCTCACTGCTTCGGCTTTATTCTTGTAGCAAACATTTGAAACGGAATTTATTAAAACATTACGAGGGAAATTCAGAACAGAACTACATCCTTGCAATTAAAATAAAGTTTAATGTACGAAGTGTTGTCAGTTGCCAGAAAGTACCTACCTAACATGTACAAATGCGGATGTGAGTTACTGAGGTAGGTATATGGTTTATGACTAAATTGTAAGCAGAATCTTCCAGTGTTGCCTCACGTGAAGACATCATAATGCGTGACGAGAAAAAAAAACACCGAACTAATGGACAAACCACACTCTCACGCTGACTTGCGACACATTCCAAGCCGGTAAGTAGGTACTTAAGCTCTACGTCATTAAGCACCACTTTTTTCTTCGTTAGTTGTCTATGGGTTTGCAAAGTATAGCGTGTCTTGAATGAATGTATCTACCGGTTTCCCTTATACGCCGCCGGAAGATTTAGGTTAGAACGGAGGTTTTTTTAAAATACTTTTCTAGCGATTAGCGAAGATTACGATTAGAAAATTCATCGATAAGTATTGTAATTGTATAAATTAACTTTAGAGGTCTTCTCGTTTCTATAATCTGAACGTTATTGGATACGAAACGATTAATGTTTCTATTACTAATTATATTAAATACGATGGTAAACAACGGCTTTAAGAGGAATATAAACGCTAAAAATATTTCGAATCTCATACCTGCAAAATTTTAAAATCGAGCATCTTATTTGCACGAGTCAAGTGAGCGAAAAAGTGGTTTTTATTTATTTTGTGCATAATTTTATAAGAACCAAAAAAATGTAGAACATGAAAAACCTCAAAAATAGTCTTAGACATAAAGGGGTATTTTTTAAAAATTGTTTCTTGTATTACTTCATAGTTAAGTCATGAAAAAACTTTTTTTTTTTGGTGGTTTCGCTTAAATTTTTTCTAACGTAAATAATAATTTTATTGTAATTCCAATACATAGAAAAGCTAGTAAAAGCTTTGATTTATCTGTAGTATATTTTTTATGTTCACACTGTAAGCCGATTCATCGTAAAGATTAATCAAAATAGTATCTTTTTTTTTTTTTTTTACAGTGAATACCGCACAAGAATCTCAACTGCTCCCGTCTGGAGCCAGTGAGACTATGGCATCCCCAATTGGGGTATGTTGTGAGGCTGAAGGTAGCGGGAAGGGGAAGGAGGTAGGGAAGACGAAGGTTGGGAAGTACCTGGCTATTCAGATCTGGTCACTAAACACGGCTAAAGCCATTTTCAAGCAACGTTTCAATTCTGAATGGTGGTCTTACACCAGGGCGATACTGATAGTATCTTCCACTCTGGAACATGCCGCAAATATACTATATATTATTTTAAATGAATTAATTGTGAAATAACACAAATTAATCAAATAAAATTTATTTGCGCATGCCGGGTTCGAACCCGCGACCTCCGGAATGTGAGTCAAGAGTCTTAGCCACTGGACTACGGAGGCCGACTATCTAAATAGGATTTCACGTATAACTTCATCTTAATAACTTTATTTCCGGTATTGCACTGGTGTACGTCACCCTTGAAACATAGTTGTTATTTAGGCTTTAGCCGTGTTTTGTGAGCAAATCTGAATAGCCAGGTACTCCCAACCTTTTCCTCTTTTCCATCTCATTCCCCTCAGTGCCTTCAGCCCCACAACATACACCAATTGGGGATGCCATGGTCCCACTGATTCTAGATGTTTGGGAGCAGTTGGGACTCTTTTGCGGTATACACATAAAAAAAATCTGGGACTTAATTCTGAAGATGCCCACAGCGGGGTAAAATCAGTCCGTAAATAAATAATAAATAATTGTAACAAATTCACAAAGTTTTTATTTATTTTAGGTAGGTAGGTACGTTAACAAACTATGAATCAAGGTACTTTGTCAAATATATTTGTACAAAATACATTATATAAATAAAGGAAAGCTAAGCCTAAAAAAATTATCACTGTTCATAAAGGTTGCAAAGCTCCCAATACTGAAAAATAGTTATTTTCTTCTAAAAAATGTATTTTCCATGCTAAGTATTCGCATCTACTAAACTAATTTCAGTTTAATATGGGTCTCCCTTACTTGTCCCATACTTGTGACATATATATTTTTTCTAATTTAAACAAATAATTACCTATGTACAAATGGCAATCCGTGGTTTTCAGTGAGCTAGAGTGCTAAGATTGGAAAATACGACGCTATTGATGTTGTTGTAGCCGAAAACCAATTTAATTTTTTTCAAAATATCAACTTTTTGTAAGAAGATATACTGAAATGTGGATGCGGCGCATCCCCAAACTGAAAGAATCCTGAAAATCTTTATACAAAATATTGAAATTTTGAAAAAAAAAAAATCATTTTCAGCAACGATAACATCAATAAAACCCCCGTATGTAAAAAATGTAAAAGCCCCATAAAAGGGCGTAAATAAATAAATAAATAAATAAATAAATAAATAAATAAATAAATAGATAAATAAATAAATAAATAAATAAATAAATAAATAAATAAATAAATAAATAAATAAATAAATAAATAAATAAATAAATAAATAAATAAATAAATAAATAAATAAATAAATAAATAAATAAATAAATAAATAAATAAATAAATAAATAAATAAATAAATAAATAAATAAATAAATAAATAAATAAATAAATAAATAAATAAATAAATAAATAAATAAATAAATCAATAAATAAATAAATAAATAAATAAATAAATAAATAAATAAATAAATAAATAAATAAATAAATAAATAAAAAATAAAAAAAATTAAAAAAAATAAATAAATAAATAAATAAATAAATAACGTCGTATTTTTCAATCTCACCACTCTAGCTCACTGAAAACTCAGACCGCCACTGCTATGTACCTACATCATAACTTGTGCCAATTTTTTTTTGGCCCTCCGTTAGATATTATCGATTCTTGGAGAAGTTGAAAAAATAAAACACTTTTTTTACAATAGCTCCACAGAGGAGGCCCTGAGAAAAAAAATCTTCAGGGCCTACCTCATCTTTGGGGATGCAGTCTGGAGGGTCTTTTTAGGGAAAGGAAGCAGAGGAAGTTCGAAACAAAAAAGTGTGAGGGGTGGGTAGGTATCGGGGGGTCAATGTGTCCAGGAGTGACGGAAGTATGAATCCATCACTCCCACCGAGGTGCAGAAGTGCAGGGTCGAGAGTCGCACTGGAGAGGTCTAGGTTAGGTATCCCTCAACCAGTCTCTCCCGATCCGGCCCGCCACGCAATGTAAGATGGGTAAACGTTTTCATCAACATCTAGACGAACCTCACCCCATGAACACGGGCACCCCTGATAAGTCACCAAACGTAGCGAACCACTTGGGGAAATCCATGGGTTATACCAAAAAAAACCGGGGCGGCGGTACCCACAATCGCCTCCCAAATTGAATTTCTTTCCATTATCCATATCAAAAAGTTAGGTAAGTACCTACCTTCCTATCTAATTTGAATCAGCCATTGAAATGGTCTGAAGAGCAATGTTCGCCATTAGAAACTTAATGAATTTGAATCAGCGCAAAACGCTAAACTATATATTTTCTCATCACTTATTTCGGTGGCACTCGCTTTTAGCGCATTCGAATATGACTAGCAAACCTATTTAGCAGTCTTTACAATAAAGGCTTTTAAAATCATTAGCATACTACACGGCGTGATTCATTTTTCTAGCTACGCCGGAGTTTGGCGTGTTCACTCAGCGTACAGTGTTCACTATACTGTATGCGTACACTCCATTATATTATGTTATACTGTGAGGGTGTGTGTGTATGTGCTTGCGTGTGTGTGAGGAGATTCAGATTTTGATCTCGGGTGAGGTACTTGACCTCAGGGTCGTCAGACCAGGCCAGACGCTGTGGAGCTGCGAACTGTGAGAGTGTGAGATACAATAATAATATTATGGACTTGGAGATGGGAAGAGATGGCAGTGGTAGTTAGAATAATGTAGTACCTGGGTAGGTGTAGGTCAGTGATGCACAACCAGCGACCCGTGGGTCGTACGCTGTCCGCGAGCCTATTTCGTGCGGCACACATGGGTAATCCGGAAAAATTCAAAAAGCTCCGTTCACCGTACCAAAGAGCCTCAAAAAAAAAAAAACAAGCGGTAGAAAATAGAAGCATAACGTAAAACTCTTCTGTCTTTCAGTGGAAACACAACGTAAAACTCTTCTGACGTTGGTAGAAACATAACATAAAACTCTTCTGACTTTCGGTGGAAACATAACATAAAACTCTTCTAACATTTAGAAGAAACATAACGTAAAACTCTTCTGACTTTCGGTGGAAATATAACGTAAAATTCTTCTGACATTCGGAAGAAACATAACGTACAGATCTCAAATCTCGCGTCAAGGCAAGCTTCTAAAATAGCCGCCATACACAAATAATGAACTTTTTGCAAGTAGACGTGGGGTAGGCATATCTCCTGGTTTAGGTATAATAGTTTCTTAGTTTTACAGTAAGTATAAGTTTTTCAATATTTTGATGGCATCTAAAGATTATGAAATGCGTGGGTGGTATCCAGTCATTTTTATTTTGTTTTTAATAAATATATCTACTGCTTCCGGTCAGTTAGAACGTTTTTAGGGTATTAGCCAAGGTTTGTAGAAAATGCGTTTAACAAGGTTAGCTCATACTGACTTTAAAAAAATGGCGGGCCGCTTTTGAAGTTTCGAACGCGTGACGTAGCTTGAAGTAAATAACTGCCACTCACAGTCTTAATAACATAATATACATAAGAAGATAACAAAAAACAGACCAATTATTAATGTTCACAGATAGGTATTTAGAAACATAAAAGTAACTGAATGTAAACTAGAATATTTAAGAAAATAAAAAAAACAGGACAAAGCAGCAATAAAAAAAAATATATATATATATATATAATACAGGTGTAGATTCAACAAGTGATAAACCTAAATATAAAAACACAACAATAGAAAGTACAAGTAAAGAAAATAGGGTGCAAAACAGGTATTTGGATTGGGACAGGTAAGGGGAGGACAGGGATAAGGGAAAGTTGCCACGCAGGTAATTTAAAAATATTAGGTACAATTAATTTAATCATCATGAATATGTGTTATGTATTATTCGCACGTAGTATGTTATACAATGAAATTCTGTAGCGAAAGTAACTAGCAGTGAATATGTCAGCAAATGTTTCTAAACGTGCAAATTTAATGTTAGTTAGAAGTTAGAAGGACTTCAAGCTACGTCACGAATGTTTAGACAATCACCGCTCTTCCCCCTTTTTAAACGCATTTATTACGAACCTTGGGTATTGGCATAAAAAATACAGTACGACGCCATCGACTACCACGTCAACCAACACGTAGATTGAAAATTGATGAATTTGCCCTCCGACTTAAAAGGTTGTAAATTACTGTTGCAGGTTGTACATTATAGGTAGTATGTTAATGCGTAGAAGTTCTCTTCAACAAGGGACGTCGCTTTAACTACTTTGGATGACGCTATTTCTCACGTGCATATTTAGTTACAGTTAGCCGGCGAAGTTACTAATAATAATTTACACGGAACTAACGACGTTTCTTGTGTTTAAATAGCCATGCTTGAAAACAATGTGTATGTGTGAAGAAGTCCGTTAGCTTAATTGTGTTTTCAAGAATAAAGTGCGTTTGTTTACAATGTTCGTGACGAAGCAGGTCAAAAGAACATGGCAAAAAATGTTGGCAGAGAAAAAGCTACGAACATAATGTAGGTATGTAGATACTTAAACGGAATGTCCTTGTTCCCGTTTTTTTAAAGTGAGTATTTTAAAATTTGCAAATGGTCATCAATCACAGGTAATCCAGTCGCTTTTAGCTACAAGTAAAAACCGTACGGAAATGTTTATTTGAATTTTTAACAAATAAATAGAGTAGGTAGATGTGCCTACCCATTTTGTGTTTTGACCTTGAACTTTTTAAAATAGAATATGTACGAATTATAATAACAATAGTCCCAGCTGCCCGGAGCCAGTGGATGAAGGGAATCCCCGATTGGGGTACGTTGTGAGGCTGGATGGACGCGAAGGAGCTGAGGCAGAGGAAGGTTGGGAAGTTTTGGCACACCGTTGATAATCCCGTTGTAACTTCTTCCTCTTTCTCAAAAAGCGTTTTTGTGGTGATTTTTTACGGAAACGGCTATATATAAATTACGGTATTATTATTAAAGGTCACAACAGAGCTCTCGACTAGCAATCCGAAGGTTGCGGGTTCAAATACCGGCGTGCGCAAGTAAATTTTATTTGATTGTGTTACTTCAGAATTTAATAATTTAAAATAATAAAAGATTTATTTGCGGCAAGTTCCAGAATGGAAGATACTCTTAGTATCACCCTCAATGGCTTCAACCGTATTTAGTTTCCAGTTCTGAATAACCACCTTCCTCCTCCGCATCTCCTTCCCCTTCCCAATATCGTCAGCCTCATAAAACCAATAGGGTTTACCATAGTCTTACTCGCTCCAGATGGTTGGGAGCAGTTGGAAGCTTTGAGCGGTATTCACGGAAAACTCTTCTTAATAACTTAATTTCCGTACCTCTCTTTTCCACAACTGCTTCCCCCCTCATCTAGCATCATAACATAGTGAACATACCCCAATTATTGAGAATTCCAGTGCCCAAGAACGTTATGTTTTAACACATTTAATAGTAGATTGAGTTACCAATGATGGGTAGCAAAAATATTTTTCGGTGCAATCAATTGTTACAAAATGTTCAATTCATTGAAATAAATCTCGTAATATTTAACATTGAAGAAGATAATATTAAAAAAAAACATGAAACAGAAAATAAAATATAGGAAATGGTCGCAACTCAGGATCGAACCCAACCGACACTTACCGGGACAACTCTGTAACCACTGAGCTACTTTTCCGATAAGACAAAGGTCTAGTCTAGAGTTCGATCCCCATTTTTTTTTCTTTAGCTCCTCACGGAAGACATTTTGGGAAAAAATTCCCTCAGGGCCTATGTTGTTCTTTGGAGATGCTGTGCGGAGGGTCTTTTAAGAGAAAGGAAGGATAGAATTCTGGGAAGGAAAGAGATATGAATAAGGATAGGAATCTGGGGGTGAATGTGTCCAAGAGTGACGAATTCATCCCTTCCACTGCGGTACAAGCCGGATTGAGAGGTCTAGGCTAGGTCTCTCTCAACCAGTCTCTCCCGATTCGACCCACCACGTATTCGCCGCCAAGACAAACCTCACCCCATGAATCCTGGCACCCCTGCTTAATCACCGAACGTAGCGAACCACTTGGGGTGACCTACGGCAGGAGTGTTGGTTATCCAATAAGTTCCCGGGTCGGCGGTACCCATACCTGCCTCCCAAATTGAAAAATTGCCTTCCAAGTAGCGACCGTTACCTTTTATTTTCTGTGGCTTGTTCTGCTTCATGTTTCGTCTAGGTTTATTAATATTATCTTCTGATAATGATTGTGAAATGGCATTCGCCGGTAATTCTATAATTTATCACATAAAACAAGGATGTTTGCTTTTGACCACATCCCACATGGCCTATTTCCAAATAATCGTTAATTTTTACTACTTTTGAGTCTACCTTAATCATAATAATTAATTATCAACACCTTGGAAAAATTGTAGGCATAATATGCAATAATCATGAAAAAATATTATTTTGTTAGGAAGGCAAGGAAATTAATGCAAAATTAAAGCAATTAGGTTTATTACACGTTATTGTATACGATTCCTGGTCATTTATTTAATTAATGTAATATATTATATGAAAACATATTTATTAAGATTGTATTAAGCATAATTTTCACGTAAAAAAGGTATTTAAAGTCTCAGTTATGATTTAACCCTTCAGGCTCATTTGTTCGCTTTTTGAAATAGGTCTCTTAAAAATCATTGTGTTTCCCTTACTATCATGGTGAGAAATAGGATATGAACGGTGTTAGAAAACGAAAACCCTATGCTTTATATTAAAATCTAAAAGTTAACCACAAAATAAGTAAAATGTACAACTTTATGAAACCAAAGTTTCGGACATGACAAAAAATTTTTGAAGCTTTGGGATTTTTTTTATTTATTATTTTTACATGGAACTACCAAAAAGTGGGATGACAAAAACGTTTATAAAACACTTGTTTAATAAAATATGTACGTGTTGTTAGTTAGAAAAAACGTTAGGTGAGCCAATTTTGAATTTTTTTGTGTTTGTAAGCAAAATTCGTTTATTTAAAAAAAAACATGTTTATTTCGATTTCTAAAAGTGTATTTTATCACCCTTCTAAAACAGTTTTCAGTTTTTGGATAAGTTGAGAAATATTCCATTTATTTATATTTTTTTGGAAAAATTTTGAACCTCTGACAAAATATGGTCGAGGCCTAAGGGGTTAAGAATATTGTTAAAATTTAAAGAAAAACCTGATTCGAATATTTATACAATGTAGGAAAAACTACAACAGAATCCCTGTAAATAGTTATCTAGATACATTTTATTATAAAAATAAAAATATACCTTATATAATAGTTGAAAAAGGAAAATGAAACGCTAAATTTTTCAGTAATCGAAATGTTGTTTTGACAACAAATTTCTAAATTAGTTTATTCGACACTCTTAGTATCACCCTTATAAAAGACTTAGTATACCTAATTATTATTTTTAATTTATAAACTAACAACTAATATAAAATGTATATATTATATATTTATAATATTAATTAATTGATAAACTAACAACTAATATTTGACAAGTTAAAGTATTTCTCCAAAAAATGTAGACATAATTTGTCTCGACGCCACCTAGCGGGAGATTTAGCACTAACAATGCCTCTCTCACAAAAATAAAGTTGGTCGTTTTCAGATGGAAAAATGTAATAAGCAGTAATTGTTGAATGAAACGCTAGTATATATTGAAATATTTGGCGGGTATTAGATAAGCCGACATAGCTCAGTGGTAGAGCACCTGACCGGCAATCAGAAGGACACGGGTTCAGGTCCCGTTGGCGGCATGTATCTTTTCTCGGAACATTTTTTCAATGTAGATGAGTGTTTCAGGCTGATAATTATTGCTTATAATAATAATTGTTACACTTAGTACACCATTCAGAATGGCAACGCTGCTTGATATGGCTTTAGCTGATCAAATTTCAATGGCCAGGCACTTTTCCAAACTCCCTCTTTACCATCTCCTTCCATTTCCAAGTCCCTTCGCCTAATAACATATCCCCAAATGGGGATGCAATAGTCCCACTGGATCCGGACAGTTGTGGAGCAATTGAGGCTCTAGTGCGGTAGTCTCATAAAAACAATTTTATTTTGTAAAACAAAACAAAAAAGTTTTTTTTCTAATTAACTTTACAGAGGAGGCCCCGAGGAAAATAATTTCCCTCGAGGCCTATGTCTTCTTGGGGAAACTGTGTGGAGTGTCTTTTTTGTGGAAAGGAAGGAGTGAACCTGTTGTGACCATGTAGGAGGGAGGAAACACAGAGGCCGGTAAATTCCACAACCGCTCTATTGAATTCATGTCGTAGAATGACCAGTAAGACGAATGTTAACTGTTTACAAATGGTGGGCGCACGTTTAACGTGTTTCCCGACTGTCCATCGGTGCCAAAGGAATTAATGACGCTAGTTCCTCGGAGCATCTTCCATTGAAATACCGTTAAAATCAGGTAATAATAAATAATACCTATTTGTTGAAGGGATTTTTTTTGGACCGTTGTGACATGAAACTCGATGAAACGAAAAGCGTCACTAAAACGAGACAATCTCATATATCTGTAGGATTTAACCTGTGAGAGAATGAATTATCCGTCCTTCCTTCCCTCCTCACCTCCCCACCCTTGTCTACTTGGAGGCGTCTACTAATATCTACAGGAATTCCAAAAACTGAAAAAATCGAACTAATATCTATGGGAATCAAAGTGTTGACGAATATCTACAGCTCAAACTGTTGATTAATATCTATGAGAACCAAAGTGTTGACGAATATCTACAGTACTGTCAGTTGCAATTATGTATAGCATATTGGAATAACGTAATATTGCGTATGCAGTTTAAAAAACTTAATTTATGTAAGTATGTATGTAAAAATCCCTAATATTGGACTATTGGACACATTTAGCTGATTAGTCCAACCTACGCTCTGTAGATATTAATCAACACTCTGAAGTTCGTAGATATTAGTTCAACATATGAGCTGTAGATATTCGTCAAACATACGGGCTGTAGATATTAGTATCTGGAGTCGTCTACTTTAGTGTTCTGAAAGTTTCACTTCTATCGCATGTGAACTGCACACAAATTTATTTAATTATTTATATTCTCGTACGTACATTTTACAGATGATTTATATTTTACGGAGATAATAATTCCAGTAATATAATAAAATGTTAATAATCAGTAACTGTATTTAAATAGGTTAGTACTAGGATTTGTGAACACCTCACTAGTAGAACCAGGACTGAGGTGTTCGCATGTTTCAGATAAAGTATTATTCTTTTGTCATGAGTAACCAGGCGAATTTAAAATATGTAACTGATATACACTGCTTTGCGTTGTTCGCGACTGAAGTGTCAATTTCCTTTGAAATACAATTTAAACTGGTTTGAAATATTGTTACCTCTCGGCTCTGATTTTTTAAAACATATTTTTATTGAATAAAATTCTTCCACGAAAGCTCAGCTTTGTGTATAATGATTTCTTTGAAGACAAATTGAAAGGAAACTGATATATAATAATTAAGAGCGGCGTCGGCTTCTTTTGAAATACGAAATTGTATAATAATAGGTTGCCTTTTAGTTTAGACGACGTCATAGAACGGACTATCGTCTATTCTAACCTCTTTGTTCCTACCTGCTTACCCACGCGAAGAAGAAAGAACCTTTTTATGTTTTTTTTGGTTTTCAGCGAAAAAAAAACAGTCAATGTAATAAAATTATACATTGGGTTATCCTTATTGCCTATTTTGTGTTAAGATTCATAAAGCATGCATAAAAAACAAGACTGATGTAATACGTTATATCAATTCATTAACAAATGCTCTATTTCAATCTACAATTTCCTTATCGCTAAAATGCTGCAGCTCTTTCAAAAGATGAGATACATAATGTACGTAGGTCTGTTTCCCCCAAAGGAAAAAAAAGTGATCATTTTCTTGCATCTCTCTCACACACCGCACCATGGGTCTCTATAGACCACCAAATACTACTACTAAGCCGTGACGATAATTTTGAAAATATGGAATATAGTTACAAGGATAATATTGAAGTGTGAGCTAATGGTTTTGCTTTTGATCTTAAACATATAATGCTGCAGTTCTTTCTCACACCCTAAATAACAACAATCGAAAATGAGACACACGGTGAACGTAGTCTGCATCACCCCCAAATGAAACATACTATCGTTATCATACATCTCCCTCACACGTATAAAGAAAACGAAACGCAAGGAAAAAGTATTTCTTAGGAGGAAACCATAGACATCCAAATTTAATAGACCAAAAGATACAGATGAGGGGTAAAACCAAACTGTGGGGTACGAAGAAGGGAAAGATGATTGTGATTCATTAAAAAATCAATCTGACAGTATATAGGCATCTCGCATTATAATATCACCATTTAGTTCTTAAAAGCAAAATCTGCTTTTGAATGAATAGACCTTTTTACATGGGAGCGCGAATTGCTCGCCGCGTTATTAACATATTTGTGAAGTCCAAATGCGGAAAAGTAAAGTTCGCCGATTTTCACAGAGGAATATTTTGTTGCCGTATTTAGTTAAGCCACATTTACAAATGTTTCCTAATTTACTTACCCCTGTAACCAGCGACGAGCTCACGGAGAACCGCCCACGTTCGCTATGTTCACATATTTTAGGGTATAGCGTGTATAGCACAAGTTCTCATTTTTGACGTGTTATTTCGTAAAATGTACGATGTGAGCTCGGCGCTGGTCAGGACAAGAATGATGACGTCACATTTTTTAGATTCAAGCGAAGCTCTCGTAAGCCCAGCCGGCTCCATGGAACCGGAATGGAGAGGGAGAAATAATACGCTTTTATCACTTAGGGCAGGTCCAGATATATTCATATGTCCATTGAGGAAACAGTCAGCACTATTTTGTGTGTCCCATATTTTGTCTCACCATTATCTAATGCGTAAGAGAGAACTGCAGCGTTATAGTGATAATAAACATAATGTTTAATGCCTTTCTTTGCCGTCACGGTACCGTGACTATGAATCGTCATGGCAACTCATTGGTGAATTTGCATACAGTGGCAAGAACTTTGACTTTAGGCACAGAGATTGTGTATTCAAAACCAGATCGAAAACCGAAATTAAATTTAATTTAAGGCTTTTCCAAATACAGAACTTACAACACAAGTACATTTAATTTTATATTTACGCGATAATAGATACGTTCGACAGAACACGGTGTATAAAATACATATATTATGTCGTGTAAAAGCGTAGGTGAAAAACTATGGGATTCTAATAAGAATGGGAATCTATTATGTTCTGTTGACCGTATTCTATCAAAATCGTGTCGAAAAAACCGTACAAAAATAGAATTGACGGTTCCATGACAGTTGATCCGCCGACAATTGGCCCCCCGGCATACCTGTGTACAATATGCAATCGGTTTAGGGAAAAAACGGTATACCTAATTACACAAAATATAACTAAGTTACCCCGAAGGGATGTGCAAAGAAGATAAAACGTCGAATAACAAAGTAAAAAACATATATGATTCAAATGCATCAAGGAAAAATCTACTTGTCTATATTGTGTTTACCAGCGCATTTGTAAAAAAATCGACACTTTATGTGTTATTTCGTTCGATATTCATACTAACTTATTATTAAAGGTCTCGATGACACACGGCGAGTTACAAGCTACTATCTACTAAGTTTTAAAAGCGGGTAAATCGGCGAGTGAGATTGTCACGATGACACACAAAACTGTCCACTCACTCAGAAGCGTAGGAAACTGAGGTCGCTTTTAGCGCCGGTAACAAGAATAACGACGCCTGCGTGAACTAATTCTTCAGATTTTTGACAGTCGAAATCAGCTGTTTATCGGAAGCCATGTTGGAAACGTAAATAAACCAATCACGAGCAAGCGTGTAGGCGAGTAAAGTTGACTACCTTTCAATTTTTTTTCGTAGATTGTCAACAATCTGCTAATGATCTGCTAGTTGCTACTAGTTAGCAAGTGACACGATGACACTGGGCGAGTTTACTAACAGATAGTGAATTTCCCAGATAGTAGCTTGTAAACTAGCCGTGTGTCATCGAGACTAAAGGGTATTTTTTAAGTCGATTTTCATCATTAGAATTGACTGTTCTTCGTTCTGAAGTGAAAGACAACCCAGTAAATCTCAAAGTTCTTTAATCATCGTTAAATTAACTTGAGTTTCCATATCTACATTCTGACAGCCAGGTACTTTCTGACCATCCGATTCTCCATTTGCTTCTCTTCTTCCAATATTTCCAACTTACAAAATTCCCTAAACAGATTCGCCATAGTCCCACTGGCTCCTAGAACAGTGTTTCTTGTATTGTCTCATATTCAAGTAAGTATGTGTTTACAAATTCACATATTTGTAGTCCAGTTGGTATGACGCATACTTCTTACATTATAATTATGTAAAGTTCAGTTAACTTGGCAGATAGTAGATAGGTTTGGCCTATGATAATGTTCTCGGTGTTAGTTTAGATATGTGTCTAGTCACCGACTATTCTAATACATATGCAAATATCATATATTAATAATATTCCTGAGATAGCTGAAATGAATCACTCATTATCAAGGGAGAACAGAGCAGGTAGATGTATCATCATACTTGTTTATCAGGTCATTCAGAAATCAAAAACCCTATTACAACAATAGAACAATAGTTTAATTTCCTACATTATAACTGCTAGAACAAATCAATTTGGAAGCGGGTATGGACACAATTTATTAGATAACCAATACCCCTGCTTATAGGTCATAAGTAGTCCCTATGGTCATCTCAAGTGACTTGTAGGGGTGCCTGGATTCATGGGGCGAGGTTCGTCTAGGTCTTGGCTTCGCTTGCGTTTGCTCACTTACTGCACGGTGGGCAGGATCAGAAGGGACTGGTTGAGGGAGACCTTTTAACTTCTCTAGCCGGACTCTCTTGACCCAACGACTTGCACCTCAGTGGGAGGAACGGATTCATACATCCGTCACTCCTGGACACATTGACGCCTAGTTTTCTACCCATACCTCATACGTTTTTCCTTCCCAGACCGTCTTAGCCTTCATTTCCCTAAAAAGATCACTTACACAGCATCCCCAAAAATGGGCCTTAGGGCCATCCTCAGGGCCTTCTTTGCGCTAACGTAAAGAAACCATTGAAGTAAAAAAAATCACCAGAAAAAAAAACTTAACGCTGACAAATTTTCTATTTGTACGTTCGAAGATTTTAAGTTTGTCGATAAAAGAAAATCATGTTTGGTTATGATTTATGATTTTAGATTTTCACGGCAAAAAGTATTTTCGTTATTTATTTTCGAGGTATTATGCCGTGTTGCGCTACCCCATTCTTTAGCTAACGTTTCGGACAGCGTTACAGTGTCCCACATCAGGGCAGATGTGTGATCCGCCCTGTACACATCTGCCCTGATGATGGACACCGTCACGCTGTTCGAAATATTAGCTAAAGAAGGAGGTAGCACAATACGGCATAACACCCCAAAAATAAATACCTACCCCTTTGATCGAAAATCTCGCACACGGGTTTTAGATACTATTTTGAATCTCTCGATTTGTTTTTTATAGCTCCAAATTAATATTATCAAATACACAAGCAAGTAGAGAACGCCTTATAATAAATTTTGGAGCAATCGGATAATGTAAACACTGTGTCATTAGTTTTGATAATTATTGTTTTATCAGGGTGATAAAAAAACCGTTTTTCCCGTGCAATTTATACATATTTAGGTAGGTATTAACTCTGCGTCTGTCGTGGTATTTTATATTATTGCCAAAGCACAATTTATCAGCTGATAATTTTATCGTGTCAAAGTGAACTAAAATGAATGTTTTAATCCTCTAGAAAAATTAACGCAGATAAGTAGGGGAAATTGAATGAAATTATTTAAATTTTTAAATTCACTCCAGATTTTTAACAAAATCTGGTTGTTGCAGAATTGCTGCTGACGAAGGATCTATTAAATAATAACAAATACTAGCTGACAAAAAATAAAAATACTAATAATGGGATGGGATCTATGACGGAAAGAGGAATGTGGACGATGACCGCCGATAAAAACAAAAAAACACCAACTAAAGTAGGAAAATGAAATAAAGTAAATCAATATGAATTTCGAAGAGCATTTGAGTGTACGATATTTTTTGTCAGTCCGTCTTTAGCCAACACAATAAGCTCGATGGTTTGTCCACGCGAGAACATGATGCCGAATGAAATATCAAAATGACGCGACGCTTCTCGTGAATGGCGATGAAAGTTCGATGAGGCGGACGTGGCGCCATCTGTCATTCAACAGCATAATTTTTTTTTTTTTAAAGTATGTTTATTCAGTTTTTTTAATTTTACAATATTTATCTTTAAAATCTTACAAAACTGATCAATCAGTTTGATTGTAAGAAATCATTTCGTTCTGTTTGAAATACGAAAGACACTTAAATTTGTTCATACAAAAATACTAAAATCGTGATTAAAAAATGGGAGGGTGGGGGTAAGAGGGTCAAAATTTGGGGTCAAATAAAAAAATACAAAAAAAATTGTTAATAATAAAAAAAATATACTCTTAAATCTATTATCATACCTACCAAATATAAATAAAAAATTTCATAAAAATCGGTCAGGGCCGTTCCGGAGGAGAGCGACCACAAACACCGTGACACAAGATTTTTATATATAAGATTATTTTTTATACTGAATATTGAATAATCATTTCCACACCTGTAAGAAATCAATATATTTAAATTTGTTTATTTTTTAATTTGTCTCCTCACAGCAGGCTCTGAGGAAAATAATTCCCTTGGGGCCTATGTCATCTTAGGGAATGCTGTGTGGAGGGTCCTTTCCCATTCGTCCCGTTCCCCTTCCGCCTCCCCTTCCTCTCCCGCGTCCCCTTCCATTCTCGCGTTTCCATTCCTCCTCCTCCACCTTCCCTCTCCCCACTCCACTCCCCCTTCCCCTGTCCCGCGAACCCCCTCCCGAGTTCTACTCCCCCCTCCCAGGTTCCCCTCCCCACCCCGGTTACCCTCCCCCCTCCCGCGAACCCCATGCCCAAGTTCCCCTCCCCCTTCCCGCATTCATACAATCAGTCCCGGTACATTCAGTTTTCAAACAGCTCGCATGCCACCTATTGCAATTTATTTATACAAATTTCATTGTGCCAGAGCTCACCAGTATTTTTATACAAACCTTGTCCTAACAATAACGAAAAAAAAAAAGAATTATCCAATTTGGTGCAGTCGTTCGGAAGCTATGCGCGTAAATACATTTCGGCGATTAATTTTTAATTATATAGATTTATATCACATGAGCTTGAACGTGGAAGTTTTCCTGGAATTTATCATATCGAAATGCTCGTTTACAGTTAACATAATACTTCGCAAATCGCGAAGATACAAAAACAAAATTTACCAATGAAACAGAAATAAACATTTTTTTATATCTTGAACGCAACGCTTCGGGATGTTTGTCTCGTCTTGATATTTTTGATCATCCACAATATAATCCCGTTGAAATCGCTTTACTGGTCGCTTGCCAAAAGTCAAGAGTTTCGTGGTAAAATTGTTTGATTCCCACAATAACTTTATTAGCTTGTATGAAAGCGTAAATAACATAACCTTCCTCCAAGAAACACAAACACAAAATCGTCACACTTATATTTGGAATAGAAATAAATTTATGCCCAGGTAGTTGCGTAGAAATTCAAATGTAAAATTGTCTTCAAATGGTCATTCAGCCAATGACGTTAGAATACATGAGTAGTACGTAGAAATCTCAAAGAGGTAAGTCAAAAACAAGGCAATTGTATTATCTTCGATTTCGTACTTTTAGTAATAAATTGCCATGCGTAGCGAAAGTTTGTGTACCTCTACTAAGTAAATTGCATTAAAAATACCTAAATGTCCTCGTGTTTGACGAGAAAAAGTTTTCATTACTCGGCAAACACTAGTATTAGTAATTACTTAAGGTAGTATTCTACGCAACTTTTGAATACGAAAACGCTACCCGGTCCCACCTTTCATTTCATTTATGAGCACATATTCATTAAATTTTGATATACTCGAACAACGCTTGAATTAAGAATTTACTGGAAACAAATGGAGTGTTTTTTTTTACATTAACTCCACACATTTCTGAGATGCTGTGTGGAGGGTCTTTTTGAGGAGAGGAAGGAATGAACATTGGTCTTGAAAAGACCCATGTTGTAGGAAGGAGGAAACACAGAGGCCGACAAATCGTTCCGAGCTGTTGACCACAACAACGAGTCAAACACACGACTCGTTTTCATTTGCCATATTTAATTTGAGTTTGTGAGACAATGGCAAGTCTAGATATATTGTACCGCCATCGCAATTGGAGATTCGATTATCTCACTGGCTCCGGTCGGTTGAGAGCAGTTACGACTCTTTTGAAGTATTCACATAAAAAAAGAACAGAAAAATGATCAATCAATTTTTCGAAAAATAATAAAAAAATCGAAGCGTTGCTGTTTCAGAGTGCCAAAATTTTACCTGTTAAGGCAATACTATGGCACAAAGTTATAATTCAGCATATATTTACCCCGCAGCACAAAGAGAAATTAGAACATAAATATAGCATTAGATTCACGCGCAACGACGGGTTAATAGTTCCGAAATTTAACAATAAGTACGGACAGAGAATGTTCGAATACATCATACCGAAGATACTTAATTTATTACCTGACACTACAAAGCAATGTAATTCTACGAATAAGGTAAAATATATGGTGAAAAATTGGCTATCGGAAAAAAAATATTTATATTGATATTGATATGTATGAAAAAAAGTTGAATCTGTAGATATAAGAAGTAAATTTTAAATTTTTTAAATGTATATGTAACTAAAATATAAGCACCTGTTGACAAGCCAATTCAATTGGCTTAGCAGGACTTGTTTGTTGATTATATGTATTATCTATTCTTTCAATAAAAAAAATAATTAAAAAATTAACTTTTGGCACACGGATACTCCCACTTCATATTTCTATCAGATATCTGTTCAGTGGTAGAACTAATCACTAATGAATATTCATTTCGTACAATAATTCAAATAATAGCCCGTGATTTAAAAATGCTTATTTCGGAAACTGCGAGGTTTCTCACGAATATGGGATTATCATTATAGAGATTATATTATACGGTGGGATGAAGTCTAAAAAAAATTAGAACGTATTAAGGTATGCCTTTTAAGGCTTCGTCCTACTGATGACGTAACGCCATTTCAACAAGAGAAATACATTAAGTGGAAGAAGGCTTTTTATTTACAGTCCACGATTTGTGGGCTGAACGTTTTGTGGTCGGACGAGTTCGTTTATTAAGTTACCATTACTGCTTTGGCCATTATTATGTATCGTAGGTAATAGAGCAGTTACTTGTAGGTATAAAGACTGGTGTCATTTTACGGATTAAATCCAGTGGCAGTTTGCGGGGTTGAAAACCGGGGAGGCATAAACGTTTTTTGAAGTATGCATTATGTATGCCTACACCTACCTCTTCCAAGCATTGGAATTATTACCAACATCAAACTATAATAATAATGTGTAAACACAAGATAGACCGTCATTCAAAATATGAATATACACAGGATGTTAAGAGACGTATCTGATTTACTAATCCATAGATTCCTGACATTTTTTTCGTAAATAATGTTAATCAAATTTTGGTCTCCGGTGACATTTTTTTGTTTTTTTTTCAAAACTATTTTTTTTTCACATGTCGCGTCACTGGTCACAGCTGAGTAACCACCCCTTTCCCCCGACCCTACTGTCCAATACCTACTGATTTTAAATGTTTTCAGTTGTAAAAAAATGTTTCTGAAGAAAAATTGTAAGGCGAGAATGGGTACCGCCGCCCGGGAACCATTTATTTGATAACCAACACCTCTGCCATAGGTCACCCCAAGTGGTTCGCTACGCTTGGTGTCTTAGCAGGGGTGGCCGGGTTCTTAGGATGAGGTTTGTTAACATATTGGCGGCGGATGACCTGAAATCACTGAACCCCAGATTTCTACCCACTCCTCGTACCTTTTTCCTTCCCAGAACGTCTTTTCCTTAAAAAGTCCCTGTGTGGAGCTAATAATGTAAAATAAGACAAAAATGTCTTACTTACACATTTTTATTTCAAGTGTAAGGGGGGTTCCCACCCCGCCTCCTACACCTCCCCCTCCCCCCTCTCACCTCTCTCCCCATCTCTCCCTCCCCCCCGCTTTCCATACATTCAGTTTTCAAACCTCGCGTGCCACCAAGAGCAATTTTTGTATACGAATTTCATAATGCCAGAGCTAACCGGAAGTTTTATAAAAACCTTGTCCTGACAAGTGTTCGTACACACAAAAAAAAAGAATTATCTAATTTGGTGCAGTCGTTCGAAAGTGATGCGCTTAGCAACACATTCAGCGATTCATTTTTATATTATAGATAACCAACCCGATAACCCCAAGAGTCATTGGTTAAGGCGCAAGTATATCCACTCAAAAAGAAGAAAATGGAGAGACATGTAAATGTGAATGTTAGAGAGAGTGCGCTAACGTTAAAATCGATAATACCTATTTAAGCGAAAATCGTGAAAATATTTAATAAAACTCTACTCGTTTAAAATAAAGCAAAGCGAGGGTTGTCTAAAACAGCATTTAAAGAAACACATAACTTGTAAAATAATTGAAACAAATGTATTTATAATAATTTTCGGAGCGTACTTTGCGATTTTTTTTTATCGAGGGAATTTCAAATAATTTTCGTTTCGGCGAGGGTAAATGTCTAGATATTACCTGCAAGAATAACATACATTTTTTAAAGAGTTTTAAAACTAAAAGTGCTTAAGATATATATGTAATAAATCAGTAGAAATAGGGCGCGCCGTGGCTTAAAGTAAATCACGTATGTCTCTTAACACCCTATAAATTTACTACATAATATGCATCAGCTTTTAAGGTGACCAGTTTTGGCCGACCAATTCAAAGCACGTACAGAACACGAGCTGTAAGACTCGTTCATTCATGTGTTAAATATATTAGTATGTAAGTCATGGCAAATGAAAACGAACACTTGCAACATTCATTCGCCATCCGCCATCCGCCATCCGCCATCCACCATCCGGGTCTGAATGCCAGATGTTGGAAGAATAGAAATCATAACATCCGTCTCAAGCTAATGTGGGAAATTTGACAGAAATTAGAAAAAAATACACAAAATAATGACCTCATGAATTGAAAACTTCAGCTAGAATCTTGATTAAGTTTTATCTTTCATTCGAAATATGATATTATTGGGTACGTTTTAAGATTTTCACGGCCAAAAGTATTTTCGTTATTTGTTTTTGAGGTGTTATACCGTGTTGCGTTACGTCCTTCTGTAGCCCGAAGACTTCTTTAGGCTAAAGAAGGAGGTAGCGCAACACGGCATAACACCCCAAAAATAAATAACGAAAATATGTTATTTTTTATTATAAACTACTAGCTGACCCGACAGACTGTCATCCTGTCTAATACACTCTCTCTACACTCCTATTCAAAGAAATAAATTGTTTCTCCCTGCGTGTCCTTTCGCGTGCGTCCCCGATTCTCCGCCCGCATCCCCTTCCCCTCCCTCGTTCCCCTTCCACCTTCCCGGCCTACCTTCTCCCTTCTCCCGCTCCCCCGTCCTACCAACCCACCTCCCGCGTTCCATAATTCAGTCCCAGTACATTCAGTTCTCAAACAGCTCGCGTGCCACTGTAACAATTTTTTTATTCATATTTTTATTTTTCTTATATTACAAATATTCATTTTTGTATATTATAAGAACAATTAAAAAAATTGGTACCTAACATAGGTACCTATTTAAAATATCTATAATAAAAAAACAGTTGCCTGCTAAATTTACAATTACCAAACGCGCGAACTGTCAAACGTGCGAAGTTAAAATAGTCGTTAAGTTTTCTGAAATTTTCCAATTTTCTGCGCAATTTTCTTATTTTGTCTTGCCGTACGAACCTAGTACAAAGTATTAGAAAACTTTAAAAAAAGGTGAATGAAATAGGTAAAGTCGCTCTGAAGTTATGGCGTGACCAAGGGAAACAAAGATTCAATTTTGTATATATATGTAGACTATTAATTATTTATTATAAACTTTGATTAAAGAGCCTAGAAGATAGAGAACATGTTTTTACGTAGATTTTTTGCTACAGCTGATTTTTTCTAAGATTTATAATTTTGTATGTTACGAGTATGTTAGAACGCTGCCCAGATTATCATTAGTAGTAATTACCTACGAGCCTGAAACATTGAAAGTGTTTGGCCAAGTGTAATTGTACGAGTATATTAACTAGCAGTCTAAAAACCCGCTCCGCAGATTTTTGCTGCCAGGCTCCGAGGGCGGTTTTCGATTTGTCTTTTCTCACTTGAGTGTTGGTGACCATTTTATAAATCCGATGGAAACTGGTTCCAAATTTAGCCGGTTCCTCGAATTCACTGGGATCCAGTGACATCTAGTCACCGGGACAAAGTAACCGCGACAGGCAAGATGTCAGTTACAATAATAATCATATTATCGTCAATCTCTCCATATCCCGAGAGAAACTCAAAATTACAAATCCGTAGTACCTATTTATACCTGCCAGAGGCAGGACCTCCCTCAAGCGAACTGTTTACGTAAGTGGCGCCATCCTTTGGCATTATTGGCTACTTGCTTGAATTCGGTTCTTTTTAAAGTAGCTTTTTAAGAAATTTCAAGTGAGAAGATAACACGACCACCATAACACGGGCATGAGCCTAGCATGTTGGTCGAAAAAATCACAAATGATGTAAACATTCAAAGCAATAATGAAAGAAAAAAATTTAAAAAAAAAAGAAGATGGTTTTGCGTACGGCGCGGCATCAGATCTGCATTCTTAGCCCGATTCTTAAATTTCGACGGTACAGTCTCTGGTCTATTAATTCTGTTCGATTTGTACAGATGATGACATTATTACGCAAATTCATAAACATAAATATTATTATACATTTTTTTAAATTAACATTGGCTTTGCATTTATCAAAATAAAATCGTAAATATAACCTTTTTCTCACCGTCCTCCGTATGTTTACAAAATATTTTTAAAGGTTGAATATTCTCAAAAAATATTTCCTAAATTCCACTATAATACATTGTGTCCCTTTGGATGGCGTTGCTGACATTTTACGATTAAAATGGTTTCGATTTTTAATCACGTTAAAAAATGGCGACGTACCTATGTAAAAGATACATTCCAGTTGATAGTTGATCCCTCACAGTTGACCCCCGGCATACTTATATACATTTATGCATTTATGCAGTTTAGGGAAAATTCGGTATACCTATTTGCACAAAATATAACTAAGGGTAACCGAAAGGGTGTGCGGAGTGGATGTACAGTTAAATAACAAGGCAACAAAATATATTTTCTTTCAAATGCATCAAGGATAAAACTACTTGTCTATATACCGTATCTAAATACCAATGTGTAAGTACAAAAAATCGATACTGTTAATAAATTAATTTGATAATATCTTTACTAACTCATTTATCAAAGATATTTTTGAAGTGGATTTTAGATTGGAAATTGGTAAATAATGCACAAAAAATTATAATTTTATAATAATTATAACTTCGGGGTGCCAACTGTCGGGGACCACTGTCGGGTTACCGTAAAAATAACGTGAACCAAATTGCAACGGAAAATGTACCTACCAACTTTAAAGTTTTTTGGTTTTAGTTAAGATTTTTCCAACCTACCATACCTTCATATCTATCACATTAAATTGTGAATGAAACTGAACAAGAAAAAAGTCGTAAAAAGATGTAGGTACAAATGTTACGTAGATTAGATTACGAAGTTTGGTAGATAGATCACAAGATATGAAATCTTGGTGACGGAAAAACTGTACGAAACATATAGGATAATAGCGATACAAATAACACCAAAAAATAATCCAAAGCGTCGAAAAATCGGTGCGATAAGGAATGATAAATAGAAAGAGATGGAATACATGAATGAAAGAGATGGCTGGTAAGTATATCTACTGCGGCGGGAGCTCGTGCGCGCGGCCCGCGGACCGGAACGTTCATATGGATTCCAAGTTCCAACACACGAGCAGAGAGATGTAAGATACTTGTACTCAGATGGCCACAACCGAACCTATCATACCCTCAACACTCTGCTTCTATACTCTTTATACATACTCGTTATACGCGTACTACAGGTACAGTCTATTACACCCCACAGACACTCAGATCCTCCACCGAAGCAATCAATCCTCATTTGTACACCTTACACGTGCTGGGCTTTTAGCAATATTGAAGCTTGCACGAATGTACAAATATGTTTCTATAGTATTATTGGGCGAGGTTTGGACAGAAAGACTACAGGTTACTGCAAGTCTGAACATGACAATCAATGGGGAGAGAATCAAGGATCTCCACAGCTCTTGCTTCTTCTCTAAATGCCTGAAGACAGGTTAACAAAATGTACAAATAGGTATGAATTTATTGTTTTTGAAGCAAATGAAACAACGGCAGGTACTGCCCTTTGGACTCACTTTAAAATAGAGCCCATAGAATTAAAATGAACTGTGAAGCATGAAGAGGAATCTAATTGTGCGTGATACCGTCGTAAGATTTCACAGGTCCCAAGTCTGTAATGTTAAAAGCATGCAATGTGACAGGATAATGAAAACTTTGCCAAAGGAAACAACGCAGAAACAGGCTAAGGCAGATATAGACTAAACGGCCTGGAAGAAGATTGAAGTAGAAAGGGAAGGAAGGCTTGATGATTGGAGACGATTGGTAAAGGATTGGAAGAGGCCAAATCCTACTCTGAGATGTAGCATCGTTTTAAGGTTGATGTTCCTTCGCGGAATAGCCGAAGGCTATATGTGCGGATGATCTAATATCCCAATGAAAGCCACAACCGAGAAGGTCACGAAAAAACAACAAAAACAAACAAAAAAATGATCCCCAAAAATAAACCCAAGACCGCGCATTCCAGAAAAATAGCTTGAGAAACAAACAATCCAGAAATAAATTGTAAGAATTTAAATATATGTATATTGTATATGTTTTACTGAAGGACAAGGGCGAGTCAGACTGCTCCAGAGTTATATATATATAATTTTTTTTTTTTTAAAGGAGAACCATTTCGGCGATGAAAGTAAAACTACAAATTATTTAATCTTATTTCTGATAAAATATTAACTTTGTTCATTTCTGCTACATGCGACATCTACACAAAGTAGCTTACCATAAGTAGTAGTAATTTTAGTAATAATGTCTATGCAGGCAGTAAAGACACCCAGTTCCCATTGAAGAAGCCGACAGATTAATACAAGTCATTTAAGTTGTTTTCTGAATGACACCAATCTGCCATCTGCTTCTTAGGACTTGGAGTACTCTGCCAACATCTGTCAATCAATTAAAACTCATAAACGGGACATTTTAATATCGATTAAATGGAGAGTAACATGTTACCACGGTGATATAAAGATCTTATACCGTTAGCCCAATTCAACATTTATGTTTGTTAGTTTCTTTTAATAAATAACATTAAAGATATTTAGTGTAATAAATACGGTATCAAAACACCTTAAGCCTGTGGGAAAATAAATTATAAACATATTATGATACAAAGATAGCCGTAAAATAACTGTAACTTAAAAATAAAGTATCAAATTTGATATCGGTAAAATATGTTTTTAAAATATTGGCATAAACAGGTTTGGTATTTTATCATGCACCAATTACGCATAGGATCGCAGTTTACCGGTTTACAATATATGCTGGCATTATGTAAGGACTAGTAGGTATTTGTTATGAAAAAAAGTATTGTACAGGAAGTCAGAATACTAGGTCAGCACACATACTTTGAGAAATGACCATTTGAAATAGTGGCGATTTCAAAACGCCTAACTATAACTGGCACACACGATGTGCAAATGAAATTATTCGACGAGCTATAATAATTACCGTGTAATCGGAGTGAACAATCAGTTTTAACTGTAACAAAGGGGGTATAACTATTTGCATTATTGCTGTGTTAGAACTTTTCAAGTAGGTTTCAGCTACGTTTAGAAACATCCAAAATAATAGGCATACCCAGATATCATGTTATTAGTTTAGTAAAGAAATTGTTTGTGTTATTACTTTGTTTTGATGTGTGGTCTTTCAGATTGCAATTGGAGCGACTGTTGGAGATGGTTCACAACACACTTTACAAGAAACACGATACACCACCAAATCAAAAGTCTTTTTCAGTCTGCACAGATGCACCAGAATAGAGTTTTTCTGAAAGCTTAACAAGTGTTGAAAGTGGACACTGACGCGAAGTAAATGAAACGGTGTATTTACGAAAAACGTGGACAACTGACTAAGAATCCGTTTCTGCTGGCAGAGGAAAACTCGCAAACTAAAATTACTAAAACCATTGCAGACGATACGGCCGCTCCGGGCGTCGGAGAAATGTGACAGCTCGCTGCAAAGACCGACTCTTGGAATGTTCCTGTCTCTGTTGAACATGCTTTTTTCAAATCACGCTCCTTCTGTCTGTCTCGTTCTGACGTTGGGGTTTAAAAACAGGTCGTTTTTCAGCGAAGGTACATTCTAAAAGGATGTATACTATGAAACGATGTGGTCAGACAATGTACCCGGTAAGCCCTCCCGTTTTGCTCGTAAGTAAGTATCATCATGTCGTTTTATCTAAGTGCTTCGCGCGGTGGGGACCGAGCTTTGTAAACTTGAATAAAAAGCGTCGTCGCTTTTCCAACTGTGTTTCGGCGTCGTCTGAAGATGGTAAAGAAAAATGCAAAAAAGCTTTGCAACCTCGTCATAATAAATGAACATTTGTGTCAACAAATTGTTCCATATCAATCAGGTTAGTTGACGTAAGTTTCATATGTATGATAAAGGGGATTAAAATTGAATATGTACGTATGTATTTAATCCGGGTTGATAATATTGAGATGATAACAAAAATGCGCACAGGACTGGCATTTTCAATGACGGGTCTTAAAAATAAACCGAGAATTTCAAGGACGCAGATAATTAATATATTCAACGTTGAATGATCTATTATAAGATAACATAGACAAAAAGAACCCAGTTATTATATGTATTATTTATATGAAAAAATCTGTATCATATCACGAAAAACTTTATTACGAAGATGACCACAAAAATACAAGAGGATTATGTTCAGGTGTAGTTTGGGATTATCTTAAACTACATTTCGATTCACGGTCGTTGATATCCGCGTTTTCCAATAAAATATCACCTTTTTGGCCTAAAAGGCGTCAGTGATTGACAAAAATATTATAATCGATTGTTGGTCGTTATTTTAAGACGTCCAAAGAATTAAAATAAGAATAAAAATAAGAATAAAAAAATCGTCCAATGAACGATTCAATGCTGAATAAAAGCAGGCTGCTGAAGGCTTATATTTTAACCTCTCCCTCTATCCAATAACGATACATGCTGCCCAATCAGTGGTTACAATGGAGCTCTTAGCGACAGGAAAATATAGGCACCTTTTTCAAATATCCTAGAATAATAATAATACTCCCAGCTCCACTAAAATATTAGTATTTATCCAACGCTGGCCGCCAGAGGCGCTAGTGTAGTAGCATGTTGACATTTCTTCCAGACAATGGTGGTAAGTAACTGAATTTATAAGTGGCGGTGTTTTGCGCTTTCTAATTTGTATTTTGATCAATATGGATAAAAAAATACATGGTGTCCGGGAGTAAAGTGCATAAACTTCGGTAGGTGATTCTACATAATGGTAGAAGTAAAAAAGAAAAAAAAACCCGTTTTCGAAATTCTAACTTTTTCTCATACAAAAATATTTTTCCATAGAAGAATATTATTTTTTCCAAACAATTGATCTTTTTTACCCGAAAACTACCTTAAAACGTTAGAATTTCAAAAAAGGTTTTTATCTTTTTTTATTTGTATCATCATGTAGAAACACCACCCGAAGTTCGTACACTTTACCCCGTGACACCTTGCATATGAAAGTAAACTAACACTATTTATTTAACGCCCAGAGGGCTTTTACATGTTGGTAGTACAATTTTAAAATGACAGATAATTCTTAAACTTGAGAAAGAAATACTAAAAATAAAAATACGCGAAACAAAAACTGAAAAATGCTGCGATTAGATAGGTTTACAAAAATACAAGATATGTTTATTTTATTTTTTTATTTATTTTTTATTTATTTGGGAGACCAACAGTTTACATTAACAACAAAGTATATAATAATTGAGTACAATAATTGAACCATTTACAGGTTTCCACACGAGTATTCTATACAAGTGTGTAGTGAATTCAGAGATATTTACTAAAAAAAAATTACATTTCAAGAGGCGAGTTATTTAGGTGGGAATAGGAAAGGGGTAGGATGGGGGGGATTGGTTAAGTTGAGGTATAGTAATAAAAATATGCGTGACAAAAAATTAAAAGAGAAAAAAAAGGAAGTTTATAGAGTGGTGGTTGTATTAGAGAGTATCTATAAGTATTGTTATTGTAGAGTATCGAGAGAGTGTCTGTGTGATTTTAAGGAGTGTGGTGCAGAGTTAAAAATGTCAAATTGTGTATAGTGTGTGTTGAAAGTGTTGGATGCACGATAGATGAAAGAGTTCTGCTTAGAATTAGTGTTGCACCGAGGGAGGCTAAGAATCATGTCTGATCTTGTTCGTCTGTTAGGAACTCGTATCTGTAGTCGTTCTAGGAGTTCTGGACAATCGACGATGGATCTGGCTATTTTTTGAAGAAAAAGTACATCGGCCGAGTTTCTAGGAATAGTTTAGGAATAGTGTTGGAAAAAATATTTTACATGACCCACAAAACTAGCCAAGTTGATATTAAATATGTCAACATTACCTAAGTATTGATTTCTCATAGCGTGAAATCTTTGTTTTGGAGAGTGAGCAATGTAGTTATTACGTTTATGAATGCTGCAGTAGAATAGTGTGTTTTGTCGTGTTGTTACTGTGGGTATTTGTAAGTTTATTAGTTGCAGCAGTTCGCAACAGTCGGATTTAGTATTTTGAATAAAAAGGTTAAATCGTTTATTTTACGTCTGTCTTCTAACGTACGTATTTTTAGAATATTGGACAAGAAATTATATTTTAAGTCTTTTAGTGGGATATTTAATTTTTATAAGTATCTGGCAGTTTGTTTGAAATGTTTGAGAAACGCCGTCTGTCCACCGAAGCGTGTGGGATGCTCGGGACGTTGCACCGCGACCGGCAATAAACTGCACATTCTAGAAACGGCCCGTCTGGACAAACCACACAGAACAATAACCTATCAAACGGCTTTCCTCCATTCGGCAGCCCGCAAAGCAATTTCCTCTTTTCGCCTCCGTGCCGTCCAATTAGATTAGAAAATTGATTTGTGCGGCTCGGGCCATAAACGGGGGGCCAATATTTACACCGTTGTGTACATGAAATGTTTATCACAGACCGCCTTTTATTAACTGAGCCCTCCAATAACTTGCGGATAGAGTGCAGAGTTGGAAGATAGGCGAGATCACTGTTTATTTATTTACTTCTATAAATCCATAATAAATATACTACTTGTACAATTAAATATAATTTTTATGATGGAATAGTTAAGATAATATTAATTTACTTCTACAATATAGATAGTAACTGAATTATTGTTATCGTGAGAGAATGGCGAATTATAAGATAGGCCTGCTCGTATTTATTTACCCAAAATCAATGATCAGTAATATATTTTTGAAGTGAAAACTTCTTTAGCACCGTTGTTGAAACTCGATGAAATGAAAAAGCGACACTAAAAAGAGACAAACACATACATATATAGGATTTAGCCTACGAGAGAACGAGATCGAACAATCGCTCTCCTCTTTGCGCTGTGCTTCGTAGCCTCCCCACTCTAGTTTACTTTAGTTTTAAGAAGGTTTCACTTCTACCGCGTGTGAATTGCACACTCTGTATTTTTTAAGTGAGAACTTCTTTAGCACTGTTGTGATTTGAAATTCGATCTGATGAACGCGACACTAAAAACAGACAAACACGTACATCTATTGGATTTAGAAAGAATTAGATAGAATAATCGATCTCCTATTTGTGCGGTGCTTCATAAATAATTAATCGGTCTCGTCTTTGTGCAATGCTTCGTAGCCTCCCCACTCTTGTCTACTTAAGTTTTCTGAAGGTTTCACTTCCGATATGCACAAATGTGTTTTTTATGTTAGAAGCTCTACGAGGCTTTGAGGAAAATTATTCCCATCAGGGCCTATGTCATCTTTGGTTATGCTCTGTGGAGGGTCTTTTTAAGAAAAGAAAGAGAGGAAGTTCTGGAAAGGCAAAATTTATGTGGGTGGGCAGGAAACGACGGGTCAATGTGTCCAGGAGTGTCAGACGTATGAATCCATCCCTCCCACTACGGCGCAAGGCAGTGGGTCGAGATATTTCTGCTGGAGAGGTCCGAAGGTCTCCCCAAAGTCCCTCCTGATCCAGCATGCCACGCAGTTGGTGGGCACACGCATCCACCGCCAAGACCTGGACAAACCTCATGAACCGGGGCACACCTGCTACGTCACAAAATGAAGCGAACCATTTGGGGTGACCTATGGCAAATGCGTTTCCCCACCTACTGCGTGGCGGGCCGGATCGGGAGAGACTGGTTGAGGGAGACCTAACCTAGACCTTTCCAGACTATCTTGACCGATTACCTTGCACTGCAGTGGGTGGAATCGATTCATACTTCCGTCACTCCTGGACACACTGACCCTCAGATTCCTACTAACCCCTCAAACCTTTATCCTTCACAGAACTTCCTCTTTTTCCTTTCCCAAAAAGACTCTCCACACAGCATCCCCAAAAATGACATAAGCCCTGAGGGATTTTTTCCTCAGAGCCCTCTGCGTGCAGCTAATGTAAAAAAACATTTAAATACAGATTGGCCATAGGAAATGGGTTGGATAATTTATTTGTTTAATAATTTATTTATTCTCGTAGATAATATAATAAACACGGTAACTTTATTAAAATTTTTACGATGAGAGTTTTATTTAATATTTAATTAAAACGTTAGTCGAGAAAATGAAAAGTGTGGCGTTATTTTGAATGGTGTGGGCGAAAATTATCATTTTATAATCACCACTAACTTTGTAAATGGCGTTCAAAACCTTTTATGTTTTATTGTACGATAATAAAAACATAATAAAGTATACCACGAAGTAATTAAAATAGAAATTGTGATTTGAATATTTTCTGAATATGTAATATTTTATGATACGCCCACCTATGGCGAGAATATATATATATATAATAAATAATAGATATTATGTATTTCACACAGAAAATGTTTTTATTTATATTGTTTACCACGCTATTTTGATTACACAGAACACCGTACAAGAGTCCCAACTGCTCCCAACCGTGAGACTATCGCATACCTAATTGGGGTATGTTGTTAGTGGGGAGGGGAAGGAGATGGAAAAGACGGAGGTGGGGAAGTACCTGGCTATTCAGATCTGGTCACCAAATACGACTAAAGCCATTTCAAGCAAGGTTTCAATTCTGAATGGTGCTCTTACGCTAGGGCGCTACTAAGAATATCTTCCACTCTGGAACGTGCCACAAATATACCTTATAATATTTTAAATATTTATATTTATATTTCAACACCAAAAATTGTAAATTCTCCATCAAAAAACTATCAAAATCCTACACTCTGAACCTTTATTATCAAAATGTACGTGGGCTTCGAACAAAACTAGATAACTTCAGAATTTGCATACCATCAATAATTTGTGAATCCGTGATACTGACTGAAACATGGTTAGATCCTTCCATCAATTATGTTTTAATTTGAATTTATATACCCATATGTTTTAATTTATATATTTGTACAGAACACTTGAGTTCTTGACATTTAATTTTTATTATTAATTTTTGTATTTCACAATTTGAATTTTTATTTTTATTTTTACTTTTCCTTAAAAAATTAATATTTTTATCTTTGTATTTCTCACTTATTTTAAGTATTTCTTAATTTTTATTTAATATGTTTAATCATCTGTTATAATAAAATAGTATTTATTAAATCGTATTTAAAATATTAAATGTACGACTACCACAACACGGGCATTAGCCTAGTGTGCCACAAAAAAACAAATATCTGTAACTAATAAAAATTTTATGAAATAAAAAAAATGAATAAATTGTGTAATAAAATAATTCAACCAAATAAAATTTGACAGCGCACGCCGGGATTTGACCCCGCGACTTTCGGATTGCCACGGAGACCCTCGAAGCATAGTTGTTATTTAGGCTTTAGCCATATTTGGTGACCAGATCTGAATAGCTAGGAACTTCCCCATCTTCCTCTTCCCAATCTCCTTCGCTACCACACTACCTTCAGCCTCACATCATACCCCAATTTGAGATGCCATAGTCTCACTGGCTCCAGACAGGAGCAGCTGGGACTCTTGTGAGGTATTCACATAAATAAAAAAAAATGTAATAATTCAGTATTAAAATAATGTACATTCTTATTTTTTTTTATTTTCTACTGAGTTGAGTTAATGTAAAAAAAGAAATAACAATTTTTTACAAGAAAACAAAACCCTTTCTCTTTTTTGTGCTTACTACTGTAATATTCCGATGACCGGCCAACTCAGAATGAAACCAACTCAGAACCACCTCAGAAAGGTCATTAAGAGTGATGATTAAAAAATGGTTAAATACGTTAAGTTAGGTTAGGGTTAACAGCTATTTTGAAATTATTTTTTCACAGCTTTAATGACCTTTCTGAGGTGGTTCGGAGTTGGTTTCATTTTTTTAAATTAATTTATCTATAAAAAAGTATATGTACATTGGGTTTTTTTGATGCCTGTCTCACAAGGATATACCTGTGTCGAAACAGGCGTACAAGTGTATAAATGATTATCGTAGTTACAAGAGTATATACATATTAATTTGAATCGAATTTAAAACAGAAAGGTGATTGGAAGGATGAGAAAATCTTTTAAAGAGAGTTTTCTTATAATTGTTGGAGGAGATGAAGTAGAGAAGTAAATTCTGTCTAATCTATTCATGGAGTTAAATTTGAAAGGATTCTATTATTTTCATTTATTTTATATGGGTTAGGTCGTATGTGAATAGTTATTTCTGTCTATGTGTGATTTATTTTACAGTTTGTAATAGTGTGACGTCCAATACTTATCTTATAATCCATTTTTTTATATCTTGTTTGAATTTTGTCAAGGAGTCAGTTTGTCTAATTGTAGAGTGTCTTTGTCCAAATGAGGTTTTGAGTGGTGATTTCTGAGTTGGCATGGAACCAATAATCCTGCGTAATAAATATTATGTAGGTAAATTTTACATAATATAATATTTAGTATGTAAATTCTACATAAATATAATATTGTTTAGGTAAATTCTAGTATAACTAATGGTACCAATTTAAACTCACGTAGTTTCCTTGCACTGTGTTTATTCCGCGGCGATTATCTTTAGAATAGATAAACAGACAATTTATTTTCATTGTTCTTTTAGTTTTATTTGTTTTAACTTCAACATCCGTTTGAATGCCGCGTTCACTTTCAAAACAATAATTCTCGTAATGTGTGCACAAGCCAACAGCTGTCTGTTTCACTTCAATCCGAATGGTTAATGGTTAACAACCTAAAGGAATCTCAATTGTTTCAGAATTGTGATTCTCATTTAATGTACAAAAAAATCAGAGTGTGCAATTCACACGCGGTAGAAGTGAAACCTTCAGAAAACAAAAGTAAACAAGAGTGGTGGGTGGTGGGGCTACGAAGCACCACACAAAGAGGAGACCGATAGGCTACAAAGCATCGCACTCGAATTCCATTGGAAGAATTATTGCCTCAGATAAAAAAAAAAACAAAAAAATCACAGTGTGCCATTCACATGCGGTAGAAATGAAATCATCAGAAAACTAAAGTAGACAAGAGTGGGGAAACTACGAAGCACTTTTTTTATCAAGTGAATTTTTTTCATCAATCTAAAGTATTGGAAGACCCAGAACCCATAGAGCACGCCTAATCAGGCGTAATCACGTAGGCAATTGAATTTCCCAAAAAACCAAATTAATATTAATAGAGACGACGGAGCTAAGCTCAATAGTTGTTCCTCGTATCCGGTATTTAACGGCTACACCATAGCTAAATGCAAAAAACTATTGTGAAGTATACTGTAATACCAGCTCGTAGTGGAGTGGAGCTGGCGACACGGTATCGCCTTTAAGTATATAAGCACACACTTCACCACTAACAATTACACATCTGCCCTGATGATGGACACTCTAACGCTATCCGAAACGTTGGCTAAAGGAGGAGGTAGCGCAACACGGCATAACAAAAATGTGAAGGATGATTTTTTCCATATTTTGTCGTCGAATTACAGTGCACCTTTTCCTATACATTTTGTCATCTTATTAGTATTTAAGTTTTCTTCTTCGGAGTCGCTAGATGTCGTTTTCTTTCGAGGGTTTATTTTGGAATGGTTTAAGGATTGGATATTGATTTTACAAAAATAATAGTATTCGATCATTGGTCCGCTAAATGTCTGGCCGCTTAGGTTCGTCAGGCGCTTTATACCACTACACCAAAGAAGACATGCGTGAGACTGAGGATTTATCGTATTACATTTGAACCGAGTACCCGCGAATTAAACATATATTTTATTGCTATCTCTAAATCCTGAAGATGTATGTGTTTGTTTCTTTTTAGTGTCACTTGTTTTCGTTTCATCGTGTTGCAAATCACAACGGTGCTTAAGAAGTTTTCATTTCAATTAGTTTTCGATTTCATGACAAATTAGAATCAGTGGCGCACCCAGAGGGAGCAAAGCCTCCCCCCCCCCAAATGAATAAAAAAAAATACAGAAGTTTTTCCAAGAAGAAGTGCAGCATTTTATAGGTGCGTAATTGTTGCGGCTTGCAGTGGATTTTAATTAATTTAACTACTATAATAGGTACTTACTCAAGCACTGTGGATTATGGGAGCTATTGTTAAATTCTTTAGCAATCTTTATTCTCAATTGTTATGTACAAGTAAATTACAGAAACGGGCTGTACCTTGCCAGTATCAAAATTTTTTGTCTATTCTTAAGTATAGAACCGGCAGTTGGACTGCACTTCACGGCAGAAAATTTTTGGAAACGGACTGCGCCGTGCGAGGACAAAAGATTATTTTTTGTTCTAAACTGTTTTTCAATAAAATTTTGTCGGAAAAACTTGCGTAAGATGAGGTATCGATCGTGAAGTTCATTAGTCAGACATCTGCAAATACCAAGTTTCTAGGCATTTTGTTTTAAGTTTGCTCATGAATGACACGGATGTGTCGAAACTGGTAGCAAAAAATTTAAAATTAAAGTAACAAATGTACAATATCTATCTACATAGAAAATTAAAACTCTTCATAACAAAATGACTGAGTTATGAGATAATGAGAAAAGCAATATTGGAATGCTCACCATAAACCAAATATCACTTATACATGTCCGTATTTTACATATTAGATATGCTATAAAATAACACCAGGAGGCATAACGGTCCGGTCCATTAGTATGACATTTTGAAATTTCCATTATTATGCATCTTATTTTAATGAAAAGATAAAAACTTTGTTTACATCACTTTTATGTAACCCCCCAAACAAAATCCTTGGTGCGCCTTTGAACCGAACATTGACAAAACAGGACATTGAAGAAAGTTGAGAATTTTGCCAACTTCAGGCGTCCAAAAGAAGATCCAAAGAAGCCAAGTTTGTTTGTTATTGGCTGTCAAAATCCTCTACATATTTTTTTATACAGCAATACAAATGGAAAAAACAAAATTGTGGTGTTCACGGGTTGTGAAAACCGATGAAAAGTCTTGATAATTCCAGTATTATAAGTTTAGTAAAAAAAATACAAGTGTGCGCACTGCGCAGTTTAGACGCGGTAGAAGTGAAACCTTCAGAAAACGATAGTAGAGTTGGGAGGCTACGAAACACCGCACAAAGAGGAGACCGATTATTCTATCTTATTCTCTCGCAGGCTAAATCCTATAGACATCTATAGGATTTAGCATACATATGTGTGGGTCTCTTTTTAGTGTCGCTTTTTCATTTCATCGAGTTTCAAATCACAACGGTGCTAAAGACTTTTTTCACTTAAAAAAAATGTAGACTGCAAAGCATTTTCATTATATTTACTAATTATTCATATTTCTAGTGGTATCCACAATATCTACAGTGGCAACGCGCGACGCCACCAACTGCAAAGTTGAGCATGTCAAGATGAAGACAAAATTCTGTAATTTTAAATTTCAGGAAACCCGTTTTATAGTTAGTACCTACTTTGTATATTATTTTCACCGCGTTCCTGTGTTAGATACTCTCAGTATCGCCCTGTTAAGAGATCACCATAAAAATAATAATAACTTGTGCACCAGCTGTGTATTAATTTTATTTCGCTATGTCGGCTAGCAGCCAAAAAGAATATTCATTCCATCTGAATTCGAATTAATATTCCATTTTTTTTTACGCACCAGATTTAAATGTCCGGGTTAAATTTTCCCCCCAAAAAAAAAAAAAAAAAAAAAAGAAGGAAAAACTAAACCCTTTCATACACTTCCCCAAATGATCATCTAGTGAATCCACGTTATGCAATTGCACTATATAAGTATTATAAATACAAAACAATACAAGAACAACATGTCAACCCACTAGAGACCAAATGGGAATATAATTCACCGACTCCAGATATTTTCATATCAGAGGGTTCGGCTCTATAATATTGTGTTACACAAATTGCTGTAATTTTAATTTTCCAAAAACACGGTATCTGCTGTTTCTAGTAGCTTCAGGGATGTACCTAATGCCTACATCATAACATGTTATATAAATTCATTGTTGTACGTACCAATGTGTAATTACCCGCGTACTGCCTTTGAAAGGTTTCTTTGCTATTTCAATAAAAATACAAGTGCTTATCTTTAATCATTGAATACAGTTCTCAATACCATTCTCAAATGAAAAACCTGAAATAGGAAAGACAGGAAAAGATTCGGTCGCACCTGGGAATTGAACCCTGCTGCTCTGAACACTGATTTGATTCGATCGTATCATAGACATCCAAATAGACCAGAAGATACAGATGAGGGGTAAAACCAAACTATGGATGGTGAAGAGGGGAAAGATGACTGTGATTCGTTAAAAAATCAATCTGATAGTATATAGGCATCTCGCATTATAATATTACCATTTAGTTCTTAAAAGCAAAATCTGCTTTTGAATGAATAGACCTTTTTACATGGGGGCGCGAATTTCCCGCCACGTTATTAACATATTTGCGTAGTCCAAATGCGGAAAAGGAAAGTTCGCCCCTTTTCACACAGGAATATTTTGTTGCCGTATTTAGTTAAGACACTTTTACAAATGTTTCATAATTTACTTACCCCTGTAACCAGCGACGAGCTCACAGGAGAAACGCCCACATTCGCTACGTTCACATATATTAGGGTATAATGTATAGCACAAGCTTTCACTTTTGTTTGTAAAATGTACGATGTGACCTCGGCGCTGGTCAGGACAAAAATGATGACGTCACATTTTTTAGATTCAAGCGAGGCTCTCGTAAGCCGAGCTGGCTCCATGGAACCGGCGAAATAGGAGGGAGGAAAAATATATATTAATATTCTTATGTCCATGGACCATATCAACTTCAAATAAAGATATTTTTTATCTTTATTTAGAAAATATATCGACAATGACATATACTGAGTGTTAAGGGACGTACTTGACATACTTTAACCAGTGATTCTTGACTTTATTTGAAGTAAAAAATGTTAATGAAATTTTGGTCTCCGGTAACATTTTTCGTGTGTTGTTTTTTCCCCTACAAAAATATAAAAAACATTGTAGGTGTTGGACAGCTGGGGGCGGGCGAGGGGCTAGTCGATCACTCGGCTGAGTGACCAGTGACGACGTGTAAAAGATTTTTTTTTGTTCAAATCTGAAGAAAAAAAAGACCAAAATTTCGTTTACATTTTTTACTCCAAATAATGTAACGAATCACTGGTTAAAGTAAGTCAAGTACGTCCCTTATCACCCTGTATACATTCATTTTACACTTAATAGTGCATATAATATTTTCAATTTGGGAGGCGGGAATGGGTATCGCCGCCCCGGATACCTTTATTAAATAACCAACACCTCTTCCATAGGTCACCCCGAGTGGTTCGCTACGTTTGGTAATTTAGCATGGGTGCCCGGGTTCATAGGGTGAGGTTTGTCTAGGTTTTGGAGGCGGATGACCAGGACATACTGGACCCCAGATTCCTACCCACCCCTTAAACCCTTTTCCTTCCCAGAACTCTCCTCTTCTTCCTTTCCTTAAAAAAAACCCTTCACACAGCATCCCCAAAGATGACCCTGAGGGAAATTATTTTCCTCAGGGCCTCCTGTGTGCAGCTCATGTAAAAAAAAAAACTAGTTAAGGCCCGGTAGTACCTAAGCTTTAAAAAAGTAGCAGAAGATGGTTTGAAATGGAGATATGTAAGCATAAATGTTAGAAAGAGCGCGTTAATGTTAAAAATTATTATAATTAAGCGAAAATTGTGAAAATATTTAATAAAACATGGTCCGTTTAAAATAAAGCAAAAATCTCTCGAAAAATATCTAAAGTAACATTTAAAGATACACTGTGAATTTTTTCATACCTTTAACCTGTTAAATAGCGGATCAAAATGTGTTTTTAATAATTTTCTTAGCATCTTCGCGATTTTTTTCTATGTAGGGAATTTCATGTAATAATTACTGTTTCGCCTCGGCAAATGTACGGATATTATCTTAAAAATGATGAATGGTCGAATTATCTCAGCGGTAAGAGCATTGTCCCGGCAAGGTGGAGGTACTGGTTTCAATTTCCAGTTACGACCGAATCTTATTCTGTCTTTTACATTTCACATTTTTCGTTTTAAAGTGGTTAATATTGTCTATCTGAGGTTTTACTCGATAATTTATTCCACTGTAAATTATAGAATATACAATATTTTAATTAAAATAAATAATTTTTGACGAAGCGGTAATTTTCTGGGCTTTAAGTTTATATAAATTACGGGTTAGAAAACCGATGGGCAAATAAATTATCAATTTAATTATAGCGACTGGGTAGAGGTGAAAATGATTTGTAAATTGTGTATGGAGAATCGTACATATTCGTAACTATATTATTTTAAACACAATGGACTTTGTTTTTTATGACTAGCTCTTTAATTATCACCCATTAACCCCTTAAAGAGGTCAAACGATCCAAAACAACTAGATCCAAAGATACTTTCAGAATTGCCCTGATGAGACAGAGAGAGAGAGAGAGACCGAGGGAGGGGGGGGGGGGGGTAAAGCTCTCTTCTAAGGATCCGGAACTTGCGAGTGTGCGCGAGTAAATTTTATATAATCAATTTGTGTTTTAACAATTAAATAATTGAAAACAATTTATGGTGTCTGTCTATATTTGCGGTACGTTCCAGAGTGGTATACCCTCAGTATAGACTTGCTGAAAGACCACCAGTCAGAATTGAGACGTTATGTGAAATGGCTTTAGCCGTATTTGGTGACCCGCTTTGAATAGCCAGGTAATTCCCCAGCCATTCTCGTCCTCATCTCCTTCCTATCCTCACTACATTCAGCTTCACAACATACCCCAATTGTGGATACCATAGTCACATTGGCTCCAAGAGGTTAGGAGCAATTGGGACACTTGTGAGGTATTTAAATATATATTTGCAACTTGCATAGAGAGGTACAGGAGGTACGTACCATCGATACATCGGCATGACACTGAGCGAATCTACTCGTACTTGGTCGACTTGGTGTTAAAGACATGGTTGGTTAATGTTGCAATTTTGCAAACCTTTGTGGGCTTACTTTTAAATTTTTGTTGGTTGTATTTTTATATTATGTACGTATTTTGTATCGTAACATATTGATACCTGTTATATATCTCACTGTACTAAATTTTTGTTGCTTATATTTTTATTTCATTTATATATCTACTTTTTATTTCCATCGTAACTTTATCTAAACTATTTTTTTTCTCATGTTAAAGATGGAGGTACTGACTTTTTGTATTTATGTAAAAGCCCTCTGGGCGTAAAATAAAAGAAATAAATAAACAACTAAATAAATTAATGTTCTATAATCATATACCTATTTGGTTTATAATTGTGTAATTTCCACTATTTAAGAAATTCAAAAAATTATAGTACTTTTTAAAAATTAAATAGTCATAAATACATTGGGAATTCATATGTCAAATATTGGTTAATAAATGTGTAAATTCTAATTATGCAATTGTAAATGTTCTCTAAAATGGTCTGGAAAGAATCTCCTACTTGTGATCTCACTAAAGAAACCACTCATTCACTCTGAATGCAATTATTAATGTTCTCCAAAATGACCTTGAAAAAAAATCACATCTTTGCGATTCTTTCAAAGACATAAAGAAACCATCCCTTCTTTCAGAATACAATTTTTAATGTTCTCAAAAGTTGTCTTAACAGAAGCAAATTCCTGTGATATCTTGAACGAAACCATTCCTTTGTTAAGAATATTATGAACTAAATATACAATTTGGCTGTCCTGAAACGGGTATCCTTCCCAGTTGGACAGGCAAAGTATCATTTTGTAATGTATTATAATATATATGCAATATGCATGTATAACTAAATAAATAAATAAAAAATTTAAAGCTATATTTAGAGACCATATCTATATAGTAAGATTTCCAATCTTCCTCTTTCCCTTTTCTTTTTCAAATGTCAGCAGCCTCACAATATTCCCAACATTTGGAATGCCATTGACTCACCGGCAACGAGCGGTTGGGACTCTTGTGCGGAATTCACTTAAAAAAATCTATGTTAATTGACCATGTTTTTTTTCTTTTACATTAACTCTACGCAGGAGGCCCTGTGGAAAATATTTTCCCTCAAGGCCTACACCATCTTTGGGGATGCTTTGTGGAGTGTGAGGGGGATGGTGGGTCTTTTTGTGAAGGAAGGTCTTGAATCGACATATGTTATAGGAGGGAGGAAACACAGATGCTGACAAATCGTTGAACTTAAGAACGAGTCGCAGAAGCGACCCATTCACTTATGACAAATGTCAACCATGTACAAATTAATGTTGGGCGTGTTTCCCAATTGTGAACCGGTACCGAAGGAATCAATGATGCCAGTTCTTCAGAGCATCTTCCATTGAAATCCCTGTAAAACAAGGAGAACATTTCCACCCGACCTCTGAGGTCCAAAGATTGCAATCCGTTTGTTTTACTGTTGAGTACCTCATACAAGAGGCACCTCAAATGACCCATATAAAAGCGTAAAATTATTATTTATTGTATTTGTACCAACTCGTTTTCTTTGTATTACTACAAATATCATGTCACGTATGGGACAAATATGAGGTGTGAGGTGGTTGGTGTATTGGACTACATTCATGTCATGTCACGTACGGGACAAATATGAGGAGAGGTGTGAGATGGTTGGTGTATTGGACTACAAATGTCACGTAACGTATGGGACAAATATGAGGTGAGGTGTGAGGTGGTTGGTGTATTGGACTACAAATGTCATGTGACGTATGGGACAAATATGAGGTGAGGTGTGACGTGGTTGGTGTATTGGACTACAAATGTCGGAGGCGTCTACTAATATCTACAGGAATTCCAAAAACTGAAAAAATCGAACTAATATCTATGGGAACCAAAGTGTTGACGAATATCTACAGCTCAAAATGTTGACTAATATCTATAAGAACCAAAGTGTTGACGAATATCTACAGCACTGGCAGAGGTTGGATTTGCAATTATGTATAGCATATTGGAATAACGTAATATTGCGTATGCAGTTTAAAAAACTTAATTTATGTAAGTATGTATGTAAAAATCCCTAATATCGGACTATTGGACACATTTAGCTGATTAGTCCAACCTACGCTCTGTAGATATTAGTTCAACCTACGCTCTGTAGATATTAGTCAACACTCTGAAGTTCGTAGATATTAATTCAACATAGGAGCTGTAGATATTCGTCCGACATACAGGCTGTAGATATTAGTATCTGGAGTCCAAATGTCATGTAACGTACGGGACAAATATGAGGTGAGGTGTGAGGTGGTTGGTGTATTGGACTACAAATGTCATGTCACGTATGGGACAAATATGAGGTGAGGTGTGAGTTGGTTGGTGTATTGGACTACAAATGTTGTGTAACGTATGGGACAAATATGAGGTGAGATGTGACGTGGTTGGTGTATTGGACTACAAATGTCATATCACGTATGGGACAAATATGAGGTGAGGTGTGAGGTGGTTGGTGTATTGGACTTCATGTCACGTCACGTATCGCATGGGACAAATGTATGAGGTGGTGAGGTGAGGTGATTCTTGTATTGCATGTTATTTTTGTATTAGATCCGTGAGGTGTAAGATGGCGAGGTGAAATTATTTGTTTTGTTTTTAAATATTTTTTATCGTAAATTATTGTTATGTGAATACCGCCCAAGAGTCAGAACTGTCCCAATTTTTTATTTATTTAAAAAAAATATATTATTGTAAATTATTGTTATGTGAATGCCGCACAAGAGTCCCAACTGCTCCAATTTATTTTAGAAATATTTTTATTGTACCTATATTATTTGGTTTGTATAGGTCTTGGCGGCGGATGCGTCTGCCCACCAGCAGCATGGCAGGCCGAATCCGGAGAGAGTGGTTGAGGGAGTCCTTTTGACTTCTCCTGCCTTACTCTCTCGGAACATCGCCTTGCACCGCTGGAGGGATGGATCAATACGTCCTCAGCATCCCTAAAGGTGACATAGGCTCTGACGGGAATTATTTTCCTCAGGGCCTCCTGTGTGGAGCTAATGTAAAAATCACGTTTTCTGAAATTCTCTAGCCAACCCCCCTCCCATTCTCACCCGTAAGAAAAAATATTGTCACACCTCACCTCAATTGAGGTGGGACACCACACCTCATTTCAGTATTTGAGTACCTCATACAAAATCATCCTGATGTCGTGTCCTACCCAACACTAGTTTGTTGATATGAGAATCTATTTGAGGTTCTGCACACAGAGTTGTACAATCAAACCTTCACTTTTCCTTTCTCTCTAACTTCCTGTAGTCACACAACATTATTTAAAGACGAAAATGACATAGTTTATAGCTCCCTGGCAGTTTTCCAGATGTTTTTTTAGGATATCACATAAAATCATATTTTCGTTTATTGATCAAATATTTCGAAGTCTTCCAATTCGTAAACCCACGCGACATGCTGTTAATTGTTCGCATTACCATTACAACGTAAAAACGAGTCACGCGTTGCGTTTGGAAATTTAGAATTTTTGTATTTTAGTTGCTCGCCCAAGCAGAAAGCATTAAGCCCCCTTTCATGGAGCATTTCAAATACCATTTGCCTAAATATCATACTGCGTGAATCCAACATTTAAACTCGACTGAAGGAATGAGCTATAAAAAGTATCCTCAGTGTACCTCTGATATAATTTAGTTGACTAAGCGTAGCGATCTGACTCTTCGAGCGTTTTGCATTACTTTGTATTTATCTAAATTTGTTTGTTACGTTCCGATTCCGATTAAAGATGGTGGCTGATGGTTCAGTAAATCTTCTTTTTTTAAATGTGATCGATCGACGAGTCATCGTGTTTAATAATTAAGTAGTAGGTACCCACCTACTTACGATTCTTATGATTTCAAAGGAAATTTTTTTTTTGATTTGATAACAGAAAATTAGAAAGACACTTTTTTGACGCAAGGTTTGCTGCCCACAGAACTACTGGTGTAATTTAATAATTATAGTTTGTAAGCATTTTTTCTTTTCTTTGTTGTGAACAATATTAGAAATCTTTTCTTTTGTCGGAATTTCTATTTAGATGTCTGTAAGCAGAATAAGAAAAATGGGGTTTTCAATTGATTTCCGAGCATGTTGTTTTATATTAAAATTTTAATTCTAATGGTACACGAGTTTTATACATTCATTTTTCTGCTATTGTATTGGATTCTAGTGGTACACGAGTTTTATACATTCGTATTTCTGCTGCTACATTGAATTTCAGTAGTACTTGAGTTTCATACATTCATGATTTGTTGTTATATTGAACTCTAGTGGTACACGAGTTTTATACATTCATACTTCGGCTGTTATAATGAATTATGGTGGTACGCGAGTTTTATACATCCATACTTCTGCTGTTATATTGAATTCTAGTGGTACACGAGTTTTACACATTCATACTTCTGCTGTTATAGTGAATTCTAGAGGTACACGAGTTCTATACATTAATGATTCAGCTGTTATATTGAATTCTAGTGGTACACGAGTTTTACACATTCATATTTCTGCTGTTATACTGAATTCTAGAGGTACACGAGTTTTACACATTCATACTTCTGTTGAATATTGAATTGGCGACAATTTTGGATGCTCCCAGACAGGCGGAATAGAAGATATCTCTATTTTCAAATTTTAATATGTATTTAGAGATGTTGATACTCCTAGTATTGCCCTGGCGATAGACCAGCATTAAGAATCGAAGCGTTACTTGAAATGGCTTTCGTCGTGTTAACAATGTCATAGTTCCACTGGCTCCGGGCAGTTGGAATTGTTGTGCTGTGTGCGTTAGCCGTAAATACGGTGTTATATTATTAAAAAATAATTTTTGATATATAATTGAATTTTTAGAATATTATGTTGATAAATTCCAACAGATAAGAGGGATAAGAGAAAAAAGAGAACAATATTATTTTTGAGATAAAATTTCATTATCATGAACTCATTGGATAACCAACGTTTTTTTTCTTTAGCTTACGTTTCGGACACGCGTTACAATATCCATCAACAGAACAGATGTACAATGCTGTAATGAAGGAGGTAGCCCAACACGGCATAAAACCTCAAAAATAAATCACGGTAATACTTTCGGTCGTGAAAATCTCGATCACATCTACAGCTTTATTATGAGATTGATTCAATTCAATTCAATTTATTCATTTTAAAAACATTAATAAATTAAAATTTCAAGGCGTTTTTAAAAGAGAAAAAAATATTAATATTAGAAAAGCAGATGAAAGCAATTTAAACATCAACGAAGCACAATTAGACTAACAGCAACAAAGCTTACCGTTTAAATTGTGCTTCATTGATGTTAAAAATATCGATATTCGAAGCGATTCTATTTAACAACAAGACGAGCTGTCTTGTTGTTAAATAGAATCCCGACTGGCATGACCATTGGCAAGTTAGTTCTGCAAGATGGCAGTATGACAGTTGATGACATTTTGCACACTTAACCCTGAAAATAAGACAAACGTCAATATTTAAGCCAGTATTTTGGAAAAACTCTCTGCAAAGCCCGAGCAACGCCGGGGAGTTGAGCTTGTATAATATACAAATATATATATATATATATATATACTTTTTTTACTAAAATCGACTTTTCATAATATTATCTTAAACCTCCAAAGTACAATTTTCAGAGAGTTTTACGATTTGTTTATCGCATTATCAGTAAATTAGTCTCGGATCTCAGTTCTCAGGCACGACCGGGTCATTGTTTTTAATTTTTGTATAAAATATAAAAAATAATTAAAGATTTCTATTGCCCGAAACGTTCTCCTTGGTTTACAGCTTGAAATCTTTCTCAGAGAAATTAATTAGTTTCGTTACAACATTTGGAAATTAAATCGCACGACTGTAATTGAATAAACCAACGTGGGAACAAAGCATTTGTTAAATAACACCAAATAAAATTAATTATTACCAATCTCGAACTATAAATATGTCTAATTTTAACAACCTTATGTACAAATTGCCACTGTTAATTAGAAAATCTCTAAATGGCAATTAAAAAAAAAAACACTAATCACAGACAATTCGAAAAGAAAAATTGAAAAAATTCTTAAGTGTGTGATATAAAAGTGTAGCTAAATTATAATTAAGATACACGAAAGTATTTTTATTATATAAAATGATTTCATAAATGAAATCAGGGAATTCTTTAATGTATTTGATTGTTAGACCCTGGGTTGTTCCTCCCAAATAATCCAATTTGTAAGGGTGGTTTCATCCCTGCGTATTGCGACCTGAGGTCAATGCTACGCAATTTTAGCATTTTTGTTTTTGTTTTAACACCATTTGGTTTATTGGAAAATACATTATTTCTTAACAGCGACCACGAACCTTATAAAATAGTAATAAAATACAGGTGTACGCAAGTAATTATTAAAACGGTGATCAATACTTCAACACCTCGCTGGATTTCGTAAAAATTTTTATATTGTGCGTAATTTTAATATTATGAATATTAAATTGCTAGTAACATGCTGATGTGTTAAATACTTAATGAGGTTTTGGTGTGACAAAAAGGAAAAGTGGATGGAATCTATATGAAAATATTAGGTGAAGAAAATTTCGACTTTGGTACGTAAGGTACGGTAAGTTTTTTTTTCGTACATTATGAATTAAGGTTAGATTGAATATTAAAATGATGAATTAAATATGAAAGAAAATTGGAAAACTTACGCTTCTGAATTTAAAAAACAATGACATTTCACTTTTCACTTGATTCTTTGTTGTAATAAAATTGATGTCCCACGCAGACGAAGATCCTCAAGTGCACATATTATACTCAATTTTTATTAATTAAAACTGGAGAACAACACTTGCCGCATTTTAAGTCAAGCGATTTTATTTCACAAAGAAAGGCGATTATTCCAGAACTATCCCAATCCCTCGGGATTCTTTCAGATACTGAAACACGCCTTTCTCGTTAAAATCTGATCGCTTTCCCGACTATTTAACAGAACAAGAATTAAAACACACGTGGAAACTGGATATCTGTTCAAATTGCGATCAGTTGTTTAAAATGTTGTAGTTATTATATTTCAAAATCACAGTCTATTTACGTTAGCGAACTTTGGTTGGTATTTAGTATTTGGTATACAGTACGCGGGTAGCGGGCTCACGGAACACGGCACAGCCAGCTCCGGGCACGGCGCAGCAGATGAGTCGAGAGGTGTGCGGGTTCGCAGTGCGCATGCTAGTCGCCAGTCGCTAGTGTCAAGAGTGTGTAGAGTCGGTACGGCAGATACAACACCAGTAGTAGTCTGTAGACCCACCACTCACACCAGCACGCCAGCTGTCGCCAGGGGGCCGCGGGCCGGAACTAATGTGTGCATTTCCCCAAAAGGGCGCAGTCACTGCTCGCCCTCCGCCCGGGGCACAGGCCGCATGCGCGACACTATCGATCCATCCTATCTAATCTGCGATGCTCCGATAGCTCCGACCTTTTAAAGAAACCTTTTCAGTTCTTCGCAAAACAAACGCTTTTCTTCTAACAGCGTCGTAATTTTAAAAGCCTAGCAATGTCCGCACGCTTTTTGGTGTCGTTCAATATTGTTTTCGGAGTTTTGATGTTAGCATTGTTTCGTAGTGTCCCTAAAGTTAACGCTGGAAATGTTATTTTACGTAGAAACAATAATATGATAAGCATGGCTGATCAGGAATCGGACTTCCACAGAATGACGAAGCGACGAGACCTGGACCCGCAGACCTGCGTCGATAACTTTGACATTCATCGCGATAAGATAATTAGGACCGAAGATTCCCGGGAAATGGGGGCCAAATACTTGAATGAGATGGATCTGGGGTCGCGGGACGAGTGCCTTCGTCTCTGTTGTGAGACGGAATCCTGCGACGTGTTTGTATTTGAGGAAAAGGTAAAAACCACATTCTAACACATTAAATTAACAACAATACAATTATTTGAACTCTAAAGATTCGTACCACACCACAATAAATGAAAAGGTTTTCGCAAACTTTTCCAAAGACATTAATTACCGTATGTGCAAGAAAAACTGATGATGTTTACTTTGAGTTTATTAACTTTGAAAATGTATTGTTGTGCTTCATGATAGCCAAGAACTTTGCTCGCAGCAAGCTTCCAGAAAAACTATTGTTGATACGCATTCTTTTCTATTGACCTAGTAAAGGTTACTACTTGCCAAATTACCTTTTTTTTTGGCAACTTATATGCTTTTCTTTGGGTTACCGGAACATCATTCTTAAAATCATGCATGTATAATTGTACTGTAACTAACAATTAATAATAATGACCTAATAAAAATAAAGCATTGGTTAAACATAAATCTCTTCTCACTTCAAATCGAGATAATACATTTATGACATTTTCCATTTGCATAAATGACAAAACCAATCACACACCTATTTTCACCCAATCGAAATACTCCAGATTCTTATCTAATATATATATTAATGTTCATATTAATTATTGTTCAGGTTTTACCATTAAAACACCAAAGATAGTTAAATATTTGGGAATAATCATAGATAACAAACTACGTTGGGAGGCTCATATTAGTGGCACAGTAAAAAGACTCCGCGAGTTCTGCAATATATTCTGCTCTATTAGGTCTACCTCAGATCCACAGACTCGAAGAAGTTTCTAATTTGACCTTTTGCAATCCATGGCAACATAATATGTGTGGTATTGTCAGAGTGGACGGTTGTACTTATTCCACTATCAATGCAATTGATAGTGTGGCAAAAGTACAAAACATAATTTTCAGCAGATCCCTCAATAGAATTTTTTGTATTTCTTGGGCATTAACTATGTAACAATTTCTAGACATTTTGTTTTTTAAAGAGTTTTATTAAATGTACATTTGTTACTTAAATTTAATTTTTCCGCGACCGGTTTCGATACAACCGTATCATTCACGAGCAGAATTAAAACTAACTTAAAAATTAAATTCAAGTACCAAAGATTAATTATCCCACCTAATTAATCTTTGGTACTTGCATTTAATTTTTAAGTTAGTTTTAATTCTGCTCGTGAATGATACGGTTGTATCGAAACCGGTCGCGGAAAAATTAAATTTAAGTAACAAATGTACATTTAATAAAACTCTTTAAAAAACAAAATGGCCTCAATAGAACTCTGCTAAAATCGGGGTATTTGATATTCGCCAGTTATTTACTAAGATAAACATACGCTACGTATGTAAAAATAACCTACGTGGCTCCATGATACCAGACACTTAGCACACAGCCGATTTTTTATAAAAGCTGGGATTTTATTTATTTTATTCATGTTCTCCATAAAACAGTTATACATTAAAAATTATGGAGAGGATTACAATTTTTTTTTAAGTGCATGGGGGGGCAGTTTAACTATGTTGTGACCAGGGTTGCCAGATACGGGCTTATTATATACGAGCGGGTTTTTTTAATCATATTTGACGAATATTCTTCCAACGAGTTTTTTTTTTAATAAATTCTACTTCAAAGTTTATAACTGTTATCGGAAATCGAGAATGGTGTCCATGTAAAAGTAAGTATTTCGCATCTCGAACTTTTACACCGTGTTAAGAAAGCAAGGCGGATTTTAACTTACGACTGATTCTGCGTTAGAGTCCCCAAATAATAGTTACACATGGAACAATCAATTTCTCAGAATTTTGTAGCATTTGGTAGGCAACTCAAATATAAAGCTTCACTCGGTACATGATGAATCTGCAACTCGTTATTTAATTTATCGTTGTATTCTGAACACAAAACCAGTTAAATTAAAACCACACTCAGATCAGAAAATGGTATTTCTTTGATTCTGGCATTAAATGTGCAACTTGAATTTTACAACTGCGCAACGAATAAGAGAATTTTTTCCTTCAGAATGTGTCAGCAGATGAATCCAACTGGAATTTTACATTCTGAACATAAAACTGGTTTAAATTAAATCTGTACCTGGCGAATTAAAACTACACTCAGAACAAGAGAATGGTTTTTCTTTGATTCTTGCGCCACATACATAGTCTGCAACTATAATTTTATAACTGCACTTCGAATAAAACTTTCCCTTCTTCGAACTTTCTCTTCTTTCCCACTTCGTGGCAAAATCGGGGAGTCGGCTAGAGGGCGCGGACTCCAGGTTTCGTCTGCGGTTGGGCTGATAGCCATGCACATTGTCATTGGGACTGCCTGGTGGTTTGTGGAATACCTTCTCTGTATATTTTCTTTTTATGCATTTTGTCTTCTCTCAGTTATTATTGTAAATGCTTGCATTATATTATCACTGTTACTTTTTCGTCATTTCTCTTAACCAGGTTTCCTCAACCGGGCGCAGCTCTTATTTTTCTTTTTATTTACTAACGCCTTTATCTGCATATATTTTTCTTTATAGATTTCAGAAGAATTATTCTACGGACTGCCAGATTTATTATTATTTTGTATTATGTTAATGTAAGTACTTGCATACTACTTTCTAACCCCGTATGCATTGACATTGGAGGGTCTAGCTTCGTTCAATAAAATAGATTCTTGACGTGTGCGGTGAAGGAGAAAACCATGTGTTTCCTTATAACGCCGTTGGGAAAGTGGTGGGGTCCCCTCCAATGCACTTCGAATAAAATAATGGTCTCCTTCGAAATGTATCAGCAGATGAATACGCAACTGAAATTCAATCGTTACATTCGGAACACAATTCTGGTTTTATTTATTTATTTAATTTACGCCCAGAGGGCTTTTCCATAAATATATAAAGACAGTACAATTTTAACACGAGAAAGAAAAATATAATATAAATAAAAGTTACGATAGAAAACAAAAATACAAACATGAAATAAAGATAAAAGCAACAAAAATTTAAAAGTACCGTGAGAAATAAAAACAATAAAGTTGCGATAAAAGATAAAAAAAATACATGCATGATATAAATATATATATAGGAACAAAAAATTTTAAGTACGGTGATCAGATGTGTTTACAAATTTACAACAATAATCATGAATAACAAACACCTAAGTACTTATTGGTTTCTCATAGCGTGAAACCGCTATGTTTAAGATAGATGTAGGCTCGTAAGTCGCAGGAGTTCAGAACTATTCAATTTGAATTTTAATATTTTAGATAAAAACTAAAAAAGGTTTATTAAAGTCGATGTAGTAAATTTACAAAAAAAAATCCTTAGTGAGCATTTAAATTATGGATAAATGATTTTATTATTTCATGTTTATAGTGTAACAGTGACATATTCCATATATCTACGCGCGAATACATATTACCCAAGTTTTGGATTCTGTATAGTGGCAGTGACGTTGCTAGCATGGGTGGCACCCGGGGCGGAATACGCGGTGTCACCCCCCCCCCCCATTATTTTTTTTTTGAGAAATTCAAAACACAAATTTTGACTTCCTAAAATATAAAAAAACATTTCTAGCTAGTCAAATATGTAAAAAAAAATTGTTGTCCTCAAAATTAAAACACTTTTAAAAACACTAACAACTTTTTCAACAATCGATTGGTGATAATTTCCTTCGCGAATTCCCGTCAATCACAATGTACGAAAGAAATGAGAATGACACAGGGGAAAAGCGAGGAATATTTCACGGAAATCCCCAATAAATCAATAGTAAGAGCTATTTTTTTTTTTTTTTTTTTACAGTGAATACCGCACAAGAATCTCAACTGCTCCCGTCTGGAGCCAGTGAGACTATGGCATCCCCAATTGGGGTATGTTGTGAGGCTGAAGGTAGTGGGGAGGGGAAGGAGGTGGGGAAGAGGAAGTTTGGGAAGTACCTGGCTATTCAGATCTGGTCACTAAACACGGCTAAAGCCATTTTCAAGCAACGTTTCAATTCTGAATGGTGGTCTTACACCAGGGCGATACTGATAGTATCTTCCACTCTGGAACATGCCGCAAATATACTATATATTATTTTAAATGAATTAATTGTGAAAACACAAATTAATCAAATAAAATTTATTTGCGCATGCCGGGTTCGAACCCGCGACCTCCGGATTGTGAGTCAAGAGTCTTACCCACTGGACTACGGAGGTCGTAACGAAAATAAAATAACAGAATTTTTGGGGAAAGCTGACCGACCGAGCCATATAGCTACAAATAACAGAGTTCCGTGTGGAGTGTTCAATTCTAATATGCTGCAAAAATCTGAAGAAAATCATTTGCTTTCATGAAAACATAATAACCAATACTTAGGTTAAAACCAGTTTTAAAAATATTATTATTTTTATCGGCCTTTCATTCCTTCCGGATCTCCACAATTTAATACTGTCTTACCTTTAATACACCTATATGGTTTTACAACACATATTTCGTTATACATTAGCTACACTGAGGAGGCCCTGAAGAAAGTAATTTTACAAAGGTTTCCATATGGAGCAACACTTTACTCCACTATGATTCATAAGCTTACTCAGAGTGGAGTAAAACCTTTTTCATGATCTGAATGCAGTTATACAAGTCCTCAAAACGAAAATTTAAAAGTCCACAGTATGATTCACAGAAGAGAAAAACCTTTTTCATGTCCTGATTGTAACTATTCGTGTTCTCAAAAGGGATACATAAGAAGTCAGTTGCTGACTCAGTGTGGAGAAAAACCTTTTTCATCTTCCAACTGCAACTATTCATGTACTATGAAGAGAAATCTAAAAATCACACGTTTACTGACAGTGGAAAAAAACCTATTTCATGTCCTGACTGCAACTATTCTTATTCTCGAAAAAAATAACTAAAACGGCACTTGCTAACTCACAGTGATGAAAAACCTTTTTCTTTTCCCGACTGTAACTATTCATGCGCTACAAAACGGTATCTACAAATTCACATGCTTATCCAAACTGGACAAAAACCTTTTTCATGTGCCGACTGCAGTAATACAAGTATTCAAAGGGAAGATTAAAAAATCCGCAGTACGATTCACAGAAGAGAAAAACCTTTTTCATGTCCTGATTGTAACTATTCGTGTTCTCAAAAGGGATGCATAAGAAGTCAGTTACTGACTCAGTGCGGAGAAAAACCTTTTTCATGTTCCAACTGCAACTATTAATGTACTATGAAGAGGACTCTAAAAATCACACGTTTACCGACAGTGGAAAAAAAAACAATTTCTTGTCCTGACTGCAACTATTCTTATTCTCGAAAAAAATAACTAAAACGGCACTTGCTAACTCACAGTGATGAAAAACCTTTTTCTTGTCCCGACTGTAACTATTCATGCGCTACAAAACGGTATCTAAAAATTTACACCTACCTACCTTGTTTTTCAAACTGGTCTTTCAGCACTAATAAACAGGCTAACACAATAATAACTTCTTCACTAATTCACGTCAGTCCGTATATAACAATTCACTTTACGAGTCTACGTCACAATATACGAACAAAATTAGAATGACACAAGGAATATTTCAGGGAAATCCCCGACTAAGCTAGGAACAAAAAAAACATTTTTCGGGAATCCCCGACCAACCAAGCCATAGAGCAAAGTAACAGTCAGTGTTAATTAACGTGTAAAATATTTTTTACGGCAATTTTGCACTTTCGTAAGTTTTTTTCTCCACGTTCGAGTGTCACCCCCTCCTCGGGTGGCACCCGGGGCGGTCCGCCCCCCCCCCTTCGCTACGCTACTGTATAGTGGTATATTGAATTGTGCCCTAGTCGTAGTATTGCCACAATAAAACGGCAGTACTGACCTTGTGTTTTTGGCTGGCACATTAAAATTTATGAGCGCCAAGAATTCAGGGCTGTCAATTGTATTATGCAAGATTTTAAATAAAAATACTAGATCGGAAACTGTTCTTCTATCACTCAAATTTAATAAATTAGATAATTGCAGTAGATAAGTGTAGTTTAATTGTTCTTTTGGTATTTTTAGTTTATAATTTAAAAACTTAGGAATTTTTTTTGGACTCTTTCTATTGTTTGAGAATGCACGTCATAGTGAGGAGACCACACAGTTGAGTTATATTCAACCTGACTCCTTACTAGTGATGTGTACAGAAGTTTAAATGTTTTAATGTCTTTAAAATCTTTAGCCACTCTTAGTACAAAACCTAACATTTTTAAACCCTTCTTTGAGATATTTCCAATGTGTTTTAATTAAGAGTGAATCTGTTTAAGAGTTCCCAGCTTTAATTAGTATTACTCTCGTAACGGGCGTGCGGTTTTCGTACGAATTACGAAATTTGCAGCTTAAAAAATATAATTATTGATATTTATAATAAATAATAAAAGAAAGAGTTGGATTCGTAAACGAAAGTGTCGTAGAACATTTTCAAATAATTATTATACGTTTAAAAAAATAACTTTCTTTACCGAAATTTATTTTTCTGATTTTTCTTTATTAATAAATTGAAGCTTGAACAACGAATTAGATAGTCAAACATACAATTACATCAATTCAAAACGAGAATAAAATATTTATTACTCACGTCGCTAGTCACTCATGATCCAGCAATGAATGAAACTTTCTTAGAATTGTCAATCACAGCGTTCACGGACCTCTCTCAATCATTATCACTGTAAATTATTCCTGAACAATCCAAGCGCAAAACAAAATATGGGGAATTCTACACATAGCGGTTTCACGCTATGAGAAACCAATAAGTACTTAGGTGTTTGTTATTCATGATTATTGTTGTAAATTTGTAAACACACCTGATCACCGTACTTTAAAATTTTTGTTCCTTGTATATTTATATCATGCATGTATTTTTTTTATTTTTTATCGCCACTTTATTGTTTTTATTTCTCACTGTACTTTTAAATTTTTGTTGCTTTTATTTTTATTTCATGTTTGTATTTTTTTTTTCTATCGTAACTTTTATTTATATTATATTTTTCTTTCACGTGTTAAAATTGTACTGTCTTTATATATTTATGTAAAAGCCCTCTGGGCGTAAATTAAAAAAATAGATGTTTCAAAAATAGATGATTCATTAAGTGAGGTCACTTAAGGTGTTATGACATTTGTTAAGACATAACAACCAAACAATTACATGTTACATTATATGAGAAAATTAAAAAAAACTAAAATAAAAAAACTTAAAAAAACTAAAAACTAAAACTAAAAAAAATAAAACTAAAAACTAATATTTAGACGCCCATCAAGCTTTAAAATATACAGTAAATTGCCTATATCATTAATGAATAAAAGAAAAAGGAGGGGTCCTAGATTCGATCCCTGGGGAATCCCGGAGTTAGTTTTGTATTATGTGAGAGAGCTGGTGTCCGTAACTGACATACTGACGACGATTGCGTGGGTAGTTAGCTACGAAAGCGAGAAAATCCTGAGAGAATCCGAAATCACTTTTCCTCGCTTTTTTTAATAAGATCATGGTCGACTTTGTCAAATACTTTTTCGAAGTCTGTATAAATCACAGCGACATGTACAAAATTTTCAAAGGATTTATTAATATAGGTGGTGAGATTCATAAGGTTTGTTGAGGGTGATAGAGTGGGGCGAAATCCTGATTCTCGGTGAATATATGTTTTGTTTGATTATATATTTGTGAGTAAATTATGGTTTCCAAATGTTTTGCTGGTGCTGATAAGACAACTTAAGGTCTGTAATTATCTATCGCCGACTTTTGCCTTTTTTGTGTACATGCGTGACTTTTGTTAGTTTCCACATTTCATTATTACGAAGTGAATGTGCTTTAGAGGTTGAATTAAATAATTTGAGTATCTTTTGGGTGTGATGGGTGGTATACAATCTGAGCTGACGGAGTATTTAGGTTTTAGCTTGTGAAAAGCGGCAACAACATCGTCATCGTTAATTTCCTGAATTTTTACAGATAAAGCATTGTGTAATGAAGAAGTTATAGAGGAAATGTCAAGTTTGGGAATATTGTCACCGAATACTGATTGAAAATAATCTGCGAAACCTTCTGCGATTTCAGAATATCCAGTGTATTCTTCGTTAAAGTTCATGTGATTAAGTTTGTCACAGCCGCGGCATTTATCGTTCGTGTAAGACCAAAATCGAGTGGGGTCTGTTATAATACTATTCTCTGAGCTGCTTATAAAACATTTCAGCAGCTATGTTTACATCGAGGCAGTCATAATGATTCCAGTTATGTTGCTCTAAGGCAATTCTAAGTGTATGATTTGAGCTTTCGTTGAAAATCCAACCCATGATTATGTCCGGAGGCAACATGTCCGATTTTTTATGTGATTTTTTTTATGTAATCGAGTGTGAATGATAGTGAAGGGTGATTAAGGTCTTCTTTGACTAGTGGAGAATCATGGCGGCAGACAACAGTATTTTTGGAATTTATGTTACTTAATACTAAGTCTAACACGTGTGCATTTAAGTTATAAACAGTGTTATTGTGTTCAATCATAAAAAGAACAAAAATAATCGAAAACATCACTCGGGTTCTTCCCTGACGAAAAGTTAAAATCACCGAAGATAATAATATTTTTTGATTGTAATTTTGCACTTTCACTTATGATTTTGTGGTAAAATAATTGATATTTACTATGTATAGGAGGGCCAGGAGTGACCCTCCTCCGCGACTACCTCTATCCTTCCTGTGGACGTGGTACAGATTTCCAAAAAGCCCGGCGGAATAGGTACTTGAAGTTAACCATGTCTCAGTTAGAGCAACCAGAAGTGGTTTTTGACAAATTTTGTTAGTCATAAAATCGAAAATTTAGTTATTTAAACTTCTGACGTTTTGATACATTATAGTGTCGGCCGTCTTTGTTTTGGGTCGTGGCCTCCGAAATGACCACTCGTTGAAGGCCACATTTTCAGGCCAGATCATCGGGTTCATGAAAAAATTGAAACGTTTTTCCGGAATTCCTATTTTAAATGAGGCATACCCTTCGTGTCTCGTAACGAGTTTCTCTACCATAAATTCTAAATCTGGCTTCTTCTTTTTTAGAAATGAAGTTATTTGCTCTACCGTGGTAGCACGGTGGAACATGAATACATATAGGTGTAGATTTTTTGGGATGGCCACCAAGTTGTCTTCCGTAAATCCTGTCCCTTTAGAAATTGGGCAAGACCGTATTCGTCTGCCGTTGACGACGGCATCAGAGTATGACTTTGCAGGCGCGGTCGTCTGTTCGGACGTCGGGGAAAGTACCGATGATGTTTGTGTATCAGATGTTCCTGCAGTAGATGTGGAGATGTTATCTTCCCCGGATGCATGGCGCGAGCGGCGCACTAGACGGCTGCAACTATAGATAAATATAATCTATGGCTGCAAAGAACAGCAGTGACAAATATGCAAAGAAAATAAAACTTCAAAACACAATATATAATACAAAATACATAATTATCACATTTACGCAATTACCTGATTGTGTAACGCTAATCCTGTTATACGTTAATTAATATCATTAATTAATTATCGGAATAAGGTATCGAAACATGGTAGATGTACTAATAATACTGTGCTTTTCGAAATAAAACACTTTTTGCTAAGTGAAATAATAATTTAAAATGTGTATAGTGTATACACTCACCACTAAATCACTGATTAGAAACGGAATTCTAAATAAAAAACAACCCGAACTTAAAACATAAATTTAATTTTTTTCAGTGGTCCCCATTTATCTTTTTAGATACATAATATCATTTTGAGTTGTCAGTGTTAAAAATAACATTGCTTGATAATATTGCATGTAAATACATCAACAATATTTAAGATTCATGGGAATCCCAAAAAAAATATAATACCAGTAATATTGTCATATGTAACAAAAATTTTGCCAGAGTTCGAAATTTTCCTAGATTTTGTGGTGATTTCCCTTTTCCCTAAAAAATATTTTTCTCCCCTAGATCTACGGAAATTTCCCTAGACATACCCATTGCTGCTGCATGGTCTCTTTAACTAGATCCACTTTTGTTCATCGACATTTTTTCTGGTTCGTCGCGTCTAAAATATATGATATATATTTACATTTCTCAAGTCAAACAATACTCAATTACCTATTCCTTTTCGCTATCGATTTCTACACTGGATATTTTAAAATGGGCAAGCTTCTTGGCACTGGTTTATATATTTTTTAATTCTTTTATTAGCATTTTTATTATAAACAGAACTATTGACATCGGTTGTGGTTAATATGATTGATTTTCAATTTTAGTGTTTTTCTACATACTTACGTGCATTTAAAAAAATATATTTTTATAAAGCATTTATTTTCATTTATGTAATTTATAATAGTGTTTTTATTAAGATTTATTTATTTCGTTAATATAAATGTAAGTTTTGCGTTGCATAACTTATTTTCGACTAACATGATCTAACAGTGGCCGATAAGGTTAAAATTTCAGAGGCGGGTTTGGATACCATTTATTGGATAACCAATACCCCTGGAATTGGTCGCACCGAGTGGTTCGCTACTTTTGGTAACTTAGCAGAGGTGCCCGGGTTCATGGCGTGAGGTTTGTCTAGGTCTTTGCGGCGGATACCCACCTACTGCGTAGAAGGCCGGATTGAGAGACTGGTTGTGGGAGACCTTTCGACCTCTCCAGCCGGACTCTCTCGGATTTATACGTTTGTAACTCCTGGACTTACTGACTCTCAGATTCCTGCCCACCCCTCGTACCTTATCAGAACATCCTCTCACTCCTTTCCCTAAAAAGACTTTCCACATAGCATCCCTAAAGATGACATAGGCTTCGATGGAAATTGTTTTTCTCAGGGCCACCTGTGTGGAGTTAATGTAAAAAAATAATAATGTAACACGTTAAGGGTACAATAAAACCAAAAATAAAATAAATACTGATAGTAAGAATAACTCTTGGTTGTATTTATATGAAAATTATATGAAATATTTCTGATAGATTAGTCCTGTAGCATATATTTAAGTTCTGAACTCCCGTTGTACTGCAGAGCCCCGGATCCTGCTACCTATTCCACTGCGGCCCGCCTGAAGACTTCAAGTGCAAGTTCACCAGACACACCAATTTCTCAAGTGCAGTTCTGGCGGTCAACAGGCACCTCGCCGAGTTGGAAGACCAAATTAAACTGACGAAACACGAACAGGACCTGCAAAGTCTAAGGTTTATTTTTTGTATTAATGTTCAGTAATAATTATTAAGTTAATGTTATGTTGCTTCTTATGATGGCGGTAAAAACAAACCAACAACAACGGCAAGTAACAACCATAACAACAACAACAGTGGCAACAACAATAGTAACATTAATAACATTAATTAAAACAACAGTAACAACAACAAAATTAACAATAATAACAATAACAACAACAGAAACAATAACAATAACTTCGATGGCGGTAAAAACAAAACAAAAACAACAACGGTAAGTAACAACCATAACAACAACAACAGTGGCAACAACAATAGTAACATTAATAACATTAATTAAAACAACAGTAACAACAATAAAATTAACAATAATAACAACAGAAAAAATAACAGTAACATCAACAGTAACAACCATAGTAACAACAACAGTCATAACAACAGTATCAACAGCAGTAACAACAATAACAGCAACCGTAATAACCAAAGTAACAAAAATAGCAGTAACAATAGTACCAATAATAACATCAAAAGCAGTAAAAATAATAACAATAATAACGGTAAAAACATAAACAGTTACAATGAGAATAGTAATAACAACAACAGTGAGAACAACAACAGTGACAAAAAACAGTAATAACAATAGTTACAACAAAATAACCAACAATATCATCAAAAGCAGTAAAAATAAAAACAATGACAATTGCAAAACCATAAAAAGTTACAATGAGCACAGTAACAACAACAACGTAAGAACAACAACAGTGACAAAAAAAACAGTAACAACAATTATAGTTACAACAAAATAACTAACAACAACAATAGTATCAACAACAGCAATAACAACAAAAGCAGTAAGAATAATAACATTAACAATAATAACAGTAACAACAACAGTAATAACAACCGTAACGACATCAGCAACATTAATAATAACAATATTAATAACATAAACAGTTACAATAAGAACAGTAATAACAGCAACGCTAACTAGAACAACAGTAAAAACAACAACAACAGTAACAACAACAACACTTACAACAACAATAACCACAACAACATTAACGACATTAGCAGGCTCGAAAACCTTAGGATATAACGCAAATTATCGATTTTTTTATGATATTGCGCATTTGATAGCAAATGTCCGACATACCTACATATAGTAACAGATATCCGTAATGATAATAGAATTGAAGAAAAAAATTATGGGAATTAGTATTTTGTTATTTTTTCAGGAAGCAGTTTCAAGATGGCCCCAGAGAACAAAACACCCCGAAGCCTATAAGCGTTACATCGCACCCCATCATGGCATCGGCAGAAACGGTGCTCCCACCGAAAGGTAAATGTAATAACTAATAACAAAGTTTGTTCATACAATAATAATATTAATAGACATCGGATGTGGTGTGCTGTACAATAAAACTAGCTTTTGCCCGTTGCAGATGCAACTAACGGGTTAAAACACTATGCGATTTGACGTGTGAACGTGGATGAAGCGAGGAGAGGTGTGTGTTAAATTAAATATATGAAGAAAAAACGATGTCTGAATGCGGATGAAGCGAGGAGTGAGCGCCTACAAAGGGAACAGGTAGTCGACGAACGGTTTAGCAATGCATAATTTCATGATGCCAGAGCTCACTATTGTATACAAAAACCATTGCGGGCATGCATACATCAAATCCCCAAAGTTTTATCGCAATCGGATGAACGGTTTAGCAATGCGTAATTTCATTACGTCAGAGCTCACTATTGCATACAAAAACCATTGCGGGCATGCACACATCAAATCCCCAATGTTTCATCGCAATCGGATGAACGGTTTAGCAATGCATAATTTCATGACGCCAGAGCTCACTATTTTATATTAAAAAAAATAATCGAGGGAATGCGCACATCATAGTGGAAGGTACTCTCAGTATCGCCCTGGTGTAAGACCACCATTCAGAATTGAAACGTTACTTGAAATGGCTTCTGCCGTGTTTGGTAACCAGATCTGAATAGCCAGGTACTTCTCCACCTTCCTCTTTCCTATCTCCTTCCCCTCCCCACTGCCTTCAGCCTCACAACATACCCCAATTGGGGACGCCATAGTCCCACTGGCTCCAGACGGGAGCAGTTGGGACTCTTGTGCGGTATTCATGTAAAAAAAAATCAAATCCCCAAAGTCAGAGAAGCCAGATCCAGAGCTCACCATTTTATACAGAAAGAATCGAAGGGATGCGCACACAGTGTCCCCAAAGTTTCCTCGCAATCGGATGAACAGTTTAGCAATGCATAATTTCGTGATGTCAGAGCTCATTATTTTATATAGAAACCAATGAATTGTTCCCGGGGCGGCGGTACCAATCCCACATTGAATGATTATCATAAAAATGAAATATACAAAAAAGCGCTATATAAATTTATCATTTTTGATAAAAAATATATGGTACTAATGTTTAGAGGTACGTACGTAAAAAAAATATTAAATATATTTAGGCTGGGTTGTTCAAAACAATATTTAAAAATCTCCAATTTTTCAAGTTAATTTAAACGTTCTGTGAAAGTTCTGTTCAAATTCTATTCAAGTTCTGTAATTATTTTATACATTTACAAAAAAATACATAAGCAATATCATCAGATGATACAGAGTTGTTATGTGCAGGTTACCTGCACGTATGTAAAAAAACATATGAAATATATTTAGGCTGGGTTCTGTGAAAGTTCTGTTCAAATTCTATTGAAGTTCCGTAATTATTTCTGTTTTGAAATAATGAGTATAAATAAATAATAATAAATATAATAAGTTTTGATGTTTTGAATAAATAAAACTCGCCCATTGCGTGAAAATAAACTTGACTAATTTAAAAATAACGTTCCTACCAACAGTGGTTGTCAAGAAGCAACCTCCGTGTACCCACATATTTCAAAAAGTGACCATCTAGGGTGATTTTTTCATTTCATATCATGAATTTTCGATTTAAAATTTAAAGGAAAGAATATCCTCACATAAGCCGGTACCTACCTAGTACATACCGAGAAAAATAATATTTGTGTAGGTACCTACGTGTTTTCTCAATAAATACTTGGCGAATTTGCAATAATTCGATAGAACGGTAGGTACCTACCGTGTTATAAATGTAATATCAATGCTGCATTACCTACTTATTTGATTTTCAATGGAATTAAGTACCTACGTAAGTACCTGATTTGGTTTCTCAAAACCTCGAATAATATGAATGCTGCATTAACTACTGTTTATTTTCTACGTGTAAATCCTTCATATTTTAAACGCCAGTAGGTACCTACCTCGAGTTCATATTAACTGGCTGGAAAATTATGCATTGTCGATGATAGATCGATTTCGGCAAATGTCAGAAAAATTTCAATCTTTAATGCAATATAGTGTAATATTTTGAATGGAATGCGGTACATGTCGCAACTTTAAAAGTTTCTAAAACTTGTATTTTTACAATTTATTGAAAAACATCTCGGTCAAAATATTTTTTTACGCTGTAATCTGCGTTCCCGCAAAGAGCCTTTAAAATGTCCATTTTTCTACGTTATTTTGAATAAAGCCGTAAAATTAATAAATCCCTAGCAAATACAGTTTTGTATGGGAGGTGAACTTTTCTGACGCACTGAAATATTCGACATTTTTTAACGGGTGAACCTGTCGGCAGAAAATATAACTGAGGCCGAATTTCTTCGTCGGTGAGAGATCTAATTGTAGTTTTCGCCGTTGGGTGCGCTGTTAATCCTGCATCATCTTTTTTGTATGAAATCTGGTCCTCAATCGGGACACGACCCTGTCTGAATCCGCTTCGAGCGAAAGTGACCCTTAAGGTGGTTGAAACGTAAAGGGCAGAGTGGTCGTTTTTAGCGCGGCAAAAAAAGTGAGTGGTCTCCAAAGTGAACAATACTATATATACTAGGTTTTGCCCGTTGCAGAAGCAACTGACGGGTTTAAACACTATGCGATTTGACGTGTGAACGTGGATGAAGCGAGGAAGAGTGTGTGTTAAATTAAATATATGAAGAAACCTGAGGTTACAGTGACCTTGCAACGCATGCCGGGTACCCGTTGTATATAATGTTATGTAGTGCAGCGCTTGCATTAAAATGTAATTTCCCAGGAATTGGAATGGAACCATTACAGTTAAGTTGACCCCGAGGTTACAGTGACCTTGCAACGCATGCCGAGTAACCGTTGTATATTATGTTATAAATTGCAGGCGCTTGCATTAAAATTTTATTTCCCGGGAATCGGGATGAAACCATTACAGTAAAGTTGACCCCTAGGTTACAGTGACCTTGCAACGCATACCGGGTACCCGTTGTATATAATGTTATATAGTGCAGGCGCTTGCTTTAAAATGTTATTTCCCGGGAATTGGGATGGAACCATTACAGTTAAGTTGACCCCGAGGTTACAGTGACCTTGCAACGCATGCCGTGTAACCATTGTATATTATGTTATAAATTGCAGGCGCTTGCATTAAAATTTTATTTCCCGGGAATCGGGATGAAACCATTACAGTAAAGTTGACCCCTAGGTTACAGTGACCTTGCAACGCATGCCGGGTACCCGTTGTATATAATGTTATATAGTGCAGGCGCTTGCATTATAATGTAGTTTCCGGGGACTTGGGATGGAACCATTAGAGTTTAGTTGACCCTGAGGTTAAAGTGGCCTTGCAACGCATGCCGGGTACCCGTAGTATATAATGTTACATATTGCAGGCGCTTGCATTATAATGTAGTTTCCCAGGACTTCGGATGGAAACATTACAGTTTTATTGACCCCGAGGTTAAAGCGGCCTTGCAACGAATGCCGGGTACCCGTTGTATATAATTTTATAAAGTGCATAATTTTATAATGTTGTTTCCCGGGACTTGGTAGGGAACCATTACGGTTTAGTTGACCCCGAAGTTAAAGTGGCCTCGCAACGCATGCCGGGTACCGCAGTTTAGCAGTGCAAAATTTCATTATGCCGGAGCTCACTATTGTAGTTGTATTGTATTTCATTTTGCAAGTGTAAGTACTAAGTAGGTACTTTGTTGTAATATTTCACCAAAACGACGCCATTATGCTGTTGAGCATAAAATAATTTTCACTACAAATAAATTCATTCAATATCATGTTTTGATTTTTAAATGAAAAAAGTCCCCGCAAGTAAGTACCTACCTAGAACACGCGTAATGTATATATATATACAATGTTCAAATAGAACACACTTAAAAATAAAAAAAATAATTAATAAAAAAAATTGACAATTCTTTAAATTTTTCTAGTAAATTTTCAGTTCTATAAAGTTCCGTTCGAGTTCTGTAATTATTTCAGTTTTGTGATGTAACTGGTCTGTAATGATAAAACAATAGAATTTGAGTAGAACCATCACAGAACGTGAAAATTAACTTTAAAAAAGTTCAATTATTCTGTTTCATGGAAACAACCTTACCTTAGTATTTATTGCATTAAAACCTAATTCGTTGTGTAGGTACCCATTCAGGTAGGTACCTGCGCATTTCCTTAGATTCCGGCAATCTTAGCTTTTTTCATCATATTTGCAATACTACCGAAATAAGTAGGTACCTACCCCGAATGAAAAACGTGTTAATTTGACTGGCCAGCAAATATTTAAACTTCCGATGGAATCTGTGAGCGCGTTTTTTGATGATTTTTTTTCGGAAAATTTCGAGTTTCGTCAGCATCTCCTGACGTATTTTATATGAGAATCATATGTTTTATTGGTGTTAAAAGTTGCGGGATCTATCCGGCTATCGTATTTTCAAAAAACATCTAGCCCGGAATCGGTTTTTCGGCGGTAATGTCGTTTTCCGAAAAACAACGACCGAAACCGCCGAGAGTTCCGTTTTGTTAGGCTAAAAATTTGACATCTGAGATCCTGACCTATGTCAATAGTCCTATATAGCATTTTCCTTTGTGAAATTAGCGGGTTTTTTCCTAAATTTTTTTTTTCAAACGCCGTCTGTCGGCGGGAAATATAATCGAGTGATTCGAGTAGAGCTTCTAGTTTTCGCCGCCGATTCGTATCGGAGAATAAATCCCTGTATATATTTCATTTTGTCGAAAAAAAATTTCTCCCAGCTTCCTTATTACGATTTGCTTCAACCGAAAGTGACCCGTGAGGTTTCACCCACCCGAGGGGCAAAGTGGTAGCTTTTCCCCTCAAATCGAAAGTGAGTTTTTTCGACCAATGGCGTGAGCGGAAAAAGTGAGTTTTTTCGACCAATGGCGTGAGCGGAAAAAGTGAGTTTTCCCTGACCTACCACAAAACCAAACAATACTATATATACTAGGTTTTGCCCATTGCAGAAGCAACTGACGGGTTAAGACACTATGCGATTTGACGTGTGAACGTGGATGAAGCGAGGAGGAGTGTGTGTTAAATTAAATATATGAAGAAACCTGAGTTCACAGTGGCCTTGCAACGCATGCCGGGTACCCGTTGTATATAATGTTATGTAGTGCAGCGCTTGCATTAAAATGTAATTTCCCAGGAATTGGAATGGAACCATTACAGTTAAGTTGATCCCGAGGTTACAGTGACCTTGCAACGCATGCCGAGTAACCGTTGTATATCATGTTATATATTGCAGGCACTTGCTTTAAAATGTTATTTCCCGGGAATTGGGATGGAACCATTACAGTTAAGTTGACCCCGAAGTTACAGTGACCTTGCAACGCATGCCGTGTACCCGTTGTATATTATGTTATAAATTGCAGGCGCTTGCATTAAAATTTTATTTCCCGGGAATCGGGATGAAACCATTACAGTAAAGTTGACTCCTAGGTTACAGTGACCTTGCAACGCACGCCGGGTACCCGTTGTATATAATGTTACATAGTGCAGGCGCTTGCATTATTATGTAGTTTCCGGGGACTTGGGATGGAACCATTACAGTTTAGTTGACCCTTAGGTTAAAGTGGCCTTGCAACGCATGCCGGGTACCCGTTGTATATAATTTTATAAAGTGCATAATTTTATAATGTTGTTTCCCGGGACTTGGTAGGGAACCATTACGGTTTAGTTGACCCCGAAGTTAAAGTGGCCTCGCAACGCATGCCGGGTACCCGCTGTATATAATTAATTTATTTACGCACAAATAGTCCATTAATAATAACAATCGGTTGCACGGTTTAGCAGTGCAAAATTTCATTATGCCGGAGCTCACTATTGTAGTTGTATTGTATTTCATTTTGCAAGTGTAAGTACTAAGTAGGTACTTTGTTGTAATATTTCACCAAAACGACGCCATTATGCTGTTGAGCATAAAATAATTTTCACTATAAATAAATTCATTCAATATCATGTTTTGATTTTTAAATGAAAAAAGTCCCCGCAAGTAAGTACCTACCTAGAACACGCGTAATGTATATATATATATATATATATATTTTTTTTTTATTTAACAATGTTCAAATAGAACACACTTAAAAATAAAAAATAATAATTAATAAAAAAAATTGACAATTCTTTAAACTTTTCTAGTAAATTTTCAGTTCTATAAAGTTCCGTTCGAGTTCTGTAATTATTTCAGTTTTGTGATGTAACTGGTCTGTAATGATAAAACAATAGAATTTGAGTAGAACCATCACAGAACGTGAAAATTAACTTAAAAAAAGTTCCATTATTCTGTATCATCGAAACAACCTTACCGTAGTATTTATTGCATTAAAACCTAATTCGTTGTGTAGGTACCCATTCAGGTAGGTACCTGCGCATTTCCTTAGATTCCGGCAATCTTAGCTTTTTTCATCATATTTGCAATACTACCGAAATAAGTAGGTACCTACCCCGAATGAAAAACGTATTAATTTGAACTGGCCAGGAATATTTAAACTTCCGATGGAATCTGTGAGCGCGTATTTTGATGATTTTTTTTCGGAAAATTTCGTGTTTCGTCAGCATCTCCTGACGTATTTTATATGAGAATCATATGTTTTATTGGTGTTAAAAGTTGCGGAATCTATCCGGCTATCGTATTTTCAAAAAACATCTAGCCCGGAATCGGTTTTTCGGCGGTAATGTCGTTTTCCGAAAAACAACGACCGAAACCGCCGAGAGTTCCGTTTTGTTAGGCTAAAAATTTGACATCTAAGATTTTGACCATAGACCTAGCATTTTCCTTTGAGGAAAATGCTAAGTCTTTTTTTGTCATTTTTTTTTTGAAACGCTATCTGTCGGCGGGAAATACAACCGAGCCGAATCGAGTGATTCGAGTAGAGCTTCTAGTTTTCGCCGCCGATTCGTATCGGAGAATAAATCCCTGTATATATTTCATTTTGTCGAAAAAAATTTGCTTACAGTTTTCAGTCCCAATTTGCTTCAACCGAAAGTGAACCTTGAGGTGGGTGAAACGCAAAGGGCGTACTGGTCGTTTTTGCGTCAACCAAAAAGTGCGCGGAAAAAGACCTCTCCCAAAACCAAACAATACTATATATATACTAGGTTTTGCCCGTTGCAGAAGCAACTGACGGGTTTAAACACTATGCGATTTGACGTGTGAACGTGGATGAAGCGAGGAAGAGTGTGTGTTAAATTAAATAGATGAAGAAACCTGAGGTTACAGTGACCTTGCAACGCATGCCGGGTACCCGTTGTATATAATGTTATGTAGTGCAGCGCTTGCATTAAAATGTAATTTCCCAGGAATTGGAATGGAACCATTACAGTTATGTTGACCCCGAGGTTACAGTGACCTTGCAACGCATGCCGAGTAACCGTTGTATATTATGTTATAAATTGCAGGCGCTTGCATTAAAATTTTATTTCCCGGGAATCGGGATGAAACCATTACAGTAAAGTTGACCCCTAGGTTACAGTGACCTTGCAACGCATACCGGGTACCCGTTGTATATAATGTTATATAGTGCAGGCGCTTGCTTTAAAATGTTATTTCCCGGGAATTGGGATGGAACCATTACAGTTAAGTTGACCCCGAGGTTACAGTGACCTTGCAACGCATGCCGAGTAACCGTTGTATATTATGTTATAAATTGCAGGCGCTTGCATTAAAATTTTATTTCCCGGGAATCGGGATGAAACCATTACAGTAAAGTTGACCCCTAGGTTAAAGTCGCCTTGCAACGCATGCCGGGTACCCGTTGTATATACTGTTTTATAGTGCAGGCGCTTGCATTATAATGTAGTTTCCCAGGACTTCGGATGGACACATTACAGTTTTATTGACCCCGAGGTTAAAGCGGCCTTGCAACGCATGCCGGGTACCCGTTGTATATAATTTTATAAAGTGCATAATTTTATAATGTTGTTTCCCGGGACTTGGTAGGGAACCATTACGGTTTAGTTGACCCCGAAGTTAAAGTGGCCTCGCAACGCATGCCGGGTACCGCTGTATATAATTAATTTATTTACGCACAAATAGTCCATTAACAATAACAATCGGTTGCACGGTTTAGCAGTGCAAAATTTCATTATGCCGGAGCTCACTATTGTAGTTGTATTGTATTTCATTTTGCAAGTGTAAGTACTAAGTAGGTACTTTGTTGTAATATTTCACCAAAACGACGCCATTATGCTGTTGAGCATAAAATAATTTTCACTATAAATAAATTCATTCAATATCATGTTTTGATTTTTAAATGAAAAAAGTCCCTGGAAGTAAGTACCTACCTAGAACACGCGTAATTATTTTTTTTATTTAACAATGTCCAAATAGAACACACTTATAAAAAAAAAATATAATTAATAAAAAAAAAATTGTCAATTCTTAAAAATTTTCTAGTAAATTTTCAGTTCTAGAAAGTTCCGTTCGAGTTCTGTAATTATTTCAGTTTTGTGATGTAACTGGCCTATATTGAGAAAAAACAGAATTTCAGTAGAAGCAACTCAGAACGTGAAAATTAACTTAAAAAAAGTTGAATTATTCAGTATCATCGAAACAACCTTCCCTTAGTATTTATTGCATTAAAACCTAATTCGTTGTGTAGGTACCCATTCAGGTAGGTACCTACGCGTTTCCTTAGATTCCGGCAATATTTGCTTTTTTCATCATATTTGCAATACTACCGAAATAAGTAGGTACCTACCCCGAATGAATAGCGTGTTAATTTGAACTGGCCACCAATATTTAAACTTCCGATGGAATCTTTGAGCGCGTATTTTGATGATTTTTTTTCGGAAAATTTCGAGTTTCGTCAGCATCTCCTGACTTTTTTTACATGGGATGGGCATGTTATATTGGTGTTAAAAGTTGCGGAATCTATCCGGCTATCGTATTTTCAAAAAACATCTAGCCCGGAATCGGTTTTTCGGCGGTAATGTCGTTTTCCGAAAAACAACGACCGAAACCGCCGAGAGTTCCGTTTTGTTAGGCTAAAAATTTGACATCTAAGATTTTGACCATAGACCTAGCATTTTCCTTTGAGGAAAATGCTAAGTCTTTTTTTGTCATTTTTTTTTTGAAACGCTATCTGTCGGCGGGAAATACAACCGAGCCGAATCGAGTGATTCGAGTAGAGCTTCTAGTTTTCGCCGCCGATTCGTATCGGAGAATAAATCCCTGTATATATTTCATTTTGTCGAAAAAAATTTGCTTACAGTTTTCAGTCCCAATTTGCTTCAACCGAAAGTGAACCTTGAGGTGGGTGAAACGCAAAGGGCGTACTGGTCGTTTTTGCGTCAACCAAAAAGTGCGCGGAAAAAGACCTCTCCCAAAACCAAACAATACTATATATATATACTAGCGGGGCCCGTTGCAAAAATGCAACTAACGGGTTAAAAAATTATGCGATTTGCCTGTGAACGTGGATGAAGCGAGGAGGACTGAGCAACCTGAGCAACCTGAGTAACCTGAGGTTACAGTGACCTTGCAACGCATGCCGGGTACCCATTGTTTATAATATTATAATATAGGCATGCATTTGCAAGGCGCTTGGATAATAATGTAGTTTCCCTGAACTTGGTTCCATCCATTACAGTTATGTTGACCCCGAGGTTACAGTGATCTTGTAACGCATGCCGGGTACCCGTTGTATACATTGTTATAATAAAGTGCAGGCGTTTGCAAGGCGCTTGCATTATAATGTAGTTTATTGGAACTTGGAATGAAACCATTACAGTTAAGTTGACCCCGAGGTTACAGTGATCTTGCAACGCATGCCGGGTACCCTTTGTATATAATGTTATAATATAAAGCAGGCGTTTGTAAGGCGCTTGCATTATAATGTAGTTTTCCAAAACTTGGAATGGAACCCTTAAAGTTAAGTTGACCCCAAGATTACAGTAATGTTGCAACGCATGCCGGGTACCCGTTGTATATAATGTTATAATACAGTGCATGCGTTTGCAAGGCGCTTGAATTATAATGTAGTTTCCCGGAACTTGGAATGGAACCATTACAGTTAAGTTGACCCCGAGGTTACAGTGTTGTTGCAACGCATGCCAGGTACCCGTTGTATATAATGTAATGTAGAAATACAAATCCCCAAAGTTGTCCTTTATTGGATAACCAACACCTCTGCCATAGGTCACCTCAAGTGGTTCGCTACGTTTGGTGATTTAGTAGGGGTGCCCGGGTTCATGGGGTGAGGTCTGTCTAGGTCTTGGAGGCGGATGTCCAGGACACACTGAACCCCAGATTCCTACCCACCCCTTAAACCCTTTTCCTTCCCAGAACTCTCATCTCCTTCCTTTCCTTAAAAAAAATCCTCCACACAGCATCCCCAAAGATGACATAGGACCTGAGGGAAATTATTTTCCCCACGGCCTCCTGTGCGGAGCTCATGTAAAAAAAAATAATTAAATGCATATAAATTCACCTTTCCCAAAAAGCCAGAAATAATTGAAAAAACATGTTCTTAATATATTTTCCCTTGCTTAGTTCTGCACTCCTGGTATTTATCCTTTTAAAATTTTGTTTTATTCGAGTAAAAAAAGAACAGAAAAAATATTCTTTCATAGCGTACTCTACCCCCCCCCCCCCCTTCCTCCATCCCGCAAAACCCCCTCCCGGGTTCCCCTCCCCCTTCCCAGATTACCCTCCCCCCTCCGTGGTTTTTTCCCCCCCTCCCGCGCTCATTATTTCATTCCCGTTACATTTAGTTTTCAAACAGCTCGCGTGCCACCTATTGAAATATTTTTATGCAAATTTCGTAATGCCAGAGCTCACCAGCCAATAAACAAACATAACAAAAAAAAATTTATTCAATTTTGTGCAGTCTTTCGGAAGTTATACGCGTACATACATTTCGACGATTGATTTTTATGCAAATTTCATAATGCCAGAGCTTACCAGTAGTTTTATAAAAACCTTGTCCTATCAGTAACGAAAACAATAAAAAAAGAATTTTTAGATTCGGTGCATTCGTTCGAAAGTTATACGCATATATACATTTCGGCAATTCATTTTTAACAAATTTCATTATGGCAGATCTCACCGGTATTTTTATGCAAAACCTTGTCCTAACAGTAACGAACCCACCAAAAAAACAATTATTCAATTCGATGCATCCGTTCGAAAGTTATGCGCGTTTAAACATTTCGGCAACCATTTTATACAAATTTCATAATGCCAGTGCTCACCAGAAGATCAATAAAAACCTTATCCTAACAATTACAAACATAAAACAAAAATAATTATCCAATTCGGTGCATGCATTCGAAAGTTATGGGCGTACTTGCATATCGGCGATATATCAGTTTCTCAGGTACCTAACGATTTTATAGTTTTTCATACAGATAAATATTCCTCAGTCAATTTCTGCGCTCCTGGTAGGTACCCTGTAACGTTTATACAGAATGTGCAATGCAATTTTTCACAAAAATGGCGCTTTAATTTTATTTTTATAATTTTATAATATATCAGCGCCCTTGAGGTGATTTTTCACAAAAACGGCGCTCTATAAATTGTCCAATTATTATTATTATTATTATCAGTTTCTCAGGTACCTATTTTACAGTTTTTCATATAGTTAAACATACGTATGTATAAAGCCGCCGACAGGGCCTAGCAGCAGAAATCTGCCAAACAGAAGTATGTAGACACAATCGAAGACATGCCATCATCAAATTCTCAAAGATTCGTCGCAATGGGATGAACGTTTAACCGTGTATAATTTAATGACGCTAAAACAATATATATTATTATCTCAGTCAATTTCTGTGCTCCTGATACTCTTAATCCATTATTTTACAATTCCTAGGGCTTTTTTTCACAAAAATGGCGCTATAATTTTATTTTTATTATTTAGGAAAACAAATTTGGTCATCTGGATAAGCACCTCATTTTATTTGATATTATAAAATTTTGTATTAAGTACCTACTTAGTATTTAAATGGTTAATAATATTTCATTATATGGCAACACAACCGTAAAACTTTGTCTCAACCACCTCAAGCACAGCCTGAAAATCGAACACCTGCGCCCGTTTTAGAACATTTTACATACAAATTACGTCAGCTAAGGCTGTCAGGGCCTCGCTGAAAACTTGCGGTGGTTTTGAATAATGTTCCATGCTTAGTGTTGCAAGATTCGAGAAAATTTAATAAAGATTATTAATCACCCTCGTACGAATACAATCAATTTGAAACTTGTTCCATCAGTCGTTGAACAACAGCATTTTTTTCGCGCTAGGATCTGCGAACGTTCCAATTTAGATTTCGACACATTTTTGAATTTCTCCAAGGAAAAGCTGCAGTTTTAGATTCTGTCGACAGGCGTCTCCGTGTAAATTGTACCTATTTTTAAACATTAGTTTCGAAATATGACTTTTCCGTGGTTTTTTGGCACATGTCAGTTTTGAAACGAATATAACAACGATGTTTTTGTGAAAAGTGATCATTACGACGGTCAATTAACCTTTGAAAAACTCTCGAAGACGTAATTTTAATAAATTTTGGCTTCCAAGCGTGATATTTTCGACGAAATCGCATATGCAAGTCGACCGGTGGGCAAACGAAAAATGAAGAATGACATTTAAAATTTATGTACCTAGCCAAATCAATTTTGTATGGGAGATTTTCGCTATATCTTTCTCAACTTTTGCGGGCATTTGAAAAGAGATAGATAGCTTCGAAGGAGAGTGAACCGTGGGGCCTTTGAAATTGAATCAACTTAGAGGTCAATTTGGCTTGCCAAATTTTATTTTACCAAACTGCAGCAAGCCAAAGTGACCCTTGTCGTTTCACCCACCCGAGGGGCAAAGTGGTCACTTTTCCCCTCAAATCAAAAGTGAGCTTTTTCGTGACCTTTCCCTGACCTACCCCAAAACCAAACAATACTATATACTAGCTGGGCCCATTGCAAAAGCAATTAACGGGTTTAAACACTATGCGATTTGACGTGTGAACGTGGATGAAGCGAGGAGGAGTGTGTGTTAAATTAAATATATGAAGAAAAAAACGATGTCTGAATGCGGATGAAGCGAGCGCCTACAAAGGGAACAGGTAGTCGGCCGCTCCCCCAAAGTTTCGTCGCAATCGGATGAATGGTTTAGCAATGCATAATTTCATGATGCCAGAGCTCACTATTTTATACAGATAGTATCGACTGGAAGCGCACATCAAATCCCAAAAGTTTCATGGCAATCGGATGAACGGTTAAGCAATGCATAATTTCATGATGGCAGAGCTCACTATATTACATAGAAACCATCGCCGGCATACGCACATAAAATCCCCAAAATTCATCGCAATCGGATGAACGGTTTAGCAATACATAATTTCATGATGCCAGAGCTCACTTTTGTACACAAAAATCATCGCGAGCATGCATACATCAAATCCCCAAAGTTTCATCGCAAGCGGATGAACGGTTTAGCAATGCATAATTTCATGACGCCATAGCTCACTATTTTACATAGAAACCATCGCCGGTATACGCACATCAAATCCCCAAAGTTTCATCGCAATCGAATGAACGGTTTAGCAATTCATAATTTCATGATGCCAGAGCTCACTTTTGTACATAAAAATCATCGCGAGCATGCATACATCAAATCCCCAAAGTTTCTTCCCAAGCGGATGAACGGTTTAGCAATTCATAATTTCATGACGCCATAGCTCACTATTTTACATGGAAACCATCGCCGGCATACGCACATCGAATCCCCAAAGTTTCATCGCAATCGGATGAACGGTTTAGCAATGCATAATTTAATGACGCCATAGCTCACTATTTTACATAGAAACCATCGCCGGTATACGCACATCAAATCCCCAAAGTTTCATCGCAATCGGATGAACGGTTTAGCAATTCATAATTTCATGACGCCATAGCTCACTATTTTACATAGAAACCATCGCCGGCATACGCACATCAAATCCCCAAAGTTTCATCGCAATCGGATGAACGGTTTAGCAATGCATAATTTCATGATGACAGAGCTCACTATTGTAGTTGTATTGTAAGTACTAAGTAGGTACTTTGTTGTAATATTTCACCAAAACGACGCCATTATGTTGTTGAGCATAAAATAATTTTATAAAAACTTCTTTTCAACCCAAATAATTTTATTCAATATCATGATTTGATATTTAAAGAAAAAAAGTCCCTGCAAGTAAGTACCTACCTAGAACAGCCTAATATATAATATTTTTTTGTTATTTCACAATATCCAAATAGAATAACATTTAAAAATAATAAGGCTGGGTTGTTTAAAAAAAAAATTGATAATTCTTAAATTTTTTCTTGTCAATTTTCAGTTCAAGAAAGTTCTGTATTTATTTCAGTTTTGTGATGCAACTGGCCTTTAAAGATAAAAAAAAAAAAAAAAAACAGAACTTGAATAGAACCGATACAGAACGTGAAAATTAACTTTAGAAAAAGTTTAATTATTCAATATATCATCGAAACAACCTTACCTTAGTATTTATTGCATTAAAACCTAATTCGTTGTGTAGGTACCCATTCAGGTAGGTACCTGCACATTTAAAAAATTCCTGCAATCTCTTTGCTTTTTATCATATTCGTAATACTACCGAAATAAGTAGGTACCTACCCTGTATGAATGTGTTTTTAATTTCAACTGGCCAGCAAAATATTATACTTCCGATGGAATCTTTAGGCGCGTGTTTTGGTGATTTTTTTTGGAAAAGTTCGGATTTTGGTAGCTTTTCCTGAAGTTTTTTACATGGTATGGGCATGTTATATTGGTGTTAAAAGTTGCGGAATTCTGTATTGTATTAGATTTTTGAAAAACATCCAAGCCGAGATCGGTTTCCGGGCCGCAATGCCGCGTACCGTAAAACCGCTACCGAAAAGTCTGAAAAGTCTGTTTTGTTAGGCTAAAAATTTGACGTCTGAGATCCCTGACCTGACTCAATATTCCTAGCATTTTCATTTGCATCGAAACTGATGGCCAAAATGACATCATTTTTTTGGAAACGCGAACCTGTCGGCGGGAAATGTAACCTGGCCGAATTGAGTGTAATTTTACTATTGGTTCTAGTTTTCGCCGTTGATTCGCGTCAGTTTTTCTGTGAATAAGGCGCTAATTATGTCGAAAAAAACTGACCTCGCAAAATCAAAGTACTGAGGGTGCACTGAATTTGCTTTAACCGAAAGTGAACCTTGAGGTGGGTGAAACGTAAAGGGCGTACTGGTCGTTTTTGCGTCAACGAAAAAGTGCGCGGAAAAAGAGCTCTCCCAAAGTGAACAATACTATATATACTAGGTTTTGCCCGTTGCAGAAGCAACTGACGGGTTAAGACACTATGCGATTTGACGTGTGAACGTGGATGAAGCGAGGAGGAGTGTGTGTTAAATTAAATATATGAAGAAACCTGAGTTCACAGTGGCCTTGCAACGCATGCCGGGTACCCGTTGTATATAATGTTATGTAGTGCAGCGCTTGCATTAAAATGTAATTTCCCAGGAATTGGAATGGAACCATTACAGTTAAGTTGATCCCGAGGTTACAGTGACCTTGCAACGCATGCCGAGTAACCGTTGTATATCATGTTATATATTGCAGGCACTTGCTTTAAAATGTTATTTCCCGGGAATTGGGATGGAACCATTACAGTTAAGTTGACCCCGAAGTTACAGTGACCTTGCAACGCATGCCGTGTACCCGTTGTATATTATGTTATAAATTGCAGGCGCTTGCATTAAAATTTTATTTCCCGGGAATCGGGATGAAACCATTACAGTAAAGTTGACTCCTAGGTTACAGTGACCTTGCAACGCACGCCGGGTACCCGTTGTATATAATGTTACATAGTGCAGGCGCTTGCATTATTATGTAGTTTCCGGGGACTTGGGATGGAACCATTACAGTTTAGTTGACCCTTAGGTTAAAGTGGCCTTGCAACGCATGCCGGGTACCCGTTGTATATAATTTTATAAAGTGCATAATTTTATAATGTTGTTTCCCGGGACTTGGTAGGGAACCATTACGGTTTAGTTGACCCCGAAGTTAAAGTGGCCTCGCAACGCATGCCGGGTACCCGCTGTATATAATTAATTTATTTACGCACAAATAGTCCATTAATAATAACAATCGGTTGCACGGTTTAGCAGTGCAAAATTTCATTATGCCGGAGCTCACTATTGTAGTTGTATTGTATTTCATTTTGCAAGTGTAAGTACTAAGTAGGTACTTTGTTGTAATATTTCACCAAAACGACGCCATTATGCTGTTGAGCATAAAATAATTTTCACTATAAATAAATTCATTCAATATCATGTTTTGATTTTTAAATGAAAAAAGTCCCCGCAAGTAAGTACCTACCTAGAACACGCGTAATGTATATATATATATATATATATATTTTTTTTTTATTTAACAATGTTCAAATAGAACACACTTAAAAATAAAAAATAATAATTAATAAAAAAAATTGACAATTCTTTAAACTTTTCTAGTAAATTTTCAGTTCTATAAAGTTCCGTTCGAGTTCTGTAATTATTTCAGTTTTGTGATGTAACTGGTCTGTAATGATAAAACAATAGAATTTGAGTAGAACCATCACAGAACGTGAAAATTAACTTAAAAAAAGTTCCATTATTCTGTATCATCGAAACAACCTTACCGTAGTATTTATTGCATTAAAACCTAATTCGTTGTGTAGGTACCCATTCAGGTAGGTACCTGCGCATTTCCTTAGATTCCGGCAATCTTAGCTTTTTTCATCATATTTGCAATACTACCGAAATAAGTAGGTACCTACCCCGAATGAAAAACGTATTAATTTGAACTGGCCAGGAATATTTAAACTTCCGATGGAATCTGTGAGCGCGTATTTTGATGATTTTTTTTCGGAAAATTTCGTGTTTCGTCAGCATCTCCTGACGTATTTTATATGAGAATCATATGTTTTATTGGTGTTAAAAGTTGCGGAATCTATCCGGCTATCGTATTTTCAAAAAACATCTAGCCCGGAATCGGTTTTTCGGCGGTAATGTCGTTTTCCGAAAAACAACGACCGAAACCGCCGAGAGTTCCGTTTTGTTAGGCTAAAAATTTGACATCTAAGATTTTGACCATAGACCTAGCATTTTCCTTTGAGGAAAATGCTAAGTCTTTTTTTGTCATTTTTTTTTTGAAACGCTATCTGTCGGCGGGAAATACAACCGAGCCGAATCGAGTGATTCGAGTAGAGCTTCTAGTTTTCGCCGCCGATTCGTATCGGAGAATAAATCCCTGTATATATTTCATTTTGTCGAAAAAAATTTGCTTACAGTTTTCAGTCCCAATTTGCTTCAACCGAAAGTGAACCTTGAGGTGGGTGAAACGCAAAGGGCGTACTGGTCGTTTTTGCGTCAACCAAAAAGTGCGCGGAAAAAGACCTCTCCCAAAACCAAACAATACTATATATACTAGGTTTTGCCCGTTGCAGAAGCAACTGACGGGTTTAAACACTATGCGATTTGACGTGTGAACGTGGATGAAGCGAGGAAGAGTGTGTGTTAAATTAAATAGATGAAGAAACCTGAGGTTACAGTGACCTTGCAACGCATGCCGGGTACCCGTTGTATATAATGTTATGTAGTGCAGCGCTTGCATTAAAATGTAATTTCCCAGGAATTGGAATGGAACCATTACAGTTATGTTGACCCCGAGGTTACAGTGACCTTGCAACGCATGCCGAGTAACCGTTGTATATTATGTTATAAATTGCAGGCGCTTGCATTAAAATTTTATTTCCCGGGAATCGGGATGAAACCATTACAGTAAAGTTGACCCCTAGGTTACAGTGACCTTGCAACGCATACCGGGTACCCGTTGTATATAATGTTATATAGTGCAGGCGCTTGCTTTAAAATGTTATTTCCCGGGAATTGGGATGGAACCATTACAGTTAAGTTGACCCCGAGGTTACAGTGACCTTGCAACGCATGCCGAGTAACCGTTGTATATTATGTTATAAATTGCAGGCGCTTGCATTAAAATTTTATTTCCCGGGAATCGGGATGAAACCATTACAGTAAAGTTGACCCCTAGGTTAAAGTCGCCTTGCAACGCATGCCGGGTACCCGTTGTATATACTGTTTTATAGTGCAGGCGCTTGCATTATAATGTAGTTTCCCAGGACTTCGGATGGACACATTACAGTTTTATTGACCCCGAGGTTAAAGCGGCCTTGCAACGCATGCCGGGTACCCGTTGTATATAATTTTATAAAGTGCATAATTTTATAATGTTGTTTCCCGGGACTTGGTAGGGAACCATTACGGTTTAGTTGACCCCGAAGTTAAAGTGGCCTCGCAACGCATGCCGGGTACCGCTGTATATAATTAATTTATTTACGCACAAATAGTCCATTAACAATAACAATCGGTTGCACGGTTTAGCAGTGCAAAATTTCATTATGCCGGAGCTCACTATTGTAGTTGTATTGTATTTCATTTTGCAAGTGTAAGTACTAAGTAGGTACTTTGTTGTAATATTTCACCAAAACGACGCCATTATGCTGTTGAGCATAAAATAATTTTCACTATAAATAAATTCATTCAATATCATGTTTTGATTTTTAAATGAAAAAAGTCCCTGGAAGTAAGTACCTACCTAGAACACGCGTAATTATTTTTTTTATTTAACAATGTCCAAATAGAACACACTTATAAAAAAAAAATATAATTAATAAAAAAAAAATTGTCAATTCTTAAAAATTTTCTAGTAAATTTTCAGTTCTAGAAAGTTCCGTTCGAGTTCTGTAATTATTTCAGTTTTGTGATGTAACTGGCCTATATTGAGAAAAAACAGAATTTCAGTAGAAGCAACTCAGAACGTGAAAATTAACTTAAAAAAAGTTGAATTATTCAGTATCATCGAAACAACCTTCCCTTAGTATTTATTGCATTAAAACCTAATTCGTTGTGTAGGTACCCATTCAGGTAGGTACCTACGCGTTTCCTTAGATTCCGGCAATATTTGCTTTTTTCATCATATTTGCAATACTACCGAAATAAGTAGGTACCTACCCCGAATGAATAGCGTGTTAATTTGAACTGGCCACCAATATTTAAACTTCCGATGGAATCTTTGAGCGCGTATTTTGATGATTTTTTTTCGGAAAATTTCGAGTTTCGTCAGCATCTCCTGACTTTTTTTACATGGGATGGGCATGTTATATTGGTGTTAAAAGTTGCGGAATCTATCCGGCTATCGTATTTTCAAAAAACATCTAGCCCGGAATCGGTTTTTCGGCGGTAATGTCGTTTTCCGAAAAACAACGACCGAAACCGCCGAGAGTTCCGTTTTGTTAGGCTAAAAATTTGACATCTAAGATTTTGACCATAGACCTAGCATTTTCCTTTGAGGAAAATGCTAAGTCTTTTTTTGTCATTTTTTTTTTGAAACGCTATCTGTCGGCGGGAAATACAACCGAGCCGAATCGAGTGATTCGAGTAGAGCTTCTAGTTTTCGCCGCCGATTCGTATCGGAGAATAAATCCCTGTATATATTTCATTTTGTCGAAAAAAATTTGCTTACAGTTTTCAGTCCCAATTTGCTTCAACCGAAAGTGAACCTTGAGGTGGGTGAAACGCAAAGGGCGTACTGGTCGTTTTTGCGTCAACCAAAAAGTGCGCGGAAAAAGACCTCTCCCAAAACCAAACAATACTATATATACTAGGTTTTGCCCGTTGCAGAAGCAACTGACGGGTTTAAACACTATGCGATTTGACGTGTGAACGTGGATGAAGCGAGGAAGAGTGTGTGTTAAATTAAATAGATGAAGAAACCTGAGGTTACAGTGACCTTGCAACGCATGCCGGGTACCCGTTGTATATAATGTTATGTAGTGCAGCGCTTGCATTAAAATGTAATTTCCCAGGAATTGGAATGGAACCATTACAGTTATGTTGACCCCGAGGTTACAGTGACCTTGCAACGCATGCCGAGTAACCGTTGTATATTATGTTATAAATTGCAGGCGCTTGCATTAAAATTTTATTTCCCGGGAATCGGGATGAAACCATTACAGTAAAGTTGACCCCTAGGTTACAGTGACCTTGCAACGCATACCGGGTACCCGTTGTATATAATGTTATATAGTGTAGGCGCTTGCTTTAAAATGTTATTTCCCGGGAATTGGGATGGAACCATTACAGTTAAGTTGACCCCGAGGTTACAGTGACCTTGCAACGCATGCCGTGTACCCGTTGTATATTATGTTATAAATTGCAGGCGCTTGCATTAAAATTTTATTTCCCGGGAATCGGGATGAAACCATTACAGTAAAGTTGACCCCTAGGTTACAGTGACCTTGCAACGCATGCCGGGTACCCGTTGTATGTAATGTTATATAGTGCAGGCGCTTGCATTATAATGTAGTTTCCGGGGACTTGGGATGGAACCATTAGAGTTTAGTTGACCCTGAGGTTAAAGTGGCCTTGCAACGCATGCCGGGTACCCATAGTATATAATGTTACATAGTGCAGGCGCTTGCATTATAATGTAGTTTCCCAGGACTTCGGATGGAAACATTACAGTTTTATTGACCCCGAGGTTAAAGCGGCCTTGCAACGCATGCCGGGTACCCGTTGTATATAATTTTATAAAGTGCATAATTTTATAATGTTGTTTCCCGGGACTTGGTAGGGAACCATTACGGTTTAGTTGACCCCGAAGTTAAAGTGGCCTCGCAACGCATGCCGGGTACCCGCTGTATATAATTAATTTATTTACGCACAAATAGTCCATTAACAATAACAATCGGTTGCATTTTGCAAGTGTAAGTACTAAGTAGGTACTTTGATGTAATATTTCACCAAAACGACGCCATTATGCTGTTGAGCATAAAATAATTTTCACTACAAATAAATTCATTCAATATCATGTTTTGATTTTTAAATGAAAAAAGTCCCCGCAAGTAAGTACCTACCTAGAACACGCGTAATGTATATATATATACAATGTTCAAATAGAACACACTTAAAAATAATAAAAAATAATTAATAAAAAAAATTGACAATTCTTTAAATTTTTCTAGTAAATTTTCAGTTCTATAAAGTTCCGTTCGAGTTCTGTAATTATTTCAGTTTTGTGATGTAACTGGTCTGTAATGATAAAACAATAGAATTTGAGTAGAACCATCACAGAACGTGAAAATTAACTTTAAAAAAGTTCAATTATTCTGTATCATCGAAACAACCTTACCTTAGTATTTATTGCATTAAAACCTATTTCGTTGTGTAGGTACCCATTCAGGTAGGTACCTGCGCATTTCCTTAGATTCCGGCAATCTTAGCTTTTTTCATCATATTTGCAATACTACCGAAATAAGTAGGTACCTACCCGGAATAAATAACGTGTTAATTTGAACTGGCCAGGAATATTTAAACTTCCGATGGAATCTCTAAGCACGTGTTTTGGTGATTTTTTTTTGGAAAAGTTCGGATTTTGGTAGCTTTTCCTGAAGTTTTTTACATGGTACGGGCATGTTATATCGGTGTTAAAAGTTGCGGAATTCTATACTGCGTTAGATTTTTGAAAAACATCCAAGCCGGGATCGGTTTTGGGGCCACGATGCCGCGTACCGTAAAACCACTACCGAAAACTGTGAAAAGTCTGTTTTGTTAGGCTAAAAATTTGACGTCTAAGATCCCTGACCTGACTCAATATTCCTAGCATTTTCATTTGCATCGAAACTGATGGCCAAAATGACATCATTTTTTTGGAAACGCGAACCTGTCGGCGGGAAATGTAACCTGGCCGAATTGAGTGTAATTTTACTATTGGTTCTAGTTTTCGCCGTTGATTCGCGTCAGTTTTTCTGTGAATAAGGCGCAAATTTTGTCGAAAAAAATTGACCTCGCAAAGTCAAAGTACTGAGGGTGCACTGAATTTGCTTGAACCGAAAGTGAACCTTGAGGTGGGTGAAACGCAAAGGGCGTACTGGTCGTTTTTGCGTCAACAAAAAAGTGCGCGGAAAAAGAGCTTTCCCAAAGTGAACAATACTATATATACTAGGTTTTGCCCGTTGCAGAAGCAACTGACGGGTTAAGACACTATGCGATTTGACGTGTGAACGTGGATGAAGCGAGGAGGAGTGTGTGTTAAATTAAATATATGAAGAAACCTGAGTTCACAGTGGCCTTGCAACGCATGCCGGGTACCCGTTGTATATAATGTTATGTAGTGCAACGCTTGCATTAAAATGTAATTTCCCAGGAATTGGAATGGAACCATTACAGTTAAGTTGATCCCGAGGTTACAGTGACCTTGCAACGCATGCCGAGTAACCGTTGTATATCATGTTATATATTGCAGGCACTTGCTTTAAAATATTATTTCCCGGGAATTGGGATGGAACCATTACAGTTAAGTTGACCCCGAGGTTACAGTGACCTTGCAACGCATGCCGTGTACCCGTTGTATATTATGTTATAAATTGCAGGCGCTTGCATTAAAATTTTATTTCCCGGGAATCGGGATGAAACCATTACAGTAAAGTTTTCCCCTAGGTTAAAGTCGCCTTGCAACGCATACCGGGTACCCGTTGTATATAATTTTATATAGTGCAGGTGCTTGCATTATAATGTAGTTTCCCGGTACTTGGGATGGAACCATTATAATTAAGTTGACCCCGAGGTTACAGTGACCTAGCAACGCATGCCGGGTACCCGTTGTATATACTGTTATAAAGTGCAGGCGCTTGCATTATAATGTAGTTTCCCAGGACTTCGGATGGAAACATTACAGTTTTATTGACCCCGAGGTTAAAGCGGCCTTGCAACGCATGCCGGGTACCCGTTGTATATAATTTTATAAAGTGCATAATTTTATCATGTTGTTTCCCGGGACTTAGTAGGGAACCATTACGGTTTAGTTGACCCCGAAGATAAAGTGGCCTCGCAACGCATGCCGGGTACCCGCTGTATATAATTAATTTATTTACGCACAAATAGTCCATTAACAATAACAATCGGTTGCACGGTTTAGCAGTGCAAAATTTCATTATGCCGGAGCTCACTATTGTAGTTGTATTGTATTTCATTTTGCAAGTGTAAGTACTAAGTAGGTACTTTGTTGTAATATTTCACCAAAACGACGCCATTATGCTGTTGAGCATAAAATAATTTTCACTACAAATAAATTCATTCAATATCATGTTTTGATTTTTAAATGAAAAAAGTCCCCGCAAGTAAGTACCTACCTAGAACACGCGTAATGTATATATATATATATTTTATTATTTTTTTTTATTTAACAATGTTTAAATAGAACACACTTAAAAATAAAAAAATAATAATTAATAAAAAAAATTGACAATTCTTTAAATTTTTCTAGTAAATTTTCAGTTCTAGATAGTTCCGTTCGAGTTCTGTAATTATTTTAGTTTTGCAATGTAACTGACCTTTAATGATAAAATAACAGAACTTGAGTAGAACCAATAAAAAACGTGAAAATTAACTTTAAAAAAAGTTGAATTATTCAGTATCATCGAAACAACCTTACCGTTGCATTAAAACCTAATTAATTGTGTATCTACGTATTCGGGTAGGTACCTGCGCATTTTCTTCTCTTTGCTTTTTTCATCATATTTGCAATACTACCGAAATAAGTAGGTACCTACCCCGAATGAATAACGTGTTAATTTGAACTGGCTAGCAAAATTTTAACTTCCGATGGAATCTGTAAGCGCGTGTTTTGATGATTTTTTTTCGGAAAATGTCGAATTTTGTCAGCATCTCCTGAACTATTTTATATGGGATGGGCATACAATTTTGGTTTTAAAAGTTGCGGAATTCTCTATTGTATTAGATTTTTGAAAAACATCCGAGCCGGGATCGGTTTTGGGGCCGCAATGCCGCGTACCGTAAAACCACTACCGAAAACCGTGAAAAGTCTGCTTTGTTAGGCTAAAAATTTGACGTCTGAGATCCCTGACCTGACTCAATATTCCTAGCATTTTCATTTGCATCGAAACTGATGGCCAAAATGACATCATTTTTTTGGAAACGCGAACCTGTCGGCGGGAAATGTAACCTGGCCGAATTGAGTGTAATTTTACTATTGGTTCTAGTTTTCGCCGTTGATTCGCGTCAGTTTTTCTGTGAATAAGGCGCTAATTTTGTCGAAAAAAACTGACCTCGCAAAATCAAAGTACTGAGGGTGCACTGAATTTGCTTTAACCGAAAGTGAACCTTGAGGTGGGTGAAACGTAAAGGGCGTACTGGTCGTTTTTGCGTCAACGAAAAAGTGCGCGGAAAAAGAGCTTTCCCAAAGTGAACATTAATATATAATATATATATGCCTAAAATATGAACTCAAAACAAACAAAAGTTATTAATGGATGTTTATTTTTGAAAGCCGTAAATATCAGAAAGTTTAAACAAAATGCCAAAATTAACATTTTACTTCAGTAGCTTAGAGTTACTAAAACTGCCAGACTTCAAAAAAAGGTAAATACGATTGCGAGTGCTGGTCTTACAGAACATACACATCGACTGCTCTTTTGTTGAGTTCAGGCAGATTACCAGCGTTAATAGTGTTTGTCTGTACAGTACATTAACCAGCTTGGAGCTTTGGTTAGTCGCAAATCAAAATATTCAGGAGAAAATCGACGCTTTCAACCTTCCATAATCGTACCTAGAATGATTATACTAGTTCTTTAATAAAATACTTCTGGTCTAAATTTTGGTTAAGGCCCATTAACCAGTGGCCGAGAATTAAAATTTCGTCGACAGATGGTCTTGTGGTCGTACGCTTGCAACTGTACAGGGCGGTTCCTTTAAGAAAGATCGATGTTTCTCCGTCTCAGCATTTTAAAGTATTAATTCAATATCTATGATATTTCAATCAAAATTTGCTTTAATACATACCCACATTCAAATTAGCAATAAAAATGCATGATGATACAAAAATATAAAATACTTTTGTAATTATTTTTTGATCATAAGTCATAAGTATGCATAATTTTTTAATAATGTCTAAGTAAAATAAGTGAGTAAAAAATCTGAAATATATTTGTTTGTACGACCGCAAATAAATAGACTGAAGTATTTTTGTAACAAAATACGTGTTCATATTTATTAAATGATTTTATTTTAATAAAAATTAAAAGTCAGAAAAGTATTTCCTAGATTTGATTTGATTGTTTGTTGTATAATACCTACAACATTTTGTTTTCAAATTCAACAAATCAGCCAACGACCTTATTATAATAAAAATAAACATATTTTACCAAAATTAAAAACATAATTTACTAGATAAAATAATAATCTTTCGAAATCAATTTATATTTTTTTTGTAGAAAAGAGTCGATACGTATAGAATTTGATTTAAAAATTACATATTTCCCGTTGTGTCTGGTTATTCCCTCTTAAGAGCCATTAACCAGCGGCCGAGAATTTAAATTTCGTCGAACGATAATTTTGCGATCGTAACAATCCCTTGCAACTATACAAGGCGGTTCCGATGAAAAAGAGTAATTATTCTCCTCACCAGCATTTCAACACAATAACTCAATACCGATTTTATTTCATTCAAAATTTGCTTTGATAAATACCTACATTCAAAAATGCTCAAACTCGTGATGATAAAATTATTAAAATTATGTACTTAAATATGTTATTTGAACTAAAATTAAAATTCTGAAAAGTAGCTTTCCCAAATAATTTATTGATTTATTTTACTGCATGATTATATGATTTTAAATGTACGAGTATGTTGTATAAATACAAAATTTCGTTTGAAACTTTAACAAATCTGCCAACGACCTACGGTAAAACCTTATTGTACTACAAATAAACATATTTTTTTCAAAATTTAAAACATAGCTTTACTAGATAAAAGAACAGTCCTTCGAAATCGATTTATATTTTTTTGTGGAAAAGAGTCAATACGTCTAAAATTTGATATAAAAATGACGTATTTCAAGTTTTGTCTGGTTATTCCATATCCTATATTAGGTATATCCAGTTAATTAGTCAAACATCTCCAAATATTAAGTTTTGAGATAATGAGTACTAATCTACTGGACGATCGATATTTTTATATACCCAGAAAAAAATCAGGTCTGCAAAAATGCTTCGAAATGCCAAATTTTCTACTTACGAAAATATTTTTTTTAGTAATAAATAGCTGAAGTCCCTGGTTTTGCCCGGGCTTTACACACAAATCAGATGTAGATAGTGGCCTTCCTCTTGTTTTAAGGTCAAGTGTGCAAAATTTCATCAATCTCGCAATAAAACTATTGTTCAAAGACCAAAAGCCCGCCCACAACAAACACACATCATACATTTTTATTATCGGGTCAAATTTACCGATCGTTCTTAATATGTTTTTCAAATCTTGATTTCAAAATTTGAAATCAATGAAAAATGAAATCAAAATTTTTTTCGATCAAGGTTTGAAGAACATAAAAGAACGATCGGTAAATTTGACCCGAGCAATATCATAAATTTTTAATATTAGCTTATTACAAGACAGACAATCGGCGTGACTAGCCATCTCAACCTTATCGCCACCTGAACAAGGAGTGCATGATTTCTTAGAAATTTCAAGTTACCAGCTAGATTCCGAATGGTGGTATTTTATCAAAACGATAAGTGCAAAAATATATTTTAATTATATGTTTTCTGAAAATATATTCGTTATAATTAAAGTCACGTTTGGCGAAACCGCGTTATTTTTTACGAATTGCTGAAAAGAGATGTTAATTTGCAAAAAAGTTATATTATGTTCCTTTTTGGTATTTTTCAACTAAAAAGGTGACGTACCTTTTTTATTTTGAAAGTTTCGACAAGTAGTTTGCTGCATTCCATACTAGAATTGTCATTATTCACCCGAAAATCGCGTGAAAATTCGAACATTCGCGTATTTTGCAAACGTGAAAACTTCAGGTCTAAATTTTTAATAATTATTTCATATACTTTTTCATTAATTCAATTTATTCGGTTTATTCGGAACAATTTATTGGATAACCTACACGTCTGCTATAGGTCACCTCAAATGGAACGCTACATTTGGTGACTTACCAGGGGTGCCCGAGTTCATGGGGTGAGGTTTGTCCGGATCTTGGCAGCAATTGCGTCTGCCCACCTACTGTGTGGCAGGCCGGATAGGGAGAGACTGGTTGAGAGAGATCTGACCTCTCCAGCAGGAGTCTCTCGACATCGGCTTGCACTGCAGTGGGAGGGATGGAGTCAGAACTTGACACGCTGACCTTCAGATTCCTACCCACCCCTCATACCGTTTTCCTTCCCAAAACTTCCTCTCCTAAAAAGTCCCTCCACAGAGCATCTCCAAGGATGAAATTCATTTCCCCAGGGCATCCTACGTAGAGGTAATGTAAAAAAACACTAAGTTTTTTTCTTAAAATTTCCCCAATTTTCTTCATCTTAACTTTTTTAATTTTTCTTCAATGTTTTGCGTTTGCATATACTCCAGCCCGCCACTGTAGTCGCTTCCAGTTCGAGTGCCACTCGTCCTCGGAGTGCATCGCCATCTACAACGCCTGCGATGGCATCCCGCAGTGTGCGGACGGCAGTGACGAGGCGGCCGAGCTGGGCTGTCCCGCCACCACCACCCTGCCGCCCCCGCCCCCGCCCTCGCCCCACCTGCCGCCCAGGGAGCTGCTGCCGCCCATGCCGCCCTTGCCGCCCTCACAGCAGGCGCAGGGTTACGTGAGCTCGGAAGCCTTACCGAAGGTATTTTATTCATTTTTATTTTTAATAGTATTTTTATTACGTATTTGACATGAAATAACACTTTTCATTGCACATTTCCGTGCAATATTAATTTTCCAATGAAAGCTGGCGCTTTAGGTGAAATAATCCTACGTGTTTCTGTGTAACACGTAAAATTATTCAAGTTCAATCAACTCATAATTTTCAAAATTGGAACTGATAAATATTAAATTTTATCAGATAAGCGATAAAGTAGGCACCACCATTATTTTATTTTAATAACTAGCTGATTCCCGGCATGCGTTGCTATGCCATTTAATAATGAAATTGCGTGTCCTTTCCCATTCGTCCAGTTTCCCTCCCCCCTCCCAGGTCCCCTTACCCCTCCCTGGTTCCCTCCCCCTGCTGCAAACCCCCTACCCGAGTTCCTCTCCTTCCTCTCCCCTCCTACATTCCATACATGCAGTCCCGGTACATTCAGTTTTCAAACAGCTCGCGTGCCACCTATTGCATTTTTTCTTACAAATTTCATAATGCCAGAGCACACCAGTAGTTTTGTACAAACCTTGTCCTGACAATAACGAACACAACAAAAAAAGAATTATCGAATTTGGTGCTGTCGTTCGTAAGTTATGCACGTACAATACATTTCGGCGATTCATTTTTATTTATATAGATAGATTATATAGATAGAAGATAGAAGATAGATAGATAGATAGATTAATAATTATTATTCTGTATTTAAAATTTACTTTTATTTTGTTCATATTTTTGTACAGATCTAAATCTAAATTTTAAAGGTGTTAATTAGAAAGGTAAATTTCTGAGGCACATAGTTTACGTAGATTTTCGGTTTAAAAAATCTTACAATGATAATATTCTATGATTTTTAACGTGTCTGCGCTAGTAAAAACAATTGTTTTGACATGGATTTGACATTGTTCTGACACTGGAATAAATTAATACCAATTAATTGCGTTTCACATCTAATTGCCGGTTAATATTCTCATTGAACCTTCAACCCCTTTATCTAAATAATAGTCATGATAAATAATGCACATAGTAAGCAAATTAATTGAAAGTGAGGTCACCATCTACATACCTATTATGTATTTCTCACATGTCACGTATTTGCTATGCATTTTGCCTATACCCAGGAGCACATTTTTGCTGCCGATTCAAAATAATTTTCACGCGTTCTTTTTAATTATTTAATAAATAATAAAAAAAAATTACACGCGGTAGAAGCGAAACCTTTAGAAAACTTAAGTAGATAATGGTGCAGGGGCAACGAAGCACTATCTCATTTCTCAATGTGAAGGATGATTTCTTCCACATATTTGTCGTCGAATCTCAGTACCTACACCTTTTCCTATAAATTTAGTAATCTTATTAGTATTTGTGTTTTCTTCTTCGGAGTCGCCAAAATTCACTTTCTTCTGTGTTTTTTTTGCCTGTTCATTTTGGAGTGGTTTGAAGATTTTATATTGATTTTACAAAAATTTGGATTTTGTAGGATTAGACCCCTGGTCGGCTGAATGTCTACAAAGATTCGCCAGGCGCTTTATACAGGGGACCTGAGTGAGATCTTAGATTTATGGTATTACTAGCTGGTTCCCGGCATGCGTTGCTATGCCATTTAATAAAGAAATTGTTTCTCCCTGCGTGTCCTTTCCCATTCGTCCCGTTCCCCTTCAGCCTCCCCTTCCTCTCCCGCGCCCCATTCCCCTCTTCCGCGTTCCCACACTGTTTCCTCCAAATTCCATCTTCCCACTCCTCTCCCCCCCCTTTCCGAGTTCACCTCCCCCTCCACCCTCTCCCTCATCTCTCCCGCATTCTATACATTCAGTCTCTGTACATTCAATTTTCAAACAGCTCGCATGCCACCTATTGCAATTTTTTTACACAAATTTCGTAATTCCAGAGCTCACCAGTAGTTTTATACAAACCTTCTCCTGACAATAACGAACACAACAAAAAACGAATTATCTAATTTGGTGCAATCGTTCGGAAGTTATGCGCGTACATACATTTCGACGATTCATTTTTATTTATATAGATAGATAGATAGATAGATAGATAGATAGATAGATAGATAGATAGATTATATAGATATTGGAACCGAGTACCCGTGAATATAATAAAAAGTGAAACCTTCAGAAAACTAAACTTCGAGAGAATGAGACAAATGCAGAGTATCAGGAGTAGGATAATTTTACATTTTATTCTACGAAGCACCGTACAAAGACGACACCGATTAGTATATCTCACTCTCTTGCAGATAGATGTAAATATTTGTTGAGTTTAAAATCACAACGGTGCTAGAGAAGTTTTCACTTTAAAAAAAAAACTATGCAATATGGATAGTTGCTGTAAGTTTTGGGTATTAAGCCGCGTATTCACATGCGAGCTGTAACTGTTACCGTTGCCAAAAATCATAGTTTGCTTTGCAGGTTACTCGTAAAATCACACATAGGTAATAAAAAAGGTTTTATTTTAAGGATTTCCAAAGATTTTAAAAATATTCACACATTAAAAATTCTGTTCACATCTCTCGTTAGAAGCATTCTAGAATATAACTCTACAATTTGGTCACCTGTCTTTAATAATCACATTAATATCATTGAAAAAGTTCAACGCAAGTTTTTGAGGTGTATTAATTTTCGACTTGGAATCCCTTTAGAATCAATAAATTATGACTTTTTATTACACTCATTGAAATTGTCGAAGTTAAGTGACAGAAGAAAAATTTTTGATCTCATGTTTTTATACAAAATTGTAAATCATCAGTTGGATAGCCCTGATATATTAAAGTTGATTCACTTTCATGTACCTACCATTAGATCAAGGTTCCCTAGTATGTATTATTGTGACAATTATACGTCTGTCGCTGGATATAATTCTGTTATAAATAGAATACTCACCATTGGTAATTTTTGTGCCAATGTTGCTGATATTTTCCATATTTCCTTATTAAAATACAAGGCTCTACTTATCAAACATTTCAGCCTTACGTATTGTAACGAGGTTACTTCATAACAAGTTATTCTTTTTATTTCACTGTATCCTTTTGAAGTTTTCATTAGTTGTTAGAAATTTTTTCTCTTTTTCTCTTATTATAAGAAATTTAAAAAAAAACAATCTTTCTTCACTGTACTATGACTGTTTAAATATAATAATAATACATGTTTGTAAATGGCACTTTGTGCCGTAAATTTTAAATAAATAAATAAATTTTAAATAAATAAAAAAAATACCCACGAGTGATTTTCGTCAGCTTTTGATTTTATCGTAGTTAAACAAAATTTAGACAAGAAATTTTTGATATTTTATAAAACGGAACCCTTAACAAAGATTTCAACAAAAAAACTTTAAGAATATGTAAGAAAAATCGCATTATTTTTAGCGGCTGATTCAAAACTTTGATGAAAGACTGAAGTTTTCCATTTAACCCTTTTGCCAAACCGAACAGAAACCGTTATATGTATTTTTACCGCGATTTTTTTAATCTTTTTATTCAGCCAAGTGTACATAGTACGATAACGTTCGCGGGTCACGGTTTGCTCGTCACTGTTACAGTTACAGCTCGCAGACGAGCACGCGGATTTAGGTACTAATAATTTTAAAAATATAATAGTCTCATTGGCCGTGAGGTTATAACCATATTTTCTTTTCAGGATAGTCAGAATCAACACCAGCAAGCCTTTATGAGGCCTATTGGACCAGTGGAAGGACCTCCGTGGCCGATTCATCTCGATCACTCCATACAAAACAACCAAATGCCAAGAATCAAGCAATATAATGGTAAATATATTCAAAAATATGACGACATAAACAGAAATACCTTCCGTAAAGTAGAAAATCTCTTCGTCTAAAGCAGAAAAATCTCTCAAGCGGTGAGCTGAAATTTGAACAGATTTTTTTATCCTGAACTAGCTGAAGTCACCGGCGATGCCCGGGCTTTACACAGAGTTTTCGAAATCAAATGTAGACAGTGACCTTCCTCTTGTTTTGAAGGTCACAAAATTGGTTGCAAAATTTCATCAACTTCGGCACAAAACTGTAGATTTGCATACAAATCAAATCCACCACATACAGACATTCTTCTTTATACTTACCACCATATTATATAATATCTCCTTTATATACACGGTGTCCGGAAACTCGTAGTACAAGCGGGAAACTGGTAAATCTACATCACATTCGGAGTCGATTTGTGATATAACTTTTTTGATTTGAGCTTTCGTTTTCGAGTAAATCGGGTCCGAGTTGGAATTTTTTTGGTTAAATTTGAAAAAAAATTTCACTGGGGGGTTGATTTCAGCTGTGTAATTTCTTATAAAATACATCCAAGGGTAAACCGGACTCAAATTTTTTTTTAACCCTTTAGTTGCGGAAAAAATGAAAAATAGAAAAAAAAAAATTAAAATCGAAATGTTCAGATCGAAAAAAATAAGATTTTTGGGTTCTCTACGTGATGTAGATTCACCAGTTTCCCGCTTGTACTACGAGTTTCCGGACACGTTGTATATATCACTATATTGCCACTATATTCACCAAATATATCTCAACCAATTTACAGAAAACCTTGACAAATTATATACCTAAGCCTTCCTCATGAATCACTCTATCTATTGGTGAAAACCGCATGAAAATCTGTTCAATAGTTTTTGAGTTTATCGCGAACAGACAGACAGGCAGACGAGGCGGAGGACTTTAATTTATAATATGTAGAGATTGTGGGTAATCGAAAATGTTTTAACTTAATTTCTATCATATTGGAGGTTTCAAATATCCACGCAACTATGAAAAAAAGAGTAGGTAGGTATAGTAAGCGCCAAACTTTAATGTCGACCTGATGTTGATACAGAAATCGTTGCAATAGGCGAGTTTAAGGACCGAAAAGCGGAATGCCTCCCCGCTCACGCCCTTCTCTGTCGCACGTACGTTTTACGCATCTTTCTCTTTCGCTTACGGTCATTGTAAAGTCAGTAAAGTGGCTGTACTTGCGCGAGAATGGATCGTATCAAGTTCAGATCGGCATTTAAGTTTGGCGCGTACTGCACCTACGCTATTTTTTTTTTCGTAAAATATGAGTTAAAATTTATTGAATTAAATATGTTACAGATAATGCCGGTAATGGAGGTTCTCATATATTCAATCATAAAGGTGGATTGCAAGTTACTGAAACTGACAGGCAAGTACTTATGATTAATTCCAAGTGGTTGGCTATGTTTGGTGACTTAGCAGGGGTGCCCGGGTTCATGGGACGAGGTTTGTCTGGGTCTTGACGGCGGATGCGCCTGCCCATCTTCTGCATGGCGAATCGGATCGAGAGAGACTGGTTGAGTAGGCCATTTGACCTCTCCAGCCGGACTCTCTCGACCTTGCACCGCAGTTGGAGGGATGGATTCATACATGCGTCATTCCCGGACACACTGACCCCCAAATTCCTTCCCAACCTCATTTCCTTTCCTTCTCACAATTTCCTCCAAAAAGACCCCCCAAACAGCATCCCCTAAGATGACATAGGCCCTGAAGGAAATTATTTTCCTGTGTGGAGCTCATGTAAAAAAAAAAACACATAAGGCTCTGGGAAAATAATTTCCTTCAGGGCCTATGTCATCTTTGGGGATGCTGTGTAGAGGGTTTTTTTATGGAAAGGAAGGAGAGGAGAGTTCTGGGAAGGAAAAGGGTTTAAGGGGTGGGTAGGAATCTGGGGTTCAGTGTGTCCTGGTCATCCACCTCCAAGACCAAGACAAACCTCACCCCATGAACCCTAATAAGCTAATGTAAAAAAATCTTTTCTATTTTTTTTTCACTGCCTGGAACCAGTGGGACTATTGCACTCCCAAATGGAGAATGTTGTGTGGTCGAAGGAAGTTAGTAGCGGGATAAGAAGGGTAAGATTGAAAAGTCCCCTTCTTTTCACATTAGCCCCTCACAGGAGGCCCACGAGGAAAACAATTTCCCACAGGGCCTGTCGTCTTTGGGCAGGTCTTTTAAGGAAAGGAAGAAGAGAAAGTTTTTGGAAGGAAAAATATTTGAGGGAGAGGTAGGAATCTGGAGGTCAGTAAGTCCAGGAGCGATGAACGCATGAATCTATCACTCTCACTTCGGTGCAATGCGATGGGTCGAGAGAGTCCGGCTGTAGAGGTCAAAGATTCTCCCTCAACCGGCCTTTCCCTATCCGGCCCGCCACACATATGGTGGGCAGGCGCATCCGCCACCAAGGACTGGACAAACCTCACCCTATTAATCCGGGCACCCCTGCAAAGTCAACGTGGCTTTCGATTTGTGGCGAAGGTGGTTCCTATGGCAGCAGTGCTGGTTATTCAATGAATGGTTGCCGGGGCGGCGGGACACATGCCACCTTCCAAATTGGAAACCCTGATAAATAGATAAATCTGTAATATTATTAGTACCTAGTTTCTTAAACATGGCATCTTATTACAGTGTTGCCGCAGGCCCGTATGATTACAAAGGTCTTCCTTACGACACTCTCCAAGAAAATAACAACTGGCAACACAGACAATGGCCACAGCCTCAACAAGGTAAGACATATTAAAACCTACAAATATAGATATGTATCTATTATAATATAAAATTATGATGGATTTTGACTTAATTGAACACCCATCAGATTTCATGTTTTCATCAAATCTGCGTTCAACGCCATTTTGATTTTTATTCATATTTTTCACTTCAAATAACGCTCCACTTTGATGTTAAATATGTATGTTTGACGGCTGATCAAATAACCCAATCTAAAATATTTTCAAACCCTGACTGATATTTGAAGTCAATCTCTGAATCTTCTTCGTCTTCTTCCTTGCACTGTCCCAACTCTGTAGGCTGTTGGGATGGGCTCTTCTCGTTCTCAGGCTATATCTTCTTCGGTTCTGGGTATCGCTTTCATCCAGGCCGGTTCTCTGTAATATTTTGGAGCATTGAGTCATCCAGGAGTTCTTTGGTCTTCCTCTGAATGACTGTCGATGAAGCTCCATAGACATTGCCTGCTTCACTGTGTGGTCTGGTGGTCTCCGTCTTATGTGCTCTCGAAGCCGATCTCTGAATATAAGTAAAAAATAAAGTACAAAGTTTGAAACCACTTTATTTAATTATTATTGCTCTAACGCGATGGTTCCCAACCGGTGGTCCGCGGACTACAGGAGGTCCACGAGATCTTAAATGTGGTCCGCGAAATCTTTATTCATTTACTACAAAACCAAATCGAAAGGTATCCAAAAGCTGATTCGTAATCCTTTTGGTATTAATGATGGAGAGGTAGCTAAAGAAGTCCAAGAAAAGCACATTGAATTGCAAAATGATAGTAAAGCGTTCAATTACGCGATTAACAGTTTATCGTACCTTGTGGTTCAATTACACGATTAATAGTTTATTGTACCTTGCGGTCCCTGTGAGAATAAATAAATGTCTTAGTGGTCCCTGGTCAAAAAGAGGTCAGGAATCACTGCTCTAACGGTTTCGAAAGGGGACCTTCCTTCATCACGAGAAAATTAAATCAAATGTAAAATACAAAATACTGACAGATATTCATAAATACGAATATTTAAATGCTGGAGTGGGAGGTTAACAAATGGGAAGGGGTAATTGGGTAAAATACGTGGAGAACAGATTGGTTTCTTGGAAATATGTCTAGAATAGGACTATGTCAAAAATACTAGAATTATTATTAATTAATATAATACGCTGATTAATAGATCATAATTTATCAATAAAACTTTTTGCAGAACAAATAAGTGTGAATGATGGTTCGCCAATTTACCACATGGACATGGATAACCAGAACGGATGGAAACAGCAAGCCCCCATACAGAATGTCCAGCTGCAGCACAGGATGCAGAACACCAATAACCAAGTTCCTTCCCAGAGGATCCAGCAGACAGACAAAATGGTCATGCAGGGCATTCCCAACATCTTCCAGGACAGGGACAAGATGTGGGCCGTACCACAGATGCAAAATGTTCAGGTAAACCTCCCTCTTTCTGATATCCTTTCTTCAGCAACACAATATACCCCAGATTGAGGATGCCATGGTCCCATTGCCTCCGGGCAGTTGACTCTTGTGCGGTTATCATATAAACATGAAGTAAAACTGCGCTCGCAATGTTATTTCAAGCATAGAGCTTTGAAATCTGTATTCAACCATCTAAAAATCAACCTACTTTTTACTATAATACATACATTTTCATTTATCAACCTAGTTTTTTTTTTTTAATTATTTATTAACCAAGATAAGCACAAAATACTTTTTTTTACAGTTTGAAGTACAAAACATATTTTCTTTAGATAAATGAAACAATTTAACTTTGTTTGATTTATCATATTTTTTTTGTTTTTTGGTATACACCACCTCACTAGGCTGAACCTGTTCCGAGGTGGCAGGAATTTAATCAAATTTTGATTACTTAATCTTGTAAGAAAAAAATAAGATAACATTTTAAATTTATATTTGAAAAGATAAATAGAATGAAAGAAAAATAAAAAGAAAAGAAAAAGAAAAAAGATGAGAAATGTAATAAATATTATACAATTAATAAGAAATATAAAAATATAAAATAATTATATAAGAATAATAAGAAATTTCGAAATAATAATAAATATTTGAGAGGAAAAGAGAAAGATACAGGCGTTTAGTGTGTTGTTATATTTTATATGTTATCTGCCCGCAGTATACAACGCCTTTGTTGAATATCCACGTGTGAATTTTGTGTTTTAGATTATCATTTTTTGTCACATGAATATCTTTAATATCTTTTTCAATTAAATTTAAAAAATTTGGAGCCAAATTACGATAATGTCTTTGTCCATAGGTAGTATTGTCTTTGGAGTCATGTGTTGGTGTCTGTGTCTTGTGTTGTAATTGTGTTGTGCAGTATGATGGTTTAGTTTGTCCTTTTGGTAATGTATAATTATAATTTTGACATACAGTTGTTGTATGTTTAATACAGCAAAGTCCTTAAATAACTGTATTGTCGAGAATCTCTTTTGTAATAACTTTAATTAAGGCTTTTTTGTGCTTTGTCGCGAACTAACTAGTTAGTCTTGGGACGGATAGTAGCCAATTTCAGAGAAAAGCGCATGTGTGAATGACAAATTGATTTTGTGTGAATACCAAAAGTTGATAGAATGCATTGTCAACGACAATGTGTCTATACGCCGATTTTCAGCTATATCGGATGTCGGGAAGTGGGTTAATTTCCATTTCCAAGATTTGCGCTCAATCATTCAAGAAAACAAAACCAAAATTCATATGGATGCATTAAAAAAAAAGCGGAAGCCATATTATTTTGTTTAATTTTTTTTAACCATTTCAGTAACCTTTTTTTTTCTAGGTGGATAACCAACAAATATACGCTCATCCAAAAATAATAAGTCCACCCGAAGTAGTTAATCCCAAAATAATTGAGCAAGCTGAGAGTCAACCCATTCAGCATGTTGTCGAAAAACCTAAGAAAGAACCAGCCCCAGAAGTAAACGACGATTCGGAAGACGACTCTGAAGAAAATAATGAAGAAGAACAGAACGACAAAGAAAACAATGACACCCCTAAAGAAAAACAGAAAGAAAACAAAAGGAAACACTCTAATAATACCAAGAAGAAACATTTAAAACCTGAAACGGAAGAGAGTGAAAGCGAAAAAGCTAAGAATGAGGCACTGCACGAGCAAGTGATAATGGGAAAACAATTTGAAGATGATGTTCATGACGGGGCAGCAGAAAGACCTCCAGGAGCAATTTTACTACTCACGTTAGGTTAGTTGCATGATATGAACTCTTGACTATGTGTAAAAATGGGAAGTCCATTTAATGGTTTCCCCTATTTGAACACTAGAACATGGACCGCAGGAGGAATGCAGTGTTTGATCGATTAGTATTTCAATAGAAGGTTCTCTGAAGAACTAGACCGCCAGAAGACATGCCAAATGTTTTACGTTGTTATTTCGGTTGTTTTGCCTCAACCGTGCCTATGAATAGATTAGTCGGCTTTTTATTTCCTCCCTCATACAAAAGGGTTGTTTCAAGGCTTAGGTTTACTCCTTCCACTCTCCACACAGCATCAAGGTAACATTGACACCAGAACATCTGCCGCTGAGAGATTTGTTAATCTCTCTTGCTGTTACTAGCATCATTAATAAAGAAGATGGAGAGGTTCTTTCAGAACCATTAGGGGAATTTACCTTATAAAATCCAGCACACACATTGAATATAAGAAAGAGATATCACTTAAATTAATGAGAGTACTAATTTCAAAGAATCTTCCTTTTCTTACAGGGGTTTGTATGGCGAGCATAATGGTGGTCCTTCTAGGCTGTCGCCTAAAAATGGCAAGAAGACGGATGCGGCGATCAGGAAAGTCTCCCTTCGCACATGATGCAGATTATCTAGTCAACGGAATGTACTTATAATTTTGTATGCCTCATATTCATTTTGTGTGATCAAACAGAAGTATCAACAGTCATTGGTTATACTAATAAACTGATAACAATATTTCTATAAGAAGATAAGCCACAGTTTTGTGTGCTAAATGAATCCACCTCCAGCCATTGAGAAATTGCAGGAAATAACAAACTACGGTATATTTCAATTTTCAATCGAGAGTGTTACAAAATAAAATGTACGCCGATATCTGCATTTCACAAGCATCACCATCTGCAAGCTTTTGGTGGTGGTATTATATTCTGTAAGTAGTTGAAAAGCTTTCAGAATCTTAGGAATTGTTCAAAAAAAGTCAGAAACTAAGCAGTTGTTAAAAAAAGTAGTTGTTCATAAGCTGTTATAAGATGTTGTCAGCTGTCAGAATTTACAAAGGTTTTCATAAGCTGTAAGAAGATGTATGTCAGCTGTCAGAAACCCACATAAACTTCCACACAATGTTGCCAACTCGAAATCTTCATTCCGCAAAATCGATTTTCGCATATAAAAATAAGTAATTTGTTACTTTATTCGAATCTGCCAGGAAATCCGTCATCCTGTAAATTCCATTAGACAAAAAAATTCTTCCGTTGGTAAGTTGGCAACACACTGCTTCCACATAGAGTTCCAATCACATCGTCAGTAGCATCAGCGATGCTGCATCAGTATTGCCATTTCGCTGAAGCTCTAGTCACTTCCGAGGAGGGCCGCGATACTATTATGATAAAATAGTTTGGTAAATATGAATAATTTGTAATTTCACACCAAGTTCTCATCTTCCCCAGTAAAAACTTTTAAATCTAAAAAAAAATTAAAACCATTTCTCCAAGATGATATAGAGCCCCTCCAAGTCTCTATATCACGAATTCAGTTGACCTACAACCATCGTGTCCAAAGCACGTTACGCAATACGCAACTGGACACAAGCATGTGTAAAAGGTGTTCATACAATGTAGGAACAGACTATTTAGAATGTTGAACGTCCGAGTCCTTACTACGCGGTGCCCTCAGGCAAAGAACACATGCATTATTGCAAGGGATACTTACATAGCGGTAAAAGTCTGTAAACCCCTGCTTGACATCGCTTTCGTGCCATAAGTTTTCGTTCGGTAGCTGACGGAAACTGTCGAGCTACCCCTCCCGCACACCTCTGCGAGCTTAAGATGAACATGAATCTCTGAAAATTTTGTAAGGCTTAGCACCTCTAAAGTATATCTCCATGTGCTTCTGTTCACTTTGTTCGAATAATTTTGTAGAGTGCATAAAACTGACGCTCCGTCATGGAGACACTGATGCAGTCACTGGCGCTCGGAACTCTAACGTAAGCTGTTACAAGAAGTGTTTTGTCAGCAGCTGGCAGAATCCAAACAGTTGTCTGCTGTCTGAATATAAACAGTTATTCAAAATGGATTAAAAATATATCAAATTTCAGAACCAGCCCATCTGAGAATAAAAACTAGATTTTCAAAAGATTGCAGCCTGCATCACGAGATGGTGTCCAATCCGATGATATTATTTTCATATTCAAGTACAGCGTGTATATGAGACTGAAGCGTGCAAGATATGTTGTGTTCTAGATACAAAATTCTTAATACGTTTTTTAAATTTGAACAGTCATTTTGAAAATGACATTATCATATTATCAAGTATTTCTAAAATATACACATAGAAACCATAATCAACAATGGCAATTCTATAAATTGATGTGGTTTATGAATAGTCATTTTTTTAAGGTTTGCGTACGCACAATGTCAAGTACATACTGTGAAGGCGATATCAGTTGTAGCCATGTACACTGAATGAATGTTTGGTTGCGTAGGAAAAATTATAGAGTAAAGATATGGAATAAAGAAAAAAATAAAAAATATGATGTGGATGTTTTTCTTGATCCAAAAGTCAAACCGATTGGTCATTATGAAATTCAAATGGGATGGCGATATATGATGTCAATATATGGGCCTCTTGTGTGGAGCTAATGTAAAAAAAAAATAGTTCCTATGGCAGAGAGATGTTGGTTATTCAATGAATGGTTCCTGAGGCGGCGGTACACATACCGCCTTCCGGTAACAAAATGCGAAACATCTCTTGGTAAAAAGTGAAACTACTAAGTTATCTTTGTGATTATTCGAAGTATACAATGCACGGGAACTTTTGAAATAATGCCGATATATGTTTTAAAATATCTCTTTAAATTGGCCACATTTTGGCCAGCGAGCACACGAGGGTGTTTGCAAATCGGCCAAAATGTGCCCAAAAACGCTCCAGTAGTTATGTAGAAACAGTTTTGATGTTGTGTGTACGCATCCGCTTATAGGTTTAACTAAGTGATTTTACAGAAAGCTGTGTTGATATTTCTAACATTCATAGACATATAGACCAAAATAGTTAATACAAAAATCCTAAAAAAATTGAGTAGATATTGAAATAATTCTAAAAGAATCATGTTGAAATAAGAGTGTGCATAATATCATTTTTGGCTATGTTAAAAATTATTTTTAATTTGCCAATCACAGAACTGAAGCCATTTAGAAAGTTCTGTAATTAAATAATGTTAGCAAACGAGTGGTGGAATATTTGATAATTATAAACTTCTAACTGACCCTGCCACGCGTTGCTGTGGCTAACCTAGAAAACCGAGTGTTGTGTTGATAAATTAACTCACATCGCCATCTGTTAGAAACTTATGGAACTTACAAATAATTACAAAGCATTGTCCCATAACAAACATTTAATTCACAATAATAAATATTGAGGTAAAAACTAGCCTATCTTTTAAGTTGGACCAAATTACACACAGTAATCCAAATTTCATCAAAATCAGTTAAGTAGTTTCGGAGTTTATCTCGAAAAACATTGTGACGCGAGATTTTTTATGAAGATATAAAAACATATTCTATTATTTCAAATTTTACCAAAACGTGTCTCACAGGAACTGACTTCCATGATATTTTATAATCTGTACCTCGTTGATGAAATTTAAAAATGAGAGTTTATGTACAAGATGTATTAAAACACGTACCAGGATTGTGAACTTGTTTGGAGAGTAATGTAGACATGTCCTTTTTGATTTTTTGAAAATCAAAATGTCTTAATAGTATAATATAATATAAAGCATTCGTCACAATATTTAATGTAAAGTATTGTTACTTTTTGCATGTAATCAGTCGGTAATAAAGAAATGCTTTGTTTTTTTTCAGGCCTAATTATTTATTCATATAATAAAAATCCTAGATAAAATATGTATTGCGTTTGTTGTAAAAATAAATATTCCAAGGAATTTTATTCTAAAAATATTTGTGTTACAAAAACAAAAGAAAGTATTGTTGATTTTTATAAATAAATGGTTAAAAATATAACAAAAAACACTTTTAATTTGAAATAATCAATATGTACCTACTAAAGTTTTGTAATTTCTAGGTCATTTAAAAAAGACCTAAAATTTTCCCAGTAAGAGAGGAGAAATTTTATAGTACCTTTTAAAAGGAACGGCACCTTTGATAGTCAGCCAAAACAGTACTAGAACAAAATACTTCATCAGGCCCATTTTTTTATCAATACCCAATGAGCGTTTTTGTAATAACCGTGGCGATTCACGGTTACAGTACTAAAAAGGCAGTAAACATACTTTCCTTATCACTGTAATGCTGCACCTCTTTCTTATACATTAAATAATGGTGAGACAAAAGATGAGACACACAAAATACGTGTGACTATTTCCTCCAAAGTGCTACTTTTTCCTTGCGTTTCATTTTATTTATATGTGTGAGGGAGATGTATGAAATTGATTTCTTTGGGGGGGTGCAGACATACATCACCATTTCTCATTTTCGACTGTTGTTATTTAGTGTGTAAGAAAGAACTGCAGCATTATATGTTTAAGAGCAAAAACAAAACCATCAGCGCATTGACATTTAATTTTTGGAATTCACTCACACTTCAATATTATCCTTGTAACTATTTTCCATACTTTCAAAATTATCATCACGGCTACTAGTATTGTAGCGGTCTACGGAGACGTCATGGTGCGGCGTATGAGAGAGATGCAAGAAAATGATGACTTTTTCCTTTGGAGGAAACAGACCTTCGTATATTGTGTAACTCATCTTTTGAAGGAGCTGCAGCATTATAGCGATAAGAAACGTATGTTTATTGCCCTTTTTTTGTCCTCACAGTACCATAATCGTAAATTATCATGATAATAATAAAAGCTTTCAATTTAACATTTTGTTTAACATTTTGTTCCTTCAAAATTGATTAATGGCTAATTGAGCAAAGTCATGGAAGGCTAAAAAATAGTATTTTCAAAAACCATTATGTGTCAGACTTCACATAACACAAAAATATAAGCGTCTTTGACATAATAAGTAGACTTTTTGGGAGGCAAGTGTGGTCAGTACCGGATTATCCCTAAGGCAGAGTAGGCAACTGCCTAGGGGCCCCGCATCGGCTAGGGGCCCCGCGTCCCGAGAAAAAATGACTTGCTTCGATTAGTGAGTGAGCAATGAAGTTTCGGAAAAAAGTCAGCTTTCATTTCATTTTTTCATTTTTTTTATTAGGAACATTTACAGGTTAATAACATTAGGTAAACGTATTAAAGAAAACAACAAATTATAATAATTAGGTTATAACCCAAAAAATAACTAATGTTAACATTATGCACAAATAATAAATAAAAAGTCTATAATTTATTTATTTGTTTTATTATACGCCCAGGGGGCTTTTACATAAATAAATAAATAAATAAAGGCAGTACATCTTTAACATTAGAAGGAAATAATATAAAAAAAATTACAATAGAAATAAAAAAGTACATTAGTTAAATAGAAATAAATATAAGCAACAAAAACTTAAATTACAGTAAGATATAATAACGATAAGTTACGATAAAAAAATACATACATGATATAAAAATACAAATAACAAAAATTTTAAAGTAAGGTGATCAGAGGTTTACAAAATTGCAACATTAACCATGTCTAATAAAACGTAAGTATTATTTTCTCAAAGTGGCAAACCGCTACATCGATGGTACCTCCAGTACCTCTGCAAGTTGCAGGGGTTCAGAACTCCAATTTGGATTTTAATACTATAGTGAAAATTATTTTTTTTTTTTTAAATATAACTAAATAATACTACAGGTTATGATGGTTTATAATACATATTACAATGATTTTACTAAGACATTACATTTAATTACATTAATAGGATAGGTAGAGATAGTTTAGCAAATTTGTCGATGAACGAGTAGTTTATTAAATTTACCAAAGAATAATTAAAACAAATATATAAACATTTTTATTAACTTGTATTTTACCTTTTTTCCTTCTATTTGTTGCTACATTACTTAGTATCTGAAGTGATTGAAGGTGCCGTGTGTGGTTTATATTGGCATTTGTTTTGTTTTATTTCTAATTATATGTTTAAAATATCTGCTTGCTAAAATTCTTTGGGAAAGGTTGTCTGGAAGAGATCACAGTGACAAGACGGCTCATTGTAATGTTTTTTTTTAATAATATATATTTATCGTAATATAGTAAAAGAACAGATTAGGTAATTATGAGTCAGAAGCCCGGGGCGGCAAAGTTGAATGAAACCCCCCCCCCTCTGTTAGTTTTGCTCCGATTTACTTGAAATTTTGACACAATGCTCAATATACTGACATGTTTTACATTCAGAAAAATTTAAAAAAAAATTAAAATCTTACCCCCCCCCCCCCCCTTAAGCCTTGTTAAGGATTTGATCATGGGAACAAGGAGGCCTTCAACCCCCCCCCCCGTTAGTCCGCCATTGGTAAAGGGGCCCCGTGACGTGCATTGCCTAGGGGCCCCGACATGGTTAATCCGGCCCTGAGTGTGGTTACCGCCACCCCGATAACCATAACCCCGATAACGATTTATTGGATAACAAACATCTCTACCGTAGGTCACCCTAGGTTTGCAACGTTTGGTGACTTAGCAGAGGTGCACCTACTGCGTAGAGGGCCGGATCGAGAGAGATTAGTTGAGGGAGACCTAACGTAGATCTTTCTAGCAGACCTATCGTCTTGCACCGCAGTGGGAGGGATGGATTCACACGTTTGTCACTTCTGGACACATTGACCTCCAGTTTCCTACCCACACTCATACCTTTTTCCTTCCCAGAACTTCCTTGCCTTCTTTCCCAAAAAATACCTTCCACACAGCATCCCCAAAGATGACAGGCCCTGAAGGAATATTTTTTTTAATTGTGCGGAGCTGACGTAAAAAAGGCATAAAAAATTCCAAAACCCTATTAAAAGGGAGTTCTAAAAGTTTAAATGCGTAAAGGCTTTGAAACGAGCAAGGTATTTGCCATCAATATTTCGATATCTTTGGGCAGGATTGTTGTGTATTGCCTGTTCCAGTCAAGGGCGGATCCAGCTTTGGCGCCAGGGGGGGGTCACGTAGTCGTGGTCAAGTTTTTTTTTTTTTTTTTAAAGAAAGACAAACATTCCCGGGTTACGAATAACCCAACAATAACTCCTACCACCACCACAGAAAGCCGAAAATGCTTGCTTGTGTTGTGATGGAGGCAAAAAAATAATTAAGTAGGTACATAAGTCACACTCTTTCAGTAAGTAGGTAGGTACCTACTTATCTACCCACGAGGTACTTTAAGACTGGGGTTATACTCGCAATTAAAATTTACGGATTACATAATATTTTGAATTTTGACAGGTCACTCACAGCTCACAGGAGCGTTTACATATGCATCCGACTTGTGGTAATTAATGATCACGGAAGTTGTTCGGAGGTTCGACCTGTGTCTGTGTAAATGCTCATGCGACCGTTTATATCAATCTGTAAATTTATTTGCGGTAAGATGGCTTCCTTTCAACAACGACCTGCTACTGTCAAATTTACTCGATTTTGTCAAGAAAGACAAAAAGGCCCAAATAAAGTGTTGAAATAGATTTTGGCTTTAATTAAACAATTATCTATGCGCTTTTGTTCCGTCAAAGGCAACAATTAATTTCGTTTTATCCGAATGACAGCTACCTACCTGACATCTGCTGACGGCAACCGGCTTCGTATTCAAAATTTCAAATACGTAAATGTTAAAAACAGAAACATTAGGATTAGAAAGGATTGGACCGATAATAGGCCACAAAAAAAATCCGGTTTAGGCAAATATTCTAAGACGTTCCGTATTTTTTTAAATCGTATTTTTGAAACCCTGGTGATTTTTTTAAAATTTCAACTCGAAAAATCAGACCATTTTTTATAAACCGGAAAGACGGGACATAATTTTATATGTGCAAAAAAACGGTAATTAACTAGCCGAAAGTCATTTAAAAAAGAACGTTTTCCACACGAATGTCACAAAAATGGCATGAAATTGTACGGAGTTCTGTTCATAACATCTGTCAAAACACCGCCATCTTTAGCAAAAAGCATAAATATACCAAACCGCCTACTCATGCAAAAAGTCAAATCAAAGGTTAAGTGGTTAAGTTCGCAGAGAACAAACAATAAATCTAGTGAACGTTAAACGTCAAATTCAAAAATTCGCCGGATATCAAAGTGTTGCCGTATAAAAAAAATAATCAGTGTGGAATTTTACAAAATTAAGGGAACATAATCGGAGACGGAACATTTTCATGTAAATCATTCAAAATCCATCATTAAAAATAATACTATGTATTTCTAAAAAAAATTACTAACGTTTTGGTAATCTTAGTAAAAAAATCTATCCACACTTTTAGCCTTAATTTTAATTGATTCTGAAGAATTTGTTACAAATATTAAAAATGTGTCCACTTCCGAAGTTATTAATTCATCATCTAGAAAAATAAAATCTGGTACTTACCGCTAAGTCCGCTAACTTTATAGTTATACACGGGTTATAAAGTTTTAAAATCGTTGAACGTAAAATATATTAATTGTAAGGTATTGTTTTATTAATCTAAAATATAAATAACTTGCATCCCTCGTGCGGCATAATTTTATTTTTTTTAAATTCAATTATAATTTCGCCGAAATAAATTAAAATGTTAGCCTTGGGCAAAACCTCGATGAACGAGGTTGTGTCTCGCCTTAAGAATTGCTTTAGGAAGTATAGGAAGGCTGGTAATTCGCGCGGGCGCGTTAGACCTGTCCAGACCTGTCAAAAAACTTCCGAAAGAATAAGTTCTGTAACTTACTAAAATTACGTTAAGTGACTTTTGGTGTCGTTTACATTGGGAATTTGGCCAAACTCGTCTTCAAGAGCGATTTACAGGAAAAAAACTTACGAGTCTAACCCCAGCCTTAGAACATTAACAAATAACATTCGAGTTTAAACACACATACACTGGCATAATGAAGAAACTGATTAGATTACTTACCATTTCTTGTAATGAATTGAATTTGCACCAACAATTTTTAAGAACACTATTACTTATATTGGAACTTATTTTTTTTAACTTAGTAAACAAATAAAAGTAAACACTTTATTAATAAAGTTTAGTCGTTCCGATTGAGGTTAGGTTTTGCTAGACGAGACGTTAGTCGAAACAAAGCGCGCGCAAGCGTCACACGTGGTTACACGAAATGTGTCATAATAATATGAAAGGTGGCGGCCGAAGCGCGCACCGATGACGGTGCGCGGTGACGCGGTAACATTCGAATTTTCGATGCGTTCGTTCCCGAATAATGCGTTTGCCGTCAAACAAAGTATTATATTAAATTAATTAAATATTGAAAGTACTTAAATAAAATTTATATTGTGACAAAAAATATATAAAAACATTATGTTTAACAATTTTAATTAGTGGTCCACCTAGGTCCTGTCCTGGATGGGCCCAGGACCTAGGTAGTCATGACCCCCCCTGGGCTGGGGCCCAGGGGGGGGGTCATGACCACCGTGACCCCCCCCCTGGATCCGCCACTGGTTCCAGTAGAAGTATTGCTCTGTCTTGGCGGTGAATTCACTCGTCTACCGATATTATGACAATATTGTCAGTCCAAATCCATTTCCACCACCATCTACCAAAACTGTCATAATGTCGAAGGCGGTTAATTTCAATAAATAATTTCACGATTTTGCTCCCAAGTTTATACGAGGGTCAGTCAAAAAGTAATGATAGTAACAGTAAATATTTTTTTCTTCTTTAATTGTCAAGAAATAAAAAATACAATTACATAGGTCGAAAACCACACTATTGACGATTAATTTGTCACTTTTCAATATAACCTACGACCATTTCCATAGTTTTGATCCATCCTTTAACAAGGGCATATATCCCAGAGTGGTAAAAAGCACGGTCCTGCTTCCTAAGGCCATCCGCCATAGCTTGTGTTGGGCGAAAGACATGCTTTAAGCTTTTTAAGGGTTGTGACATATCGGACAGAATTTATTGTGCATCCCTGCTACAAAAAATCAAACATAATCAAAACCTCTACATCCCTGAACACTGTCGTCATAACATTCCCTGCTGATCGCACAGTTTTGGATTTTTTCATCCTCGGTGATTTGTATGGTGCCATTCCATTGGTTACCTCATTGTTTCAAGTTCCATGAAACCCATGTTTCATCTCCGGTCACTGTACAGTTGCATCACTGTACACATTTTTCAGTCTTTCATAAATGCGAATAGGCGTTTCACCTTCTGCATTCAAGAATTCAATCACAGAACACTGACCAATACGAACATTGATATCGGCCATTTTGCAAACGACTGTAGTGCTGCCACCTGTTGACGCAGAAAGTTACTATTGCAGTAGATTGTAGATGAAGGTTTGAGGAATAGCGCCAAATTCAAATTTTTCATTCAACTAACTTTATTTAATTAGAAATAAACAAAAATTTTAACAAAACAAAAAAACGACTTCAAAAAATGCACTAAAAAGTAAAAAAATAATTTCGTATTCTTCTACAACTTTATAATCAACTTACCTTTTCTACTCATCAATATGTAGGTACGATTGTTATTTTTGGAGTCGGTGTCAACCAAGGTACCCGCGGCCCGGCGTGTTCACTTGACAGCTCCTCTCCCGCCGACACCGACTCCAAAAATAACAATCGTACCTACATATCGATGAGTAGAAAAGGTAAGTTGTAGAAGAATACGAAATTATTTTTTTTCTTTTTAGTGCATTTTTTGAAGTCGTTTTTTTGTTTTGTTTAAATTTTTGTTTATTTTTTGATTTTTAGTGAATCTGAAGTACACTAACTAATTCGATTAAGATTCGGCCGAGTATCGTAAATATGTTCTTCAGAATTGGAGAGTTCCGTTACTTTGTCATGGATCCCATAATCAGAACCTAACCAAACTCTCATCAAACTACCCTTGAAGTACATCCTTTCCAATAAAAAAAGAATCATCGAAATCGGTTGGCGTGATATTGAGTTATTCGTCCATTTGTCGCGCACATACTTGATGCAAATTTAAGACTTATATGATTTTCTCATGGATGCCATTGTCAGAACTGGACCAAATTAAAATGGGACCACACGGGAAGCACCAGCTTTCAAATAAAAAAAAATCATCAATATCGGCTCACCCAGTCGAAAGTTCTGAGGTAACAAACATTAAAAAAAAAAAAAATAAAAAAAAAAATACAGTCGAATTGAGAACCTCCTCCTTTTCGAAGTCGTTTAAAAAAGAGGACGCATTAGTTTTTGACTGAGTCTAGTACAAATTTGGTGCAGTACAATGCAGGTAGTTTTTTTTGTGAATTTGTCTTATACATTACAAAAATTTTCATATTGACCGCCAACACCTTGCCGGGCTTATTGACGGGCAAGACAATTGTTCGGCAATAGGCAATAATATGCATAGAAAAAATAATAATTAAGAGGGCAGAAAAAAAATAATCACAACGAAAACATATGATTAGGTAATTTTTTTTATTAATATTTGAGTGGACTTACAAAATACAAATAACAATAACAGTACAAATATTTTGAATGTCTTTTAATGGCTATTAAGAATCATGATTTTTACATTTAAAATAGTGCAGTCAATATAAAAAATATTGTTTGCAATCATAAAGCACCATGTAAAAAGTATTGTGACTTCAAGTAGGTATTTATTATAAAAATACACAAAGCCTTAAATCATCAACATTTTATAATAATACAAACAATTTAAAATAAATATTTTGACTTTGAGACTAACACTTTCTAGTCGTTGTATGTTTTATTAAAATAATATGTAATTTACTTGAGTTTTTTTTTTATAATTTTACACCATTGTTCACTTCAATTAGGCAAAGGGGATTTTTTTAAATACTGCTAAACATTTATGGCCCGGTACATCAGTTGATTTTAAATTCGGCTTGGTTGGAATGTCGAGCTTAGCACGCTTGGAACATAATCCGTATACAGTTTCAAGCCTAGATATTACCATAGATTGTCTGTGATTTTAATAAGTGGTTTTTTTTTCTATGTAAAACCAAACTAGAGTCTGCGTGAGTGGTTTATCTATGCTTTCTACTGTCATTGGGAGTTCGCAATCCAAGCGATTTTTAAAATGTCAATGATAGCCTAAAATATTTTCAGGCAGGTTGATTTTTGATAAAGGTCCCCCAATCCAATTAGCACGGTAATATATGCGAGGATACTAATTTTAAATAGTATTTGTTTTGCCGGAGTCGTGCACTGTTCATGAAATTAACCACTGAAAACAAACTCCTGACATTGAAACTTCTAACATCCCTTACCAGACCATTTTAGATTGATTATTATCAAACATTCCTCATAGAATATAATATAATAGTCCATACTTATAAAATTAGGCAATTTACATAAATTTCAGTGATATGGAAATATTCAATTATTTACATAAGTTATGTCAGATTTGACATGTGACTGCTAGCGCCTCGGCAACTATTCTGCGGCACAGCAAGGTTTGAGCGGCAGATTTAAATTGCTTAAATTTGAGCGAGGAACATCGTACATAGCAAGGACACGGACTGACTGATATACCGGGCCTATGTCAATTTGTAATTGGATGGTTTAAGTTAAAATTTAAATACATTATCCAACAACTTTTCAATTTCCCAAACGGTTATGTCGTGTTGACTAAATACCTTCTTTAGCCAAGGTTACAGAAAGTTTTACATTTCTTTATAAATTGTGAATACAGCACAAGAGTCAACATGATAACAGATCATGAATATCTGTCCTGATGATGATCTCACCAATGTTGCAACAAACCATTTAAAAATCAATAAAAAGAACCAGACAACGATCTCTTTAAAATGAAACCACACAAAAGAGCGATTCTGTATCTTTTGTGGATACGGTCTCGATTCCATACGTAGTCACCAGTCAAATTTGTGTGATTGTTTATGGCTTGCAATTGCTTTTTCTACCGGGCTGATATATATATATATATATATATATATATATACATCCCGCTATCATTGCTGCGTCTTCTAATGGTCCACTTTCATTCAATCCTGCGTCCGACCGTCATTCTGCGTCCGGTATACGGACGCAGGATTGAACACATGTAATTTCAAGTTTTCCCCACTCCTGTACCCTCATACGGTCCAAAAACGAAATTAAGCCAGACGCGGTATTGGTACCTAAATCAACTGAAATATGCTATTTTAGTTCAGTGCTTTGTCACCGAGCGGCGAGCCGCGGCGCTGCAGTAGACGAGCGTATATTTTTAGCAAAATATACATTTCATTGACTAGCGTATCGCAACTCCTACATTTGGCAACATCGCTTTTTAATAGCGTTTCTTCTGATACATATCAATCATACCAAAAACATCGCACATTGCAATTAAGATAAGAAAAAACAAGAGTTCATTCAAATTCAGCTTGTCATTAGGTATGTTATTATTGTACAGCAAATATTTTCGCAACTTTTTTTTTTTTTATATGATCATTTTTAAACAAATATTGGTTATTTTCTTATCCACGATTCCTGCAATGCTTAATCGTGTGCCACGCCACTCTATTATTATTAAACAAGATAAAACCAATGTGCTTAATATATTAGTAACTTGAAAACTTACTTACTACAAATAAAACCATTTTCTCTTCAATTTATGACTGATTTGAAATTAAAAAATATATGTGAGATAATTTGAGATTAACGGAGAATACAAGACTGATGAGTGTAATGAGATAAGAATAGGACTCTTAGATGGTTTGGGCATGTAGAGCCAATTATCTAAAGAAAGGTTGTAAGAAGAATATATGACGTGAACTTGAATGGTAGAAAAAGTCGGGGATGCCCGAGAAAGACATGGCATCATTAAGTAAACCGAATTCTTGAGTCATGTCGAAAGACAGAAGAAAAGAGCGATGTATGGATGTGAATGAGGCAAGGAGTGTATGCACAGACCGAGTTGTTTGGCGGTCCTCTCTACGAACCCCTGTGAGGAAACAGCGGGATGGTTAGTTATAGTTATTGTGAGGTAATGTTTATTTATTATTAAAAGCATGTTATTTTATTTGTTTACACAGTTTTATGCTTTCGATTTTCCTTTTAAGAGATTTAAAATATATTTTCCTCCCAGGAGGCCATGGGAAGAAAATAATTCCCCTCAGGATCTGTCATCTTTGGGGATGCTGTGTGGAGGGTCATTTTTAGGAGAAGAAGGAGAGGAAGTTCTGGGAAGGAAAATGGTATTGGGGGTGGGTAGGAATCTGAGGGTCAATGTGTCCAGGAGTAACAGTCAAGGAGGCTATCTCAAGACCTGGAAAAATCTCACCCCATTTACCCGGGAACCCCTGCTAAGTCACCAAACGTAGTGAGCTACTTGGGATGACCTATGGCAGAGGTGTTGGTTATCCTATAAATGGTTCCTGCGGCGGCTGTACCCACACCCTCCTCCCAAATTGAATTAATTTTAATTTTAATATAATATTCGCAAAAGACGTAATATTTCTATCGATAATCGTGTTGTAGTAATAATTACCCAATCTGCCAAAGCTGCAAGTAATTTGAAAACTATGACTTCTTCTTAAAAATCAAGGCAAGTGATGCTGTATTCCGGCTTATTTCTAATGATAGAAATAGTATTTTTCCAAGTTCTCCTACTAAACTGAAAACGTTCAGGTGAACTTCATAGACTAATCAAGAAAAACTACTAAGAATTGGCTAATGGCGATTTTAACCAACTGATAAATATTAGTACATTTTTTAACGTGAAGTGTATAATCATAGAGAAAAGACCCGGTTCCATTTAATTTAGACGTGCAAGAAAACCCAAGGACAGGACATAACGACCTCCGTGGTCGAGGGCAAAGCTCTCTATTAGCAATCCGGAGGTCTCGGATTCAAATCCCGGCGTGCGCTTATAAAATTTTATTTGATTAATACGTGTATTATTACAAAATTTATTAATTAAAAATAATTGTATTAGTAGCTATATTTGTGACTCCTTCTAGAGAAGATTTTAATTTCAGTTTCGTCCTGGTGAAAGACCACCATTCAACAAATGGAGCCAGTGAGTCTATGGCATCCCCAATTGGGGTACCCATGTTGCGGGATTGTAGGTAGTGGGACGAGAAGGAGATGAGAATGAGGTAGGAGGGGAAGAACCTGGTTATATAAATCTGGTCACCAAACACGGCTAAAGCCATTTCAAGCAACGTTTCAATTCTGAATGGTGGTCTTACTCCGGGGATTTCAATTCTATTTCCTTTTTTATTTTTTTTTAAGAAAGACAAACATTCCCGGGCCTTGAATGACCCAACAATGTTTGAAAATCTCCTATACCACCACACTAAGCAGAAAATGTTGCTTGTGTCGTGATGGAGGACTTAGCCAGCCGAGAAATCGAACAAGCGTCCCCCGGTTGGGACCCAAACGCGATGCCCTCTCAGTCACTGACCGTTCAATTCTGAATGGTGATCTTACGCCAGGCCGATTCTGAGAGTATCTTACACTCTGAAACGTGCCGCAAATATACCTTATTTTGTTTTAAGTGATTAAATTGCGAAATAATACAGATTAATCAAATAAAAAAAAACTGCGTGGAGCTACTTAAAAAAATATATTAGCTCAGTTTGCGATTTGAACCCGTGACCTCCTGATTGCAATTCGAGAGCCTTACACCTCGACCACAGATACCGGCAAGGTAGAACACGATGAATTTCACAGCAGGGTACCTAGCATGGTCGATCGACATAGGTTTTATCGAAAATATCGGTAACTTGTCATCGCTCCCGAGCACGACTGAAGACCGCTAACGAACAAATGAAAGTTTACAACGACTAACGGTTCCTAATTTATTTGACGTGAACTGTTATTTGTTCGTTAGCGGTCTGCAGTCGTGCTCGGGAGCGATGACAAGTTACCGACATTTTCGATAAAACCTATGTCAATCGACCATGCTAGGTACCCAGGTGCGGTTGATGTCCACGATAAGTAGGTATCCGCTGTCGTTGAGAGATACTGTACTGCTGTCAAAAATGTCGATTAAAATCGTTATCTTTTTAGTGGCATGAACCGTCCATTAGAGTAATCGGCAATATTCCAGAAGACAAAATTAATGAATGAATCTCTTGTTACTTAACGGGCCTCCTAATCCATTATCGAGTTCTAGGAACCACATTTCAAGTGTTTGGATGTGATGTATTTGTTTATAATATTTATAAAACAAACAAATTTTTCATTATTAGGTCAAGTTCGTGAACCAGTACACTAAGTGTACACCGTACAAGCAAGGCCATAGCCAGAGAAAAAATTCGGGGGGGGGTTTGTTTGGTGGAATAGTGTTTATATTCGGAAGCGTCTACTAATATCTACAGGAATTCCAAAAACTGAAAAAATTGAACTAATATCTATGAGAACCAAAGTGTTGACGAATATCTACAGCTCAAACTGTTGACTAATATCTATGAGAACCAAAGTGTTGACGAATATCTACAGCTCAAACTGCTGACTAATATCTATGAGAACCAAAGTGTTGACGAATATCTACAACACTGGCAGAGGTTGGATTTGCAATTATGTATAGCATATTGGAATAATGTAATATTGCGTATGCAGTTTAAAAAAAATAATTTATGAAAGTAGTATGTATGTAAAAATCGCTAATATCAGACTATTGTACACATTTAGCTGATTAGTCCAACCTACGCTCTGTATATATTAGTTCAACCTACGCTCTGTAGATAAGTCAACACTTTGAAGTTCGTAGATATTAGTTCAACATATGAGTTGTAGATATTCGTCCAACATACAGGCTGTAGATATTAGTATTTATTTTTATTTTATTTTTATTTTTTTTATTATTATTGTACAACAGAATGATTCCAATTACAGTACAATTTAGTTACCCTATCAGCATTTAGGCAAGTGACTCTTCAATAATATTTTTGAGTATTCCAGTCAGTGGGGGTAAAAAAAGCTTCTACCTTGCAAAAGGTCTTGCAGTAGCGATTATGATATATGTTGTGTAGATTGGGACTCTAACGGAAAAAAAGTTTTCGACCTTGGTGGGGGGGGGGGTCGAGCTCGAGACGCATTGAATAAAATTTTCACGGGGTTTTTTAGTAAGGCTAATTATCTTTTAGCTCTGCATATCTCACACAGATGGACATCTGTTTTTGTCTTGTAGTGAAACATCAGTAGTTTCATCAACAAGGAATGAAAAACATTTAGCAGAATTCAACCTTTGCACCAGTTTTTTTCTGGACAATTTCACCACAAATTGCAATAAGTTAATTTTGTACAGTCGGGCGTCGGTAGCGTTTAACATCATATTTTCAGTGTGCTTTATTAGATTTCGGGGGGGGGGGGGGTCAAACCCCCTTGATTCCCCCCCCCCTGGCTACGGCCTTGCGTACAAGTCTTGATGGTACATCCGATACAATGTTGAAGTAATAATTAACCATTTTAATTATCATCTGATATCAATGAACTAAATGTTTTTCAATCCTCTTTTGTTTAGAATTCATTCTTCAGAACTGGCATAAATAGACTGGCTACAATCAGACACTCAAAGGTTAGCACGTAAGGAGCCGCAACCGGGCTCAAAAAGAAAAAGATGGAGAGATATGAAATCACGAGTGCTAGAGGAGCGCGCTTGTATTTAAAGCGACGAAGTCGATGCAAAAATTGTGAAAATGTTTTATAAAACGCGACTCGTTTAAAATACAGCAAAAATCTCGTGTTATTTGTCTTAAACAGCATTTAAAAAAACACTGTGAATTTTTTCATACATATAACTGGTAAAATAACTGAAACAAATGTGTTTATAATAATTTTTGGAGCAAACTTTCCGATTTTTTTCCATGGAGGGAATTTTATATAATTTGCTTTTCGGCACGGGGAATGTCTAGATATTATCTTCAAAAATAACATATATTTTTTAAAGAGCTTTAAAACTACAGGTCAGTAAGCAATAACATCCTGGTTACTCCCAGTTTGAACACATCTTTTGGACAGAGAAATAATAAATTCCATGCTATAAAATTATACAATGCTCTACCAGATCAAATCAAAAATATAAAGGAAATGAATATATTTAAAACAAAAGTAAAAATATGGCTGAGAGATCAAAGTGATAATAAAATTACAAACATCATGAAGACGATATAAAGACAATCCATAACCAAATACAAATATTTTAAAAAAACTACAGGCCACCGCAGAACAGGAAATCCTAGTGAGGAGGTCTGTGAAAAGAAAAATGAATCCATACTTATTATATACATCATACATACATGTACAAACCTTGTTATTGAAATTAAAAAAAAAAAAAAAAAAAAAAAAACTTAACGTGATTGAGGCAAGGAGTGTGTGCCAAGATCGAGTTCTTTGGCGGTCCTCTCTGCAAAGAACAGTGTCATTGTTAGATTAGAATTAGATTTAGTTATTAACTTATTACCCGAAGTCATATTATATTATTTATTTAGACAGTTTTATGCTTTCGCTTTTCTATTTTCCCCTTTTTCTTTTAAAAGGATTTCTCATATAATTTAGTTGTTAAAAACCTAAGCCCCTAAAACCCCTAAAATTGTTTCTCCCGTGAATGAAAATGCATCGTCAAGCATGATAAGAATTTTTTTTTAAAGAAAGACAAACATTCCCGGGTTAACGAATAACCCGACATAATTGAAAATCTCCCACTACCACCACAGTAAGCCGAAAATGTTGCTTGAGTCGCGATGGAGGACTTCGGTCAACCGAGGAATCGAACACGAAGCGCCTGGGTGGGACCCAAACGCGATGCCCACTCAACCACTGACCGGTCTATAATATAATTCAAAATAATAATATATATATATATATATAATTAGTGACCGACCGAAGGTTCGGTTTCGGTTTCGGCAAGTTTCGGCAAGAGTACGGCTGGAGAATCAAAGGAACTCCCTCAACCATTCTGTCCCGAATTCTGTGCCAAGACCCAGACAAACCTCACCACATGAGCATAACATATTATAGGGCACCCTCGCTAATTCACCAGGCGTAGCGAACCACTTGGGGTGACCTATGGCAGAGGTGTTGGTTATCCAATAAATGGTTCCCGGGGTAGCGGTACCCATACCGCCTCCAAAATTTACTCTTTCCGAAGTCTGCGGTTTCTTTATAAATAGGTCACATAATATTTCTACTGATAATCGTGTTGTAGTAATAATTTACCACTTATATCTAGAGTGCATTCTTTAAAATTAACATGAAAAAACTGTTTTTGATGAGATAACAAAACAGGATTCCACTGCACTGATATAGTCATAATATGGTAATCACTGTCGTAATCAAAATGGAGAGAAGAGGAAGCATAGGAAGATCCCAGCAATATAGATCTAGTCACTAAAAATAACAAATAACACTTCAAGCAACGTTTTAATTCTGAATGATAAGTCTCAAAAAAATCTCATACCAATTTAATAAATTTTACGTGGGCAGTATCTGTCGTCCAACCAAAAACTTGAACAAAAAGCGGCAACGTCGCAAGACCTCGGTTTGTCGTTAACATGAAAATGAATATATAATTGGACGCTATATTGTGGACCAAATTAACGAAAATATACGCAGGATGCATCACTGCATTGAATATGAAAGGAGTTCAGATTGGTGGAACAGTAAAGGGCGTTTTTTTCGTTTTGTATATTTTTAAATTAATGTTTTTCAAAAATGTAAATACCTAACTACAATCAAACACTGAAAAGATAGTATATACTTTAGTTAGAACTATGTAAAATCAAGTCCTTCAGATAGACGCAGTAATGTCGATCTGATGAAAGGACGCAGAAATGATAGCGGGATGTATATATATATATATATATATATATATATATATGTATATATATTTTTTTTGTGAGCTCCACACAGGAGGCCCTGGGGAAAATAATTTCCATCAAGGCCTAGGTCATCTTTGGGGATGCTGTGTGGAGGATTTTTTTTAAGGAAAGGAAGGAGATGAAAGTTCTGGGAAGGAAAAGGGTTTAAGAGACGGGTAGGAATCTGAGGTTCAGTGTGTCCTGATCATCTGCCTCCAAGACCTAAACAAACTTTACCCCATGAACCCGGGCACCCCTGCTAAATCACCAAACGTAGCGAACCACTTAGGGTGACCTATGGCAGAGGTGCTGATTATCCAATAAAGGTTCCCGGGACGGCGGCACCCATACCCGCCTCCCAAGTTGATATGTCAGCTGTCATCGCTGTACCGACTTTAACTAGTTTAAAACATGAAATGCTGTAAGTATAAATGATTTTTTATTCATTTAATGTACATTTAAAGTTGTATACCATGGATTTTAAATTTGCGAAGTTTTAATCGAATACACAATGAAATACATTAATTATTCCACTAACCGCCGCACTTTTAGGCACGGATAATGAGAATTACACTTCATTCCAACAATTACCACAAGAAACAATTATTTACGTGCCCAAAATAGGTTCTTAATTTGGGCAAACTAATAATTTGTGCGTGTTTAGGTTGAAACTTCGCAAATGTCAAATCCGTGGTATACAACTTTAAACGTACATTAAATGAATAAATAATCATGTATTACAGCATTTCGTGTTTTAAACTAGTTGAAGTCGGCGACAGCGCCGTAGCCCGTAGAAAAAGCAATTGGAAGCCATAGACAAATCACACAAATTTGACAGGCGATTACATATGGAATCGATTCCGTATCGACAAAACATACAGAATCGCATGGCAGGTCAGAATTTTAATAATTTCAGTTCATAAAGCAACCCTAACCCATTGTAACATTAGCATATTATATTATCGAATTTCACTGTGCAAAGTGATGTCAATATATTACAAGGAGAAATATAAAACCATGGGAGGAAAATTTAATGTAGGGAGTCCCTAACCTAAATTCGTAAAATTAAATAAGTTTTTGACAATGTTTTTGAAACTGCCAATAATTGAAATAGGATTTGGCAAACGCAGACAATTAAAAATATTTATATTTGGAATGTAGAAATGAGCAATAGCAAAAAGACGCAGAATTCAAATGCTTCATTGTTATTAAGCTCATATCAATGAAGTTCAACTTATTTTCAAAAAATTAAATCACCTACATACAGGACAGGAAAGACAAAATTCTATACATTGAACATTTCCAAGAAAACTCCACTTTGGTCAGACTAAGTCAAAGATTAGGGATTTATATTAAAATAAATACCATACTTTATTACTTCCTAAGATATTGTTACATTAACTAAAGTTGTTCATTAACCAATACACCGCTACGTGTGTATGTGCGCAAATAAACCTGCGCATCAATAAATCTCCGCAGCATTAGGCATCGTCATGTTTTAATTTTTTTAGAAAATGTAAGGGATGTCCTAAAAAATGCTGCGCATAGCTGTTATCCGATATGCATCAGGAATGCGGTGAAAAGGTTAATGCAGTTAGCGTTTTTTTTTTTGAAATGTTTTGAAAATAAAAATTCAACGCAATTTATTGAAAATGTCAACATCAAATTCACAAATGGAGCTAAAATAAGTGACAATAATTAAAATATTGTAAATTTTTGTAATGACAAGGAGAAAATTTTTTTTAAAAGTTTGGAATTATAAACTTCATAATGATGTTTAGCATGTATAAAAATATTTTTATTGATTAACATACATTTAGTGAAAACATTATGTATCCACTGAGTCAAAAATATTAATCCCTTATACTATTAAAAGCATGTTTTTATTGATTTGTGTTTTAGCATAGAATAAAAAATAACCCAAGTGCCTTGTAGGAGTGTTTCATGATCAAATTTTAGGCCAAAGTTAGGTCTATATTCCATACAAAACTGTGTTTCACCATGATTACGAAATTCAAATGGGATGGCGGATACAATTTCAAGCAAGAGAGAGAGAGAACCAAAAGTTACTTCAGTGGTGCATTTGTTTCCATTTAAATTTGTTAAAAGCACTTCCAGGGTTGTATTATTTATTCTATGTGTTTTAGTTGTTAAGTTTACTTATTAACAAAATCGTAAACATTTGTAAAAAGGATGTACTTTGTTAACCTTATCTAAGTGGCTATCGCAAGTGTTATAAAGGTTAAACTTACTCTATAAACTATTGTAAGAGAATACTAAATTGTTAACTAATTAAATAACCTATAATAATTTATTGACAAATGAAAATATTAACACAGAATTTTTGCTGAGATAAATAAAGAGGGACTCCCTAAAAGTTAAATAAACAATGATATGATTTTTTTTTATATTGACAAAATGGTATTTAGTAGCTTAATTTAATTTTTATTCACGGCCATTGTTTAGAAACCACACTGAGGGTATTTTCTAGTAAATTAAGATGCATATACATAAACACTTGGATTCATTTTGCGAAGAAAGCTAAAATGATGTGTGTTAAAGGAGAAAACTTTACAAAACCCCTAAGAAATAATATGAAAATCCTTATACAAATAATTAATGAAATAAAAGGAATGATGTGATTTATAATATTTTTATGTTGAATGATGATTTTGCAGCGTCCTTTTATCAAATGTTATGCTACAAAAAAACTAACATGGAATTATGAATTGAATCATTATAATTTGAAAAAAAATATTAACCCTACAACTAGAGTGTCTCACAAAAAGCGAATACATAATTTATTACGCAAGTGCATTAATCACACAACACTTTAGTATATAATATATGTATCTATAAAACAGATTATTTGCATAAAGTTTTGTACCATTAAAATACCTTTGTTCAAAAGCTACATACAAATGGAAATAAATATTGACACATAGCATTGCGATTAGTATTGAACTCCAATTTACACAAGAATTGTATTATTTACACAAATCAGTCCTAATTGTTCAAAGGCACAATCTCTTTAAAAACAAAGAGACAGTTTCTTGATGAAAAACATTATTTACACATTTTTGTTCCTGGCGCATTCAGGAATAAAATTCACTGTGTGCAAATTCCAATTTCCACTCTGATTACGGCAGGAAATTCACAATTTTGTATAATCAAACCTTTGTATGTTTTTTATTTGACAGTACAGCAAATCAGTTAATTCTGTTTAAGGCTTGTTGAAATTATATATTATTATATTTGTGAAAGCAGTACGATTTACAATAATAATAATTATTAACTTATTATGAACTCAGATTACTTAAGTTGGGGTGCTTTATATGTCATATCATTTAAAGAATATCAAATTGACAAACACCGCCATTTTGAAGCTTTGGTATCTGAATGTTCCCCGTTAAATGCCGATTTTAGGACCAGTTCAGCTTTTAAACAAATTATGATCAGTTATCTAGCACAGTGGTCCCCAACCTCCGGTCCGTGGATCAAACGGTACTAGGCCGCCCAAGGCCCTGCTTAAAAATCAAAATTACGTTAAAAAAATCGAACACACCCAATAAAAAAATAAATAATTATCGACAAAAAATATTTATTCAGTGGAGAACCTCTTCACGCCAAGTTGCCAACGACACAATACCTTCAAAGTAAAAAACACGACTGGGCTTCCACCTTGCGCACTCGCATATGTAACGTAAAGAGCTCGAGTGAGACGCAACCACGTGAGTCACCCGTCTTATATTCTGCTTGCCCAAATGCAAGTGGAATCGTTTTATTAAGAACATGTGACATAATATTGGTGAATTTATACCCGTTTTTCATCAAAATACTTCTATTGCGACAATCGAGAGCTTATTATTTTGTATATTTTAAGGCGATGTGTACTAGTTATACATTGTAACTGACATAATAACGTGTAATATCAAAACAATCAATGGCCGCAGTAAAATGATCGAATTCAAGTTCACCCATCTGCAGCATATTGATATGCTTGTACATATTGATATGATCTAACATATTGATGTGCTTGTTGGCTGATCACAATTTTATAAAAGCTAAAGAATCGTCATTTAAAAGGTTAACCCACCGTTCAAATGTCAAAAATTCAAAATGACGCTGATAGTTGATTTGAAGGTCATAAAATCAATTTGAAACCCCCGAACTTCAGATGGTTGAAAAAGTTTTATTAAAAAATATTTTATAAAAATAATATTGTTATTGCGTATTTGTTGGAATAGTAATATTGAACAAGTAGTAGGTACACTAAAACTATATGTTTAAGGCATTTTTTAATGGGCAGTATTCAATTACCTACACACAATTTTGTCACAAATTGGATTCATTTGTTATTATAAATTTATGCCAATTCATTTTGCAGAAATTCAAATGTAAAATTGCCGTCAAATGTAACATTGTCATCAAATGTAACATTGCCATCAATTGCCATCAGCACCTTTTTGTTTTTTTTTAACCTTTGGAGGGTCTCCATTACAAGCTGATTCTCGTGTTTGTTCTTGTGAGAGTGCGTTTCAGATTTCTATCAAATTGTAATAAGCTGTCAACTTCAACATGAAGTTTTATTAAAAAATCTGTTCAAAAACCGAAACGGACTTACAGCCGCTGTTCCCAATCCTACTAATCAACTGCTAAGCCGAAACTAAATCTCAACACTGCTTAAGCATCGCTTAATCTAAGGAAGCCGGACGCGTGGATTAAGCTTGACTGAGCAAAACAAAGGTAAAAAAAGTGTCAAAAGAATGGCGCTAACGCGGCAAACCTCGTGGTTATATTATATGATTAATTTAATAAAACCTTGTGGTGTTAGCGCCACTCTGTTGACATTTTTTATAACTTTGCTTTGCTCAGTTGAGTTTAATCCACGTGTCCGGCTTCGATTAAGCAATGCTTAAGCAGTGTTGAGCCTTAGTTTTGGCTAAGAAGTTGATTAGTAGGATTGAGAACAGCGGCCGTTAGAATCAGCATTTAATGGGAACATTTAAACTGTCAAAAAAACAAAATGGCGCAGAATGGCCGTTTGATGACTTCTTCACTTGAATTTCTGTAAAATGGGCCTTAAATTGATATTTAGAAAGTTAAATATGTATACATACCTCTATATGAAATACCTGTATTTGATTTGAGATTAAATGTAGATATATTAATTTATTTAGAAACACGTCACTAATATTATTAACTAATTAATTTAAATGTTTGTAAGGATTGGATGGAGAGTGCAAAGAACATTATTGCTGAGCACAGATTATATTTACCTAGGTAAGTAATGTAAATAATAATTATTATCAATATTGAAAATATGAAAGCACTTATTTTTACAGAAAATGAGCAAATGATTTGTGAAAAAATTGAGAAAAATAATAACTATTTAATTTAATAGTGAATAATTGATTAAGTAAATGAAATACAATGTAAAAAGGTAAATTTTTCTAATTTATAAGTACAAAATGTGTCATGATCCATTAGAAGAGTTTTCTAGAAAAAAACATTAAAAAAGATCACTTGACTCGGTTTAATCATCTTGAAATTATATTACGATTGGTATCATAAGCAAAATGATGCAGGTCAGGTACAATTTTTAAAGCCATGACGAAGTAAAAATTACAACAATCAAATTCGTCTTGCAGTTCAGCTGAAGAATGGATTAGAAAATAAAAAAATCTCAAAATTTTAAATTAACACATGATAATATCGATCATGGAAATTTGAAATGCTCTAAAGGACAAAATGTTAATTGTTCAGAGAGTGAAAAGAATTTTTTTTTGTTTTTTTCAAAAAATCATATCTCCTGTTTTTCTAGACCTGTAAATATGATTTTTTATCACAAAATAAAATTAAAGAAATTTATAAAAAAATGTAAAGTACTCCGAAAGATCTCTAATAATGAAAATGGAGAAAAATGACATATTTAAATTATTTTTGGATTTATTCATTTCAAATTTCCGCTATGAATATGTGATTTTTTCCTGTGAGTAAAGGAAACAAACATAATTGCTGGCGTATATATCCGGGGCTTAATGCTAGAAGTGATTATGTTAAATTTCTGAATGCCCATAGATGAAGATTGTTTATCGATTTGTTGGCGTAAAAAATGTTGAATCAAAACTTTGACTTCTAAATTAGATAGGTCACAATTTCATCAATCTAAAGCATATTACATGTGTATTCATAGCATTCAAATAAGGGAGGTTTTAGAATACTAATCAAATTACCAAAACTGGCACAGACACTTCTAGCATTGACCTCCAGATATTTTCTACGTGTAGAGTATCCGTGAGATTGCCATTAATACGTAATATCACTCATGTGAAAAATTATCATATATTTGTAACTGAGAAGTCATATCTTTTGAAATGTTCAAGAGACAGGAAATTGTAAAATATTCATCTCATTGGGTTGAATTTTGCGGGTGAAAGAAAGAAAGGGATGAATGGAAAAATTGAGTATTTAAAAGTATCTGAATCCATAAATTGCCACAGAGTTACATAATCTTATCAGGAATAATTTATTTTATTTTTTAAGTTATGTCTCAAAAGAGCAGCCCTGTTTGTACAGATGTAAAGACAGGGAAACTGTGACGCGACACGGCTTGGTAGCATCGTGAGACGGATTAAGGTAGGGGTTGAAGGAAGGGTTGTATTAATGCGGGTCTTAAAGGGACGTGGATTATAAGAAGGACGAAAAATAGATGCTAGTAGCTTGTTCACAAAATCGCACAAAAACGAGTCGCAGAAACGATCCATTCTCATGAAGCCAACATCAACTGTGAACGGGTGTCCAATGGATCAATGCTGCTAGCTCCTTAGAGCAGTCTCCATTAAAATCCCCGTAAAACAGACTCAGCGTACCTGCATTGCGCCTGTGCATTAGAGATGGCAATTGGTCTGTTAACAACAATCAATCAGATAGACCGCCTTCCTTTGCACAGAATCAAGTGGGTTTATCGAGTATTTTGAGGCTCCAGCCCAGAGGTGGTCCCCAAATTCAATTTTTGGGGGTACTTGAGATTTGTGCAGCATTAATAGCTGGTCACTATTGAAGAATCTGCTAGCCCTACAAAAGACATCCAGTTTCTTGGAAAACATTTACTCAGGTTTCTATGGAGCCGAGCTGGTCTGATGGACTTACTCCAAGCATTTCAATGGAGTCTTTATTTGAGAGGATGAGAATTAATTGAATCAAAATATAATATAATTTCAACGATGCAAAGATATATTGAAAGAGGTAAGTCAATTAGCTAAGACTTATTGCCTTTGTTCTTTCGCACACAGAATTTACTATTTTTAAATAACAAAATAATGTCAGTTGATGACAAACAGATTTGGCTTCAAAAAGCTGTGGAGAAATTTAACTTTTTATTTAAGGTGACCTAATTTTCCTTATTTTTTTTACATTAACTTCACACAGGAAGCCTTGGGGAAAATATTTTCCCTCAGGGCCTGTGACATCTTTGGGGACCCTGTGTGGAGGGTCTTTTTAAGGAAAGGAAGGAGAGGAAGTTCTGGGATGGAAAAGGATAAGAGGGGTGGGTAGGAGTCTGAGGGTTAGTGTGTCCAGGAGTGACAGACGTATGAATCATCCCTCCCACTGCAGTGTAAGACAGTGGGTCGAGAGAGTTCGGCTGAAGAGGACAAAGGGTCACCTTCAACTGGCCAGTCATGCAATCGGACATTGGTGAACAGACGCATCTGCCGCCAAGACCTGAACAACCCGGTGTGAACCAGTCACCCCTAATAAATCACCAAACTAAGCAAATCACGTTGTGTGACCCATGGCAGAGTGTTGGTTACCCAATGAATGGTTCTCGGAGTGAAGATACCCATACCCGCATCCCATATAGGACAATAGTATTTACGTATATTTATCCAAAAAAGGCCTCATATATGAAACTTTCTTAGAAAAGAGTATAACTGAACTTTGACTTCTGAGTTACAAAAATATAATAATAAAATAGATCAAAAGATAAACAGTAGACATAACATAACATGATGACTAAACATAACAAAAATTCCAAGAAAATGACTTTAAATTTATAATGCCACAAAATTGATAAATAATAAAAATTATGGCCATCGACAGAGAAAAGAATGCAGAAAAATAATATGGAGGTAACAATATAGGCCACGGGTAGTCAAAAATTTGAGCCAATAATTTCTTCAAGATTGTCTCCTCATACTTCAAACACAATTAATATTTAATTTATATATTATTATCGTGGTCAGATCAACCACTTACATTACATTATTCCTTGTTATGTGTATTTACAACAATAACAACAAAAATGACATCAAATATGGAAAATATAATTCCGTTAAAAAAATATTATCTTTTTTACACAAAAATAAATAAATACATATTTACAAAAGTTATCATCTACAAAACCAAAAAAAAACGACTATGTCTCCTAATATTATTAAATGTGTTAACATTTCACCCTAGAAAAATAATATATTAGAATAGCAAGGATAAATAAATTAAAATAATAAAAAGTTTACGCTATATTTGGTATTCCAAAGTGTTTCAGATTGGAGTAAGGGTTACTTGGTATTATTTGGTGACTGAGGTTGTTAGACTCCGGGCTAATTGACAATTCTCTACAAATAAATCTCGTACTAGCAGATCTGCAGCAGCCAGCCTCTGGCGAAGGGCCCCCACTTCTCCCCTGTGCGCCGCAATGTTCTCTGGAAAATCAAAGCATATTGATAAGATATTTGTAATGATAAATGAATATTATCATAGACAACAGAAACCACGGCGATGGGCCATAAACTATTAAAGTGTTTGATTAATCAACTGGAATTATCGATACAATGTTTAGAAATATATAAGACTAGCTGGCTCCCGGCAAGCGTTGCTATGCTGTTAAATAAAGAAATTGTTTCTCCTTGCGTGTCCTTTCCCATTCGTGTCGTTACCCTTCTGCCTCCCCTTCCTCTCCCGCATCCCTTCCCCTCTCGCGTTCCCACTCTGCCTTCTCTCTCCACACTCCCCTCGCTCTCTTCCCCCGTCCCGCGAACCCCTTTCCTGGGTCCCCATCCCCCTCCCACATTCCATACTGTTCATTCCCGGTATAGTCAGTTTTCAAACAACTCGCGTGCCACCTATTGCAATTTTTTAATACAAATTTCATAATGCCAGAGCTTGTTATACATTATATGTTATTCTGAATAGCCTTTATGTTATTCTGACGTATGAGCTATATTATTGTAAAGTTTCATTAAAATCCATTCAGTAGTTTTTGCGTGTAAGAGTAACAAACACACATACATATGGGGTGTTTCAGATTGTTTTTCGTTTTTGATACTTAAAAATAAAACACCAGAATGCTTTCAAAGTTGTTATAATTACTGTTAAATTAAAGAGCCGGTTTTAAAATTTTATTTATGAAAAATAACCGTTTGTAAGTGCGCACCGTCCACTTCTTCACACTCATTTAGCCTGGGACAAAAATTTTGAATCACTTGCTGGAGCATCACTCTTGGAATAGCGTTAATTTCGTCTGTGATTCTTTGCTTTAAAACATCCAGGTTGGGTGGCAATGGGTTGTAAACTTTACTTTTTAAGTAGTCCCGTAGGAAAAAATCAGCAGGCGTTAAATCTGGGCTCCTCGGTGCCAGTAGATGTCTCCTCTCCTCTCAGTAGGCGACTTAATACTCTCTCAGGGAATAATTCGTGAAGAGCAGCTAAGTAGTCAATTGTAACATGAGAAGTGGCTTCATCTTGTTGGAAAAATGGTGTTGCAGTTGTAGCCGATCTGATTTTGCATTTCTGTAACCAGAAAAGTCCTGATCATATGGCAATATCGATTGTTGGAAAAATGTGTTGCAGTTGTAGCCGATCTGATTTTGCCCTTCTGTAACCAGAAAAGTCCTGATCATATGGCAATATCGATCAGAATTAACTGTCCAAAAGCGATCACGGTCATCTTCAAAAAAGTAAGGGCCGATAATTCCTTGCCTTGCAAACGCGGTCAGCCTTCGTGCTCGTCCTTGATGTCCTTGTGCACCCAGTTGATTTATCCGTCATTATGTTCCCAGTCTGTTCAAACTTGCGCACCCAATGCTTGATTAAATTCGCATTTGGCACATTTCTCAGTGGTTAAATGAAAATGTGTCCTGTAGAGACGTCGAAAAATAGTACGAATCATTGTTTTTATAAAACGCTCGCACACAAAATGCGTGGTCCCGTGAAGCGATCCATGACTACTAAACTAAACAAGCCCGCCAAGCGTTCGAGACCACTCCCCTCCCCCCGCTACCGGTGTTTGGCGCCTAATGGTCAAACAAAAAACGAAAAACAATATGAGACACTTTTGCATCCACATAAACTTTTGCATTTATAATATTAGTAGGATATAATGTGTAAAATCCGTGAAGGATCTCGGTGTCGTTTTGATCCTGAACTGACATTCTCTGGCCATATATCGCAGCTCACTCAGTCTTGCTACAAACTTCTTGGGTTCATCATCAGGACTTGTAAAGCTATGCATTGTTCGATGGCACACTGAGATGCAAACTGGAGTACGCAAGCACTTGGGCACTATACCACCAGAAGTACATTGATATATTGGAGTAAATCCAGAATAAATTCTTTAGGTACGTCTATATGCTGAAGCATGGAATCTATCCAAGGTTCATGCACCATATTAACCTGAGGAAACTGACTCTGTGAGTCTAGAAAATAGGCGGAAAGCAAGTCTTGCTATTCTGTCTTTCAAAATTTGGAACAATTTCATCGATAGCTCATTCCTCTTGGGATGCTATGATTTGTATGCACAAGACCACTACAGCCGGAGTCGATATCATAATCTGTTCAGAGTACCGAATAGCAGAACAGACATCCTGGCAAAGCATAGCATGAAGAGGGGAGTGGTGCTGTTAAATGAACTTGCTAACCATTTGTAAGTAAAAGACTGTTCTCTACATGCCTTAAAACTATTATTGAAGAGTCACCTGCCTAAATGCTGATATGGTAACTAAATTGTACTGTAATTGGAATAATATTCTGTTGTACAATAATAGTAAAAATAAAGTAATAAAAATAAACAAGCGATGTAAAAAACACGTTTTTGCAAAAAAAAACAACAAAGTTATTACAAAAATAGATTCAGCCGAAGGACGGCAAACTGCAGAACATTCGGCAAAGGTTAACAGCGTTTCGAAGGTTAACGGCGTGCAAACAAGTATCGCCAGTACCATTAACCCATACTTCTGTAAATTGAACCCATGCACATACATATGCACCACCTCACCTTTGTACAGTCACAATATCAAATTGATAATATTCATTTGTAGGTACCTCACGATGAGAGTCAAATTACATTTAATATACTTAGAAAATTATTTCATGCGACAAGCGTACAATATGCAAAATCAAACTAAGTTTATCAAACCATCTCTTTCAGACACATAATATTCATCATGCTCTCTCCCTCGCCAAACTGTCTTCAGAATCCAAAAGCATTTTTACTAGAGAAAATAGTGCCATCTAGTTTATTGTATGGCACGTAAAGAGAAAGAAGACATAATATTGGGACATTTGATAAATTGACCCAGCCAATCATGCGTGGGAAAGAAAGCTTCCATTTAAGACGTTAGATGTCACTACTTGCCGCTGCCTGCTATCTCACGGTGCATTACAAATACATTAGGATAATACCAGTTGTTTTGAAATGCACAATATTTAAGTCATTGGCTCAGCAATTTTTATAGTACGTGTTTGGTTATAGCAATGACAGTTGGCATGCTTCCATGCCAAACTGTCCTGTGTTTCTCCCATCTATGTATATTATTTATTTATTTGTAAGAAATAAACAGCTTACATAATAGGTACCAAGATAGAATATATGTACATACGAAGTTAATTAAAGTTATATTATATAAGTTATACATTAAACCAGTGGCGGCTCGTGACTTTTGGTTGTGCTAGGGTGCTAATATTAAAAAAATGGCATCATGGATGTTGTCGTATGCGAAAAATATATATATTTTTTTTTTCAAAAATCGGTGTTTTGTATGAAGATTTTTCAGGAAATCGGTGCGGCGCACCACCAAACTGAAACTAACCTGAAATTTTTCATACAAAAAACTAAATTTTCAAAAAAAAAAAAATTTTTTTTTCGGCTACAACAACGTCAATAATGCCATTTTTTTAATATCAGCACTCTAGCACACCAAAAAGTCACGAGCCGCCACTGCATTAAACCCACAAGCGTCGGGCATATTCTGTCAGAAGGTCAGAAAATTTCCATTTTGCAACAAAATTCAAATAAATGGAATACATATTTCTAAATATATTCGAAAACTAAAAACTGTTTTTGAAAGATGATTTTTTTTTTTTTTTTTTTTTTTTTTTTTTTTTATTAGTAATAGAGGGTACATAAATTACAAATAAATTTTATACAGTAATTAATTACATAGTAGATATATTTGATGTACCCCCATAATTAAGCAAGGCTTGTGTGTATGTGTGTATGATGAAATACGCATTCAAAATACGCATTCAAATTAGAATAAAAACAGGAAATATATATATGTATATATATATATATACTCGTATGTACACGTGTATTTAAGTATGGGTGTAAATGTGTGTTTATCGTAGATATATTTTTAAATTTTTATACTCCTATGAAGTCAATCATGTTGATCACTGTAGATACTATGCATACATACATATATTTTAATTTGTGAGTTTATCTTACATATATTTTTAAATTTTTAAACTCCTACGAAGTCATTCATGTTGATCACGGTAGACACTATGCTTATATATATATTTTTTATTTTTTTATAATTTTATTTTAACTACCACTGTTAATCTGTTAATCCACATAATATAATACCCACACACAGGCTTCGCCTTTGTGGGTTTTTTTTTTGTTACTTACATTTTTTGTTATTATGTATTTACCTATATGTAAATGTACCAAAAAAACTTTGCTAATAATAAAAAAAAAAAAAGTTATTATTATAAATAAACCTACAACATTTGAAATATTTAAATTTTAATGTAAACAAAAAAATTAACTGGTCCCAGTTGTGACCATAATCTTTTTCTGTGTCTTGTTCTCTTTCATATTTTCGTTTAGATTATTATTATTATCTTCTTTTTAAACGACTTCAAAAAGGAGGAGGTTCTCAATTCGACTGTATTTTTTTTTTTTTTTTTTTTTTTTTTTTTTTTTTTTGTTTGTTACTCTTTTTTTATTTGAAAGCTGATGCTTCCCGTGTGGTCCCATTTTAATTTGGTCCAGTTCCGACAATAGCATTCATGAGAAAACCATATAAGTCTTAAATTTGCATAAGTATGTGCGCGACAAATGGACGAATAACTCAATAACACGCCAACCGATTTCGATGATTCTTTTTTTATTGGAAAGGATGTACTTCAAGGGTAATTTAATGAGAGTTTGGTTAGGTTCTGATTATCGGATCCATGACAAATTAACGAAACTCGGCCGAATCTCTTAATTTGACCTTAACGTCGCTATGGTCAAATTATGTCTGTCTCATATGAGCAGTACGTTTAGTAGGTTTACCCATATTCAGACAAATTAGTTAGTGTACTTCAGATTCACTAAAAATCAAAAAATAAACAAAAATTTTAACAAAACAAAAAACGACTTCAAAAAATGCACTAAAAAGTAAAAAAATAATTTCGTATTCTTCTACAACTTCATAATCAACTTACTTTTTGTAATCATCAATATGTAGGTACGATTGTTTTTTGGAGTCGGTGTCAGCAAAGGTACCCGGCCCGGCGGGTTCACTTGACAGCTCCCCGCGCCGCCGCGGCTCCGCTCTCGCCTCTCGCCTCGTCAAGTCGCTTGTGCGATACAAGCACACCTCACCTATAACTATGTATGTAGTTACAAACCTACCTTGACTGACACCGACTCCGAAAGTAACAATCGTACCTACATATTGATGATTACAAAAAGTAAGTTGATTATGAAGTTGTAGAAGAATACGAAATTATTTTTTTACTTTTTAGTGCATTTTTTGAAGTCGTTTTTTGTTTTGTTAAAATTTTTGTTTATTCAATGATATATTACATTGATGGGAATAACCTTCAAAAGTTATAAAAAGAGAGTTTTCTTATAAAAATTTAGTAAGATTATATTCATATTTATTTTTTAGAGTTCAATCATAAGTTTTAAAAAAAATTCAAGTAGCAAAATTCCCAAGCCGTGTAACATAACAATCATCCAATAGACCACCTCTACCTTATCTGCCTTTTACAATGATGATTCAATGGTCAAGTATGTGCGCCAATCATTTGTTATCAGAAGGTGCATATTAATGTCAAGTCCACTTCAAAATATGAAGTTATCTTTAATCTACGTAGATTTATAAAGGATAATATAGAATGTGATGTTGAAGCAAATGACAATTATCATATACGAGTACTATTCAAACAATGAAATATTACAGATTCTGAAAAAAATTCCCGATACATTAACTAACTAACCGTCATTTCGATTCATCAAACAACTCGGTCTAGGCACACTCCTTGCCTAATTCATATTCATACATTGTCTCTTACATACTCTACTATTATTCTGACTCTTGACATGGCCCCACTCAAGTATCTGATTCATTGAATGCGCTATGTTTTCTTCAAGAATCCCCGACTTCTTCTACCATTTACATTTTCGTCATATATTTTCTTACGCTCTTTTTTTCGTTCATTCGCTTCACATGCCCAAACCATCTGAGCGTCCATTTCTCAATCTTACTCTATTATCTGTGTTAAGAACGGCAAATGTCTACTATTTGCTGATGACCTTAAAATTATGATGGAAATAAGCTGCCAACAAGATTGCTTTAAAATGCAAACTGATCTAGATGCATTATCTGAATGGTCGTTGGCATCAAATTAGATTTTAATACAAAGAAATGTGTTACAATGTCCTTCACTCGTTGTAAAAACATTATAGTTTACGATTATAAAATAAAAGGCGAAACGTTATCACGTGTAAAATCCATGAAGGATCTCGGTGTCGTCTTTGATCCCGAACTGACATTCTCTTGCCATATATCGCAGCTCACTCAGTCTTGCTACAAACTTCTTGGGTTCATCATAAGGACTTGTAAGCAGTTTGATAACCAAGAAGCTATGCTAGCGTTATTTGATGGCATACTGAGAAGCAAGCTGGAGTACGCGAGCAATGTTTGGGCACCGTACCACCAGAAGTACATTGATAAGTTAGAGCAAATCCAGAAGAAATTCCTCAGGTATGTTTATATGCGGAAGCATGGAACCTATCCAAGGTTCATGCACCATATTGACTTACTTGAGGAAACTGATTCTGTGAGTCTAGAAACTAGACGGAAAGCAAGTCTTGCTATTTTGTCTTTCAAAATTTGGAACAATTTCATCGATAGCCCATTTCTCTTGGGATGCTATGATTTATATGTACCAGACCACTACAGCCGAAATCGACATCATGACTTATTTAAAGTACCGAACGGCAGAACAGACGTCTTGTCAAAGCATAGCATGACGAGGGGAGTGGTGCTGTTAAATGAAATTGCAAACCATCTGGATGTAAGTGACTGTTCTTTATATGCCTTAAAATTATTATTGAAGAGTCACTTGCCTAAATGCTAATAGGGTAACTAAATTGTACTGTAATTGGAATTATTCTGTTGTACAATAATAATAATAAAATAATATTATGCTATCATCAGCTTTTCATTCTTTAACAATTATTATAAGCAATAATTATCAGCCTGAAACACTCATCCACATTGAAAAATCTTCCGAGAAAAGATACATGACGCCAACGGGACCCGTGTCCTCTCGATTGCCGGTCGATTGCTCTGACCACTGAGCTATGGCGGCTTATCTCGTACCCGCCAAATGATTCAATATATGCTAGTGTTTCATTCAACAATTACTGCTTATTATATATATATATATATATATTTTTTTTTTTTTTTTTTTTTTTTTTTCCACCTGAAAACAACCAACTTTATTTTTGCGAGAGAAACATTGTAAGTGTTAAATCCCTCGCTAGGTGGCGTCGAGACAAATTATGTCTTCATTTATTGGGGAAATACTTAAACTTGTCAAATATTAATTATTATTTTTAATTGTAAAACTAACGTTTTTAAGACAAGATTTTTTATGCATAGCACAAAGGGTAACAATTATTATAAGCAATAATTATCAGCCTGAAACACTCATCCACATTGAAAAATCTTCCGAGAAAAGATACATGACGCCAACGGGACTTGAACCCGTGTCCTCTCGATTGCCGGTCGATTGCTCTGACCACTGAGCTATGGCGGCTTATCTCGTACCCGCCAAATGATTCAATATATGCTAGTGTTTCATTCAACAATTACTGCTTATTATATATTTTTTTTTTTCCACCTGAAAACAACCAACTTTATTTTTGCGAGAGAAACATTGTAAGTGTTAAATCCCTCGCTAGGTGGCGTCGAGACAAATTATGTCTTCATTTATTGGGGAAATACTTAAACTTGTCAAATATTAATTATTATTTTTAATTGTAAAACTAACGTTTTTAAGACAAGATTTTTTATGCATAGCACAAAGGGTAACAATTATTGTGTTTCAGGCTGATAATTATTGCTTATAATAATTGTTACCCTTTGTGCTATGCATAAAAAATCTTGTCTTAAAAACGTTAGTTTTACAATTAAAAATAATAATTAATATTTGACAAGTTTAAGTATTTCCCCAATAAATGAAGACATAATTTGTCTCGATGCCACCTAGCGAGGGATTTAACACTTACAATGTTTCTCTCGCAAAAATAAAGTTGGTTGTTTTCAGGTGGAAAAAAAAAAATATAATAAGCAGTAATTGTTGAATGAAACACTAGCATATATTGAATCATTTGGCGGGTACGAGATAAGCCGCCATAGCTCAGTGGTCAGAGCAATCGACCGGCAATCGAGAGGACACGGGTTCAAGTCCCGTTGGCGTCATGTATCTTTTCTCGGAAGATTTTTCAATGTGGATGAGTGTTTCAGGCTGATAATTATTGCTTATAATAATTGTTACCCTTTGTGCTATGCATAAAAAATCTTGTCTTAAAAACGTTAGTTTTACAATTAAAAATAATAATTTTCATTCTTTGCAGATCTTCACATTTCTCACACAATCATACGTGGTTTGACCACTCAGGGATCTCATTTCTGCAGCATTAAGTCTACTTTCATCCTTCCTCTGCCAGTTTCATGTCACATCAGGGTAGGTACCAGCACTCCGTTGTAGACTGCTAGCTTCCTTTCTTTGGACAGTATTTTGTTAGCGCCAACGGCATTCAGTCCTCCATTAATGGAGTTACCTGCATTTACCCTTCTTTCAATATCTCTTTCAGCTTTCCCATCTCTCGTAAACATATTTCCCAGATGCAGAACATGTTTACCGCATACAAATACGTGAAAATGCACAAGAGGAACAGAAGATAAATGATAAAAGCAAAATTAATAAAGTAACTTACGTTGCATTAAGGCCTCCGCATAAGCATGTTGTTGTCTTAGAGCATTTTGTAATTGTCGACAGTAGTTCTCTAGAGCCACAGCTTTCATATTAGCAGCACCCTAATAAAACAAAATTGATTAAATTATTTAGTTCAATCATAAAAAAAGTGTTAAAAATGGCTCACCTCACATTTTTTCTAAACAAAATGACTGATAATGAAAAAAAGGAAAAACACACACATACGAGGGGGGACCCAAAAATAACAGGAATTTCGTCATAACTTCTTTATTTCTCAATATTTTTACATCAAATTTTGATCACTTTCAAGTATTCTCTATTGACCACAACACACTTCTGCACACGCTTCTTTCATTGTTTAAAACAGTTTTTAATTTCACTTATCGGAATGTCCCCTAGGCCTTCTGGCGATTTTTGTTTTACCTCCTCCACAGTGGCAAAACGCTTTCCTTTCATGTCCCTTTTCAGTGTGGGAAACAAAAAGAGTCACAGGAAAAAATTTCGTCACTTGGAAAAAAATTCAGGGTTCTCCTCTTCATGAACGAGGATATTGATTCTGTAGATGTTTTCATCAGTTTTTGACGTTGTGGGGTGTCCTGAACGGAGTTTCAATTAACATTTCTCCATTTTTAAAATGTGAAAACCACTCCTAGACTCTGGTTTTACCTAGGGCAGCATCCCCATAAGCAGTCAGCATTACAATAGTTTGCCTGTTTCCTCATTTTTTCACAAAAATTTCAAAAATTTCAAAAGAAACAAAATTTCACTGCCGTGTGTTGCTCTCGACAATCTGTCATCACGTTTTCGCCGAAAAGGAAAAAGTTGTTTTACTAAAAAAATTCTCACGGGCGTACCGACTCACTCACAGCGACACAACTTCGTATACTGACTCAGTAGGAGTGACCCTAATGGATACCTGGTCGAAACATGTTTTCCCCCATTCTTCCTCTCCATCACAGCACAATTCCCGTTACTTTTGGGTCCCCCCTCGTATTTTATCACACAAATCTTTACATAGTATAAAATTAAGTCGCTTCCGCTGTCTGTGTGCTTAGATCTTTTAACTACGCAACGGATTTTCATGCGGTTTTCACCAATAGATAGAGTGATTCATGAGGAAGGTTTTTAGGTATATAATTTGTCAAGGTTTTGTGTAAATTGGTTGAAATATATTTAAAAAATGGAAAGGGCTGGCAAGCGGGCAGCGGGCAGCGGGCAGCGTGCTGGCAAGCGGGTGGTGTGGATTTGATTTAACAGATGGCGTTGGTTATGAAGGTTGGGTAATGGCGTGGCGTTGTGTTTCGTTAGCTTCAGCAACATATTGCCGGGTCTGCTAGTGTATTATAAACGTTATAGTCACGTCACTTTATTGTAATTTCATGTAAATATAATTAATAAAAATTCACAAAGTTTTATAATTTTTTCTCAAATTGCAGTCGGAAACTTCAGAATTATATGTATGTACTAAGGTGGTCCAGGCCTACATAGTAAATTTATTTTTTTTAAATATAGATGTAGCCACCCATTTAATTTGTTACACCTACCATTAATATTATGTGTAAAAAATTTCAGCCCCCTATCTTATATACAAGGGGGTGCTCATCGAATTTGAAGTTCCTGACAAAAGTTCCCGATTTTAAGTAAAACACGTAATTTAAGGTTTATTAATATTACAAGTATTTTAGTCAAATAAGTATAAAACGTATTTAAATTTGAACAAAATTTGGTAACAAAGCAATAATTAACATAATATTAGTCGCAATCTTTCAAAACTATGTTAACTCCTTTTGAATGTTTCAGTAGAAACGATTTTTCTGTTTTGTTCAACGATGTGAAGTAAAGATTGCTTTTCTTCCTCATTCTTAGTGAGTATCGTGTTGTAATCTTCAAATAGTTTAACACCTATCTCCGCTGTATCATTAACAACACGCAAATTTTTGAATCTGCTTTTGCCTTGAAGGTAATTAACATTGTTATTCCAAGTCTCAGGAGGTAATTGCAAGAAAGAGTCGTTGATATCAAGAACTAAGAGCGTTTTCAACGTTCTTTGTGTTGCAAAATCTTCTAATGTAACCTCTTGAGGCAAGCTTAGCAGAATCACCTCATACTGAACGATTACTGCCATCAGAATTTATTTTTTGAACAATGGCCTGTTTCTCAGCATTAGATAGCTTCTCAGAAAATAAGGTAAATGCGACTAGTTCATCTGACAAATACCATAAGTGACGCTCTAAGTCACCCCTAGCTGCTATACTGATTTCGGAATCAATGGCTTCGTACAATTTTAAGCTATTCCAAAGTATTAAGTCATTTACTGGTGCATCTGCTGCCAAAGACGCTTCGATTCAAACTTTGGTGTAGATGATAACTAACAAATCGAACAATTGGTTTTTCTTCTCTCTTGATTAGTTTAAATCTTGTTACGATCAAGCGCACTGGTAACGTATTCTGTAAATATGTCACTTGTAGACAGCTCAACGCACTACAAACTCATCTTTGGACTTATCCTCTAATATGCTAGCATTACTAGAAGTGCTACTGAAGCTGCACTCAAGTTCTAACTCTTGTCTCGACACCACCGAAGATGAAGAATTACTTTTAGCAGTCATTTCTTTGAATTCTTCAGATCTTTGTTTCCATTTTAGAGAACTTTCTTTGACCTTTTCTAGTTTCTTGTCGATTGAGGTCATAATCATCTTACGTTCTCATCTTTGATCGATGAGATCTGTCTTCCGCAATTTTTATCAAATTCAAATGGGCAAAATCAAAAAGTTTTTCCAGTTCTTTTTTAAACAAATACTCTCCTTTTCTTTGTGCTTCAGAATTTCTTCCTCTATTTTTCTTCAATAGCAGCCAGTTCTTAAGAAACTTAATCAGTTTTTCAATGCAGTGATTTTGTTGTCTCCTCGGAATACTAGATTTACTCCATACTTTTATAAGTTCTTGAATAAGTACATGCGCGGAATCTTTCACGTTTTTGGAATCATTTAATATGTAGTGATAACGGAGTTAAACTTGCCGAAGAGTAGGATGTTGGTTAAGCCTCATCAATGGCTCAATATCTCGAACCCCAAGTAGAAAAATTTCGTATTTTTTTCGAGTAGATGAACACATTTTACTACACTGATTCACTTCACAGTCTACTAAATAAGTATCAAATACTGTTCATATTTGTCTATAAAACTCTTCAGTAGTTTATTTTAATATTTATTTAATAGTTTAACACACGAAACTGGCCCGTAGCAAAATGTAAAAATTAAGCATTTTACACAAAAAATTCAAAAACATCACTCGATTGAGCACCCCTTTCTACTTGAGCTATCTTGCTGAAATTTTACTATGTTATTTCTATGAATACATGTAACAAATTCACGGGGTGGCCAAATGAAAAATAATAAAAAAAAAATTTTGGACCACCTTAGTATGTACATTTTAATTTTTCTGTCGGTAACGTTCAGATATGAATATAAAGCATAGTGTTTTCTCTTTATACCACCGTTCAGAACATATTTCTCACCATGACAGTAAGGGAGTCACCATAATTTCTTTGAGTATGTGACATGTTCCCAAAAGCGAACAAATTAGAATAAAGGGTTAAATTGAAATCCAAATTGAAAAAATCTCAGTATGTACATAAAGCATACCATTTACTAATTGGGTGAATCATTTGAAAGGAGATTTATTTATTTATTTACGCCTTGAAGGCTTCTACATGTAACATTGGTAAGTTGTACAGGAGCATCATAACATACATAAATAATAAACTGAGCATGAAAGACATAAACAGGCACATCACAAGCAGGTATAAGAATTTAATAAGTTGTACAAAGGAGTTCAACAACCAGATTCGTATTTGGGCTCAGGCTTGCAGTAAACGATTCAGCAGTTATTAAAGATTAACAGAGATTGATTAAGATAATTACCACTTGATGTTGAGGACTACCTCGTTGCAGAGTGAGATTTCGTATTTCGGCATCGAGTCGAGTTCGGGTAGCTTCCAAGTGTTGAACTTCCCGCCTTCTCGCCTGCAGCTCCGCTTCCAGCTCCGAACAAAACAACATCTTCTTTTCACTCAAGTTCTTCCCCTGGCCCTTAGGTGCAATTTGAGACGTCTTCATCATAGACGAAATGGGTTTTTGAATCGGCATTATTGAACTCGCAACATTCATCGGGGGCAAATCCATAGAAAAATTGCCGTTTTGTTCAGAAAATTGATCTTTGAAAAAAGCGGGATTGTGGTAATCTCTAGCGATGTCGCTGCTGTTTCTAACATTGGATATTGGCGAAGGAATCGCACTCTGATTCCAGAGGTAATCTATTGGCGAGCTGATTTTTTCAAGACTTTCTCTGACGAAAGATTCTTGCGGCAGTTCAGCATTTGGAAATAAAACTTTTGAGACATTTGTAGTTCCATTACTAAGTTCTTTTTCAGATGAGCTGGAAGAAGAAAGTAGCGTATCTGTGACCGTCACAACGTTTAAAGCTTCCGTATGCCCATTCTCAACAGGGGACGGAGTGATCTTACTTTTTTCTAATTGTTCGAGTTGCTCTTTCAACTGTTTGATTTCCGAAGTCTTATTGTCTAGTTCTTGTTCAGCCTTAAGTTTATACTCTTCGAATTCATCCTCAAGATCGGTGAACTGTTTTTCTAAATTGTACTTTTCTTCAATAGTAGACAAGGGTCCGTCAAATCTGTCAGTTTTCACGTCTTGCGAGGCAAATTGCTCTTCATACTCTGAAAGTTTACTGATCAGTTCTGCAAACTTATCGTCGGTAATTCGTTGTTCTTGGTCAAAAATATCCCTTTCTTCATTCAGTTTGGACGCCCAGTAATCTTCACACTTATCGTATTCGTTTTTTAAGCACTCCATATTAGATTCAAGCTCGGTGTACTTTTCTGAATCTTTCATTTGTTGCTCCTTTGCTTGGAGGCGTTCCATTTCTAATAGATCGTTCAATTGCTTCACTTTCAGTTCAAGATCGGTTAGTTGGACCATTAATTCCGAATTACTTTTAAGGTTTTTAGTTGACTTATCATCACAGTTCTTGTTATGTTCATTATTAATTTTATCTGGTAAGGAATGCAAATTTTGATTTTCAATACTATTCAAAGAAAGCAATAACTGATGGCCTTCAATATTGAGGTTGCACGATTCACTGACTATATTTTGAAGTAAACTTATGATATTAGACTTTAAAGAGTTTGGTACAAGATTCTTATTCTCCGCAATCATCTTCTTCATGTCTTCCATCACTTTTTTCAGCAGTAAATGCAATCCCAAGTAGTAGTGCTTCACTTGTGTTCCAACAAAGAACTCAGACAGAATGTTGGTATTTGCCTGTAAAAATAAGTAAAAATAATGTAGGCCAATGTTATTATTAGGCCAACTGCCAAGAAGATTCGGTTTGACAGTATCTTAGATATTATTTGTAAAAACAACAAAAATCAATATTATAAGGGCTGGTAATAACACAGTTGGCATTTTCTAGTAATATTTTCCTTCACATTTGAATGTGTTCTATTTTTAAATTGTACAAAACAACACTACAGGACTTTGTTTTGTCAAGTGTATAATTCGTGGGAGAGAAATAGAGCACAGTTTAGGAGAAACATGAGACAGGAACAGTGTGGTGTTAAAAATTACTCGAAGACTAGAGTTATGTGCTGTGAGAGTGATATAGTAAGTGAAATTTGACAATAATGTAAAGGAGAGATTAAGACAAAGTGGATTACTAATATAATTATTATGCATAACATACCTTGAAGATGGTGATCAACTCCTCAACATTTTCTGGTGTCAAATGTTTTATACATATTAACATATCATGAGTTTGATTATTATCATATTCAAAACTGAAATCAAAACTATCATTTTCTGAATCGTCACTTTTGAGAATATTTTTTTCAGAAGGCGACAAATGATTTTTATGTTTAAATTCTATTTTACTTTTGATCGGACTCTCGTCTTCATCAGACACTCCGTGACTAGTTCCGTTAACGCCGCAGTAAGCGATAGTGATGAGGGTATCGGACTGTGTGGGGCTGTCGTCATCAGCGTCAGGGGAGAAACTATCTTCAGCGGCGGTTTCCCGGTTGAATTTCAGCTTGTCGGTTGGTTGGGACAGCTTTATGATCTCGATCTCCGCGCAGAGCTCATCATTCTTATCTTTTAAAAGTATATTCTCATTTTGTAGTTTACTAATTTGACTTTCAAGCAATGCAACGCCATTTACCCTCTCCATGCTATTTTGAATATTGGTATTTATTTCTTTGCTTATAGATTTAATTTCTTTAGAAAGCTGCTTCTTTATTTCCACTAATTCATATATCTGCTCTTGAGCACTGTTAAGTTCCTTATCCAATCTAGTATTTTCATAACTTAATTCAGACATTTGAGACTTTAACTTTGATTCTTCGCTTTCCAATATGGAAATTTTGGTTTCTAAATTAGATAAAGACGAAGCGGATTGTTCCTTATCCAAGATTAATTGTTCGGAGAGTTGTTTAATTATTTCGGAATGTTTCTGTTCTATTTGCTTAAACGTAATCTTGGCTGCACTTTCCATTTTAGCGTGATTATCATCTACTTCGTGAGCAAGCAGGACCGCTCTGTGATTGGCATCAGCCAGGTCACTCCTGAGCTTATCTCGCTCTGCGTAAGTTTGATTGAGAGATAACTTGAGCGACTTCTTTTCATATTGATAAAGGCACAACACCGCCTGAAATAACGTAATTAAAGAACTTGCGGAGTAGCTCTCCTGTAGGTTGTTAATGACACCCTGGATTTCTTCTTCTATTACAAATATCAGATCAGACAGGACGACTTCTCCCTGGGTGAAGCCCAAGTGGCTCAGCAGCTGGTGCGGCTGAGATATTCCCGCGGCTCCCCACACTTCCATGATGGTCTCCAAGCTCACTGATTCCTCATGCTCCCTTTGAGATTGCAAGCTCGACAATTCATTGTTGGCTATAGATTGCAAACAGCTAGCTAAACCTGCATTCTTGATGATGTCTTCGAAGCAAACGGGTTGAGTAATATCAATTTGGCTATTACTATTACAATCCAATATTTTCAATGAACTTTCAGAGTTATTAGATTCTCTGATAGTGATTTCATGCGGCGAAGATGCGTTTAAAGAGATACAATCAAGATATTCAGTTTTAGATAAAGTTAATTGCTTCTTTGCCTTAGATAAGACAGAATCAGATTTGTTATCTACATTGTCGCTATTTTTGTGTCCGGAAAATGAAAGACTTTTCTTGAGTTTATTATTAGCTTTACGTTTCTTACTCCCAATGTTCTTATCCTGGGATGCCAAAGAAGGATAACTGACTTCAGAATCGAAGGCTTCTATGGAAGAATCGTCAGCTTCGTGAATGGTCCCCGGTACATAGTCATTAGAATCACTGCTCCGAGAAGGTTTGGAGCGACGACCGTACTTTTTAGATCCAAATATGAACCTCGGCGACACTTCTCTTCCAGAAGAATCTTCACCGCTATTTAATTCACTTCTATCGAGTATTTTCACTGACGTATCACTATGTTCACTACCTAAAACTGTTAAAAGGCCATCACGAAATTTAGGAAAGGTAACACACAATTCTTCGGAGCCATTCAACAATAACTCGATGAGTTGGTGACCTCGGTTTTCTAATTGGAGTGTGTTGCAGAGTTCTTCGAGAGCTTCACGACTAAGGCTTCCGTTGTGAGCAGCATCATAACTAGCAAATAATGTATACAATTGTTTCTCATATTGATCCATCGTATTATCGATTTCCATCATTAATCTAAAACAAATTCAAGAACATAGTTAATAAAATGTTAATTATATGAATATTTCAGCATAATATGATCAACGTACGTACCAAATAATCATAAAATAACATAAAAGCAGTATTTACAGTAACATGACATTTGATAATGACAGCCAGATTATTACATCATAAACAACCAGTGTTGTTTCCTTTCCATATTATAGACGCCATAGACACTTTAATACTTACTTGGGCAGGTACTTTAAAAATACACAACACATCCCTTCAATTACGTACGGCAAAAATTATCTTTTGCACGGGCGAATAGAGTATATTTTGACGTGTCTGTGTTTATCAAACAACTCAACCAATAATATTTTCGAGCTGCTTTGTCCTATTTGACATTAATTTGACGTTTCTACTTGACATTTCGTTTTTGTTTCGCGAGTTGTGCCATTATTTGTATAAAATTATATGGATTTCAACGAGCAAATTCGTATAAAGTAACATTTATTCGAATTAAAAATGACTATTCCAGTCCCAAGCGCGAAGTACAACTTGCTTCAAGATTTATCAACAGAAAACAAAAGGTTCAAAAAATCAACATGTTTATCCATTGTTTTGGTTTTGATTTTGATGATTCCGTTGATCTTGTTATTTGCGTATTGTTTCTACGCGATTTATATATTTGAAGCAGATGATCGGGAGGCATTCACGAATCGAGCGGAATTATACTCACTCGATGAATACTTGAACAAACAAACGCCTTGTAAATTATGTAATTCTCATCCAAATGTGATTTACGAAAGTAACACAAATGAACCTTCTAAAATCGTATGTTACTATAATTTCCCTTCTTCCGAAAGTGACCCTATTGCTCTAATGCCTGATAATATTGATTGCAACTTATGTACACACATCAATATTGGTTTTGCTACTATTCGCAATTGTACTATCATTCTCAGTGATGTTATGAGAAATGTTACTACGCAAATAGTTAAGTTGAAGAGCTGTAATCCGCGATTAAAAATTTTGCTGTCTGTGGGTGGAGCTTCCAATGACGAAGGGTTTCCGGAAATGGTGCTCACACATGCTTCCAGAAAGGTCTTTATCAGGTCTCTCAAAGCAGTGCTCAGGCAGTACCGACTCGACGGGGTAGATCTGGACTGGGAATTCCCCGTGTTTAGCGCAACATACAACAATCATTCTGATATTGGAGAGGGAAATGTCAATGGTAGGCAGCGCCAACACTTCAGTCAGTTACTGAGAGAAATAAGGTCGGAGTACATCAGAGAGAAGAGAGACTATTTGCTCACTGTGGCCGTTGCTGCTCCAGAAAACATCGTCAGCCTAGCGTACGACGTGGACCAACTGAACCTGTACGTGGACTTTGTTAATCTAATGTCTTACGATTATCACTTCTACACAAAGTTCACAGCTTTCACTGGCATAAATGCTCCTCTGTATAGCCAAAAAGATGAGATTCTCTATCTAGCAACCCTGAACATGAACTATTCAGCTAATATGTGGCTCAGCAAGGGAATGGACAGAAATAAAATTGTAGTTGGCCTACCGACGTACGGGCATACATTCACCCTGGTGAACAAACACAATGGCGTAATCGGCAGCCCGGCAAGTGGCTATGGAAAACTCGGCAATTTTGGTTTCGTCGACTATCCTGAAATCTGTGAATTCATCAAAAACAACACCAATGTGAATGTGGTGTATGACAATCAGACATTCTCTCCGTATTTGCACAAGGATCACGAGTGGGTTTCTTACGAAGACAAAGAGAGTATTGTGGGCAAGGCAAAGTATGTAAAAGATTCAATGTTTGGAGGTGTCATGATTTACTCCCTAAATAGCGACGATTATTCCGGCCGCTGTTCCGTTAACTCTGATGAAAAGTTTTATTTAACTCGTCAACTGAAAGACATATTTCTCGATGATGATTTATGACTAATAGAAAAATCTTTGACAGAAGCTTTGAACAGTCTGTAAAAGTGTTCAATTTGTTTCTGGTATGTTTCAAAAATATTTTTGTTAAAATGATTTCAATCTCATGTTATCGAATTTCTCAAAATGGAATGTCATGAATTGATTGCTTTAAAAATTTAACAATACACATACATATTATTATATTTATGTACTTGCATATCTTATTGTTGATTTATCTTTATCACTTTGTACTTATTTACAATTTAATATAATTTTTTTTTTTTTAATTTCTAGTATCAAATGCTGATTATTTTTGAATAACAGTGAAATTTTTATTCAACTTTTTGTCGGTTGTCGTGAAGTTGATGACAGTAATATAAAAAAATATTATGAATCTTTTCTAAAAATGTATCAGAAGGGTGATTCTGTATCTTTTGCGAAAGCGTAACACGTGTTAAATTGGCCGTATATGACACATTTTGACAGTTTTCTTTAATGCGGTATTCCTTATCGTGCTAACGAGCTAAATACTGCGCTTGTATTAAGTCGCCAATTCTTAAAAGTAGTTACTCTAATGCCAGAGATGACAGTGCGTTTGTTGCGTAATCCTCGTTAAGAGATGTCATTTGTCACATTGTCTTAATGCAAAAATTAACACAAAATATACAGAATCACCCTCCACTTCTCATCTGTCGCAAGCCCGCCGGCGGACGCAAAAAATCTTTGTTTTTTTTTTTTATATGCGATTTTAACCCTTATGTATAAAGAAAATGGATGAACGACAAGATCAGAATCGCTTGCGCCAATATCAACCTAGGACCTGGGTACTATTTGATTATTGTAGCTACTCTGAATTATTTTTTAATAATTTTCTGTGAAATTTGTGGGTGGCTGTCTGAAATACCATCGAACATTTGACAAGTTCAGTAGTCCCATACATTGTATTTAAACCACAATTCCAAATTTGAACTTTTTTCTCTACACTTATGCATTTTCTGGGCTCATTGCATTTAACAATATCACATTTTTGTGATGAGCATTTCTTTTGATTATACTCGTACATGAATATCTCTTTAAATGTATCTCAAGGTAGTTAGAAAACAAAATGTTTTTATATAGTCACCTATGATTTTATTTGTATGACATATATAATAATATATAAAGATTGCCATACCTTAATCAAAATATTAAATTAGACAAGTAAATAATTGTGAGACATTCCTGATTTTAAACTGCTATAAAAAAAATGTAGAAACAAAGGTAAAAATTTTCCTTAACCATCACACTTTTATTAGGCACAGATTTTGGAAATTACACTATGTTTCAACTTAATTTCTACAAGAAACAACTAATTTCATTTGGATAGATTGTAAAAGATGAATTAAAATTCCATTTTTATTCAATCAAAGTTCAAAATTTCCCTTATAAAACAATCCATTTGCCGCCATTTTGAATTTTTTTTTAATGTATTGACATTAGAAAGTTTCGTTTCAATCTAAATATGCATGAATTACTTAATTAACCCAAACCAAAAACCTAATAACCTATTTTATGCATGTAAAAAGTTGTTTCTTGTAATAATCTGTGCCTAAAAGTGCGGTGGTTAGGGGAATAATTACCGAAACAATATTATATATAAGAAAATAAGTTAACCACAATAAGTTAAATACAGTCCGTACAAGCAAACACTGTTGAATAGTTATATTTTCTGATATTTCTCATCCATTCTGATGGAGTATGCTACACTAGCGCCTCCTAGTGGCTTAGTTTTCTTTTATAATTTTTAATAAATTTTGTGTGAAATGTTTTCTTTATTTTACGTTCATAAATTATAGAAATGGAAAATTTAAAAATTAAATATTAGGTAACCTACATACTATACTGTCTTTTGTTCATATATTAAAACATGTTAAAGCAGCTATTAGGTCTGTATCAACAGTTATAAGCCAACAACTGCCACCCAGTACTATATAAATTCAATTATTTGCCACCATTGTCTTGAAGGAATGCAAAGTGCTACACTAGTGGCCAGAATTGCCAGCCAATACACATTTCTGTCTTCTCTTTCTCTGTATTATATACTTACCATGTTTAATATTTTATTTTGCTTATTATCATTTCTGTTATTTCACTAGTAGCATCTCCACCTAGTGACAACTAAACCTTGATTTATGCTTGCTTTGAACATTTTACATTGAAGTGTTAACCCGTCTAATCACAGGAGACCCAAGTTGTCCCAAAACATCATACGCCGTTATGATAACAGGAGACCCAGATTGTCCCAGAACGACCATGCATTATTAAAAGTTAGATATCTCTCTTCCTGTCATGCGAATATTTGTGATTTTTTTATATTAGAAAGCAAAAGAAATAATACTTCTCATTGCCTTAGGATTATACAAGCTATGCTGTTCAGATATTTTACAAAACCGATAATAAGTGACGGTTTTATTTCACTCCAATTTGTGACGTAACATACATTTAATTTTTAAATAAAATTGTATGAAAAGTGAGGTAACAGTTTTATTACAAATTTTATTAAGAAAAGTAACCTGTTTTTAAAATTTTAAGTTTATTCTATTTTAAGTAGGTACTTTAATTCGAATATTCGCAGGTATGCATTTTTTAGCCATTTTACATCTTCGATATTAAAATTTTAATATTTAGAAACAAAAATGTTGATTTCTAATAAACACGTTGGAAAGATTATTTTATCTAGTTATTACAATTTTTGTCTTTGCAAAAGTGTTAAAAAATAACCAATAAATACGAACATTTAAAATGCATAGGAAGAACCAGGAATTTTGCATGCAAACCTTGACAAGCAAAAGTTTACAGATATTATTTTCTTATTATTCGAAGGGTTAATTAATATCTATGCACATCTCAATGGCAATTTCATTAAAGTTCACACTCTGTAAATGTTTCAAGCAATAAATAAATACTGCCAATATTTACTGGAGTTGGTTGTATACGTGTTAGGCTGGGTTTAAACTCAAAAGTTTTTTCCCGTAAATCGCTCACATAAGCGATTTATGGCCAAATTACCAATGTAAACGACACCAAAAGTCACTTAATGTAATTTATAGCAAGTTACAGAACTTGTTTTTTCGGAAGTTTTTCGACAGCTCTAATCGCGTCCGCGCGATCTACCAGCCTTCTTACAACTTATAAACTCAATTTGACAAGCTAAGAGTCTTGCCGCAAGAAATAGTACCAAAAATTAAAAGACAGTTGTTTTCCTGGGATTTTTTCCTATAAAACTAGTATTATTTACACTTATTTAAGTTTTCTGAAAATGAGCATCCTTCTATTCAATTATCGGTTCACTCCTTTCTATTCTCAATGTTTCTGGTTTTAACATTACATATTTGAATTTGGTTGCTGTCAGATAGCTGTCATTCAGATAAAATGAAAGAACTATTAATTTCCACATTTGACGGCACAAAAGTGCATCGATAATTGTTTAATTAAAGCCAAATTATATTTCGACACTTTATTCGGGCCTTTTTGTCTTTATTTACAAAATCGCGTAAATTTGACAGTAGCAGATCGTTGTTAACCTGTCAAGGGCCAGGGTTTTTTACCTTACCTTTTTTAAATTACCTTAATAACAAGAATGGAGGAAGCTATTTTAAGCTTTATTTTATGTTATAAATTAATGGAATAAAATTTAAAATCGCATCCAAATTATTTGAATTAATATTCTTTTTTGAAATTCCAGTCTCGCGCGCGGGCGCGTTCCTGGCCTTTGAAAGGTTAACAGGAAGTCATCTTACCACAAATAAATTTACTGATGTAAACGTTCGCATGAGCATTGACACATGTTGAACTTCCGAACAGCTTCCGTGAGCATTAATTGCCACAAATCGGATGCATATGTAAACGCTCCTGGGAGTAACATGACAAAAACTTACGTAAATTTTACTTACGAGTGTAAAGCTAGCTTTATTAATATTCTTGCGTATTTGGTACAAGTTCAGCACTATTTTTATTACTATGTAAACATAAATTTTGTTTCAATTTTTCCCAGTGAAAGCATCTTTTTTCTATAGTCACTTAGAGCTACTTTTATGTAAGCACCTTCTTAATGCTATATTGGGAGGAATGCAGATCCCGCCAAATGTTGAGGATTTTAATAAAAATGCACTTTCTAGATGGGAAAAGTGTGGAAAAGTTGAATAAAAAAGAAATTAAGGCGCGCTCGGCAAAATTGAGGGAGATACAGCCGTTTAAAGAATGTATGGAATGACACTTCGTGAACCGATACTATCAGCCATTTTGAAAACCAAATTATTACCTTAAAGTTGGTAGCACTCGTAATCATCCTCATCTGTTGTAACATGGTTTATGTAACATGGTCTGTGCCCCTTTATAGCGCCTGCTCACGTCAACGCAAGAAAAACATCCCTGTTTTCAAGTAGTTTAGCGGCTACGCCAGGTTTGTGTAACATGGTTTGTGACCATTATTAATTCTGTTTTTCATAATTACGTGTATATCACACGAAGTTAGCTACAATCGTATCAACCTTCGTTAAAGCAAGTCTGAGATACCAACATTATGAACAAAATGGCTGACAATATCGGTTAATGAAGTGTCATTCCATACATTCTTTAAACGGCTGTATCTCCCTCAATTTTGCCGAGCGCGCCTTAATTTCTTTTTTATTCAACTTTTCCACACTTTTCCCATCTAGAAAGTGCATTTTTATTAAAATCCTCAACATTTGGCGGGATCTGCATTTCACCCGCTATATCTCCCATTGTTTAGTATGTAGTGTAAATGTATAATATATTAAATGTAATATATGTTTATGTTTTGTGATATACTGTGTACCTACTATGTTAAATTGTCTTTTAACTTTATTTGTCTTATGCCAATGATAATAAATTTTGCTGACTTAATTATACTTTATAATTATTTTTTAAGTTACACCATTTATATAAAAAAATTATATAAAATGTTTGTTCAACCTGTATTTTTTTAAAATTGTAACCTTTTGGCATTTTTGGGCATTAACTATTTAACAATTTTGTTTTGAAGAGTTTTATTTCACATGTACATTTGTTACTTAATTTTTTGAAGTGAATACTTCTTTAGCACCATTGTGTTTTGATACTCGATGAAACGAAAAATAGCTATACTAAAAAGAAACAAACATACATTTATAGGATTTAGCCTGCGAGAGAATGAGATAGAATAATCGGTGTCCTCTTTGTGCAGTGCTTCGTAGTTTCCCCACTCTTGTCTACTATGTTCTAAAGGTTTCACTTCTATGGTGTGTGAATTGCACAATATGATTATTATTTATTTGCTATCGGTTTTGACACATCCTTGTCATTCTCTAGCAACCTTAAAATTAAGTTTGTTTTAAGATTACCAGTGAATGACACGGATGTGTCGAAACCGGTAGGAGATAATTAAAAATTAAGTAACAAATGTACATGTGAACTAAAACTCTACAAAACAAAAAGTAACCTCTCAATTTTACAGATCATTTCATTGATCACATCATTATGATATGTGTTCTTTTACATTAAAAATAAATATCTGTTGATTAAAATTACATTTAGAATATTGAAGAAGTTATTAATAATTGGAATACCTATCCAGATAATGAGCTTGCTAGTTATAACTAATAAGTAATTATTAATACAAAGTAGTTAAATATAACTATAATTATTAACAAAGGTTGAACAATAAATTAAATAATCTTACCTCCCAGTGGCGGTTAAGATGCGAAGGCAGGTTAAATTATATTATGCATGTATTTTATTTCTCAGTAAAAAAGATTTTTCCATTTTTATGATTTTTTTGGTTCGTCTTGCGATTGACGAGTTAACCTTAACGATTAACCCCTCAGCCCTCGGGCCTATTTTGTCGAAAGGTCAAAATATTTTCGCTTTTTAATTAAATCTAAATAAATCAAATATTTCTGAACGCAGCTAAAAACTAAAAACTGTTTTTGAAAGGTGATGAAATACGCATTAAAATTTTATAATTGATTTTTGAAATATTAAAATTTTGAATCCAAAATAAAAAAGTTTTAAAAATGGCTCACTTTACATTTTTTCTAACTAAAATTACTGATAAATATAAAAAAAAATAAAAACACCCACATATTTTATTAGGCAAATGTATTATATTATACGTTTTTGTCAACTCACTTTTTTGTCGTTTCATATAAAAATAATTAATAAAAATTCCCAAAGTTTCATAAATTTTTTAAAAATTGCGATTGGAAATTTCGGTTTCATAAAGCTGTACATTTCAACTTTTTGTGAATAACTTTTAGTTTTGAATATAAAGCGTGGTGTTTTCTCTTTCTACCACCTTTTAGATCATATTTCTAACCTAGTTCGTAAGGGAGACACTGATTTTTATTAGGGGTCGTCCATTAATCACGTGAGGCTCAAAAGAGGTGAGGGGGGGTTCGGAAAAATTCACAAAATATCACGAGGGGGGGGGGGGTATAATGAGATATTACATGTATTTATTTTTTCGTGATAATATTCTGAAAATTTCAAAATACTTTGTACTAAAAAAATACAAGTGATTTTGGGGGGAGGGGGGGAGGGGGGGGGGGGGGTGGTTGCTAAAAAACATCACGTGATTAATGGACGACCCCTTAGACCTATACGAATTTTTCCGTAAAGTGAAAAAGTTAGACTAAGGGGTTAATTAAATATTATTTGATCTTAATTACATACTAATCTGATTTGTAAATGGAAACCAGTCAACCAGTAACTTACACCTAACATTTAATTTTTATATATTTATAATAAATTAATAATAGCTCTAATGCAAATGACACTTCAGCATGCATTATTTATGATATAAAATTTCTTGTAAAATATGGACGCCTTGTTAAATTCCATCCTTTATGAAATAATATGAATCATTTGGACTTATAACTTTAAAAGGTTTTTTTTATTCAATACTCCATTTTACTTGTTTTAATTTCAATGGGAATCTTATATTATACATCTCATAATGTTAGTAATCTCTAAATTGCTGTGAAGTGAGATATGATTTTAAAAATTCAATCATTTTATAAATAAACTAAGATAAAATTTTCGATTATCTTTTTATAATTTTTCAATAATTCTTTGTCTTAATCAGTGATAGGTCAAACCAAAGGTCTTAAGAGTGCAACTTCATGTATTTGTATTATTAAGTATAGTAATAATTGAATTATCATAGTAAGAAGTCGCAATTAACACAGTTAAAGAATTCTTTGATAAATTAATGCCATTTAAAAAATAATTCATTTACTTTATGATGTCTTTTATTGTAAGGTCAATCAATGAATACTTAAATATGTATATTATATTGTTAAGGTGATACTTAAGAATTCATAATCTGCTCTTTAACCTTTATGCGCCCGTGCGCCGCGTACAATAAAGGTGGCCCACTGCCCAAGTCCCGTACAGGATCGGTGGGCGTCTAAAGATTAATAAATAGCGCATTTTAGTAAAAAACACTTTTTGCAAGTTACGCTTTAAAATATTAAGATGAATTAATTGTTTGCATTTGTACATTCGCAATATGAATATGAATAACTAGTTTTGTCTATAAACAAACTCGATTTTTTTAAGAGTAAATGTAATGTACGTTATAACTAGTAGGCGCCTGACGGAGGCAAAAAACATTGGGAATCTATGGCGAGCAATAGCAATAACTCCGCCAGCCGCCTACTAGTTATAACCTAAGCATTCACAGATGGCGCCGATTTAATTATTAAGGTGAATAATTTGTTTGCACCCGTACATATTCAATATGAATAGTTTACTAGATATATAGTTTTGTTCATGAACTCACCGAAATCCTTCAAGAAAGGCTAACAAATCCCATTTTGTATCGGTGACTCAATTCAATTTGTTTTTTTTTTAACCACTCATTTGCCGCTCGTGCGCCGGCGTGTCCTGATTTTGACACGCGATTTTGACCCTTATGTATAAAGAAAGTGTATGAAGAACACGGTCAGAATCGCTTGCTCTATTATCGCTCTTTACCATAGAGAAAACGGCAATTAGATTGGTGACTCCATATAATTTATATTAATGATTTACCGGAGCGCGGGAACGTGCGCAGTTCTTGCGCATGCGCGGGAAAAATTCTTTGGTTTTCAACTTTGACCTTTCTATGTACGAAATTTCTCAAGGACGCTGTCAGAATCGCCGGACATTGGGTGTCATGGCTGCCGCTTTTTGCGAACGCTAATTGGTTACAACCAACCCCATTTATTCGCGGCATTCAACGAGTTAAAGACAAACATTCCCGGGTTATGAATAACTCAACATTGTTTGAAAATCTCCTACTACTTCCACAGTAAGCGGAAAATGTTGCTTGGTGTCGTGATGGAGGACTTACCCAGCCGAGGAATCGAACAAGCGACGCCCGGATGGGACCCAAACACAATGCCCACTCAGCCACTGACCGGTCAATATTGTATTTGTTAGCCTTTCTTGAAAGATCTGATTTTGTTTATGGACAAAACTATTTATTCATGTTCATATTGCATATGTTCGGGCGCAAACAATTAATTCATCTTAATATTTTAAATCATAACTTGTAAAAAGCGTTTTCCCTAAAATAATTATGTTCACGCCATCTATGAAAGAGTAGATTATGAATTCTTTTTGTGGAAACCAATTTACCAATTTGAATCATTCCAGTGTTTAACAAAGCAGATAGTTGTTTTATGTTTATTTATTTATAAAATTAGAAGTCATGACTTAAAAATTGCTTATTATTAGACTGAAAAAATTGCCTTCTCACATAGTTTTTGCTTTCACACATAATATATGGTAAATTGTGATAATACTGTTAGGCAAAATATGTAGAGTTACGTAATTTAATTTTTGCTGGAATTGGCAAAACAAAATTCCAACGTATGCTAAATTTTTCAACTTTATAAGTGAAGTTCAGCTATTTGTAGGTTTATATTTAAATTCGAACACCTGAAATAATTATTACACAATTTCTTTGTGTTCTCACACGAGCGCTGTACTCTCGTGGCTTGGCCTTTTTTACCACATTGTTAACCACTCCGACCCCTAAGCGTGTTTACATGACAATATAACAAAAGCAAGTACAATAAGCTTGTTTTCAAGCTAATGCGTGTGTTCCCACAGAAATCGTTTTAACTCCATTATTGTTCTAGTGACAACCCTAAAACAAAAAGTAGAAGATCCATATTAAGTCAAGCTTCACATCTCTGTTCAAAGTTGTCCATGGAAATACATAAAAAAGACTTATTTAAGACATATAAAAACATCTTGTGAATCATTTTTACAATTTTTTTATGTTTGCATCCTAAATTTTAATATTTGCAAATGTTAATACACCACTATTATTATTTTTGTAATAATACTATTTGAAAGCTTATTTCATAATCTTTCAAAAACGGTTTTTAGTATTCGGCTGCATTCAGAAATATTTCATTTATAGAGCTTTAATTGCGAAGCAGAAATAACACCAAGTTTTTATAAATCTGACAGCTCGTTTAAGACAAAAAACTTGCATAATGGCAAAATACCTGAGTGGTTATGTTAATATGATATGCTGAAATAAGCCACGAGAGAGAGTAAAGCGCTCATGTGAGAGCGGCGTTATAGTTTTAGAATGGGTTGTTTCACAGAATTTGAATAATTCATAATTTTGAATGATTTAAAAAAATATTATTATTTGAATACCTCACAAGAGACCCAACTACTCCCGTCTGGAGCCAGTGAGACTTTAGCATCTCCTACTCTCTCTGGTAGATGGGGAAGAGGAAGGTAGGGAAGTAACTGGCTATTCAGATCTAGTCATCAAACATGGCTAAACTCATTACAAGCAACATTTAAATTTTGAATGGCGCTCTCGCACCAGGGCGATACTGAGAATTATTTCCACTCTGGAACATTCTGCAAATATACTATTAAATGATTCAATTGTGAAAACACAAATCAATCAATTAAAATATATTTGCGCACACCGCGAATCGAAACCCAATTTATATATTCAAGTTCTGTAAAATACTCCCATGATGATATAATAACAGAACTCGAATAGAACTTTCACAGAGCTTGAAGTTTGATGAATTGTTAAAATTCTGTGAAAGTTGTGGCCCTTAATGTTTAAACAATGCTTTAGATACATTTTTATCCACCTTTATTGTGATCCACGAATAATGCATTTAGGAAAATAAATAATTTGATACATCTAATTAATTGAATAATGTAATTGCCATAATAATATATAATATTAGGCCTAGTATTTATTAGTAATTAAATTGAATTATATACCTACCTATCCTCTGCATTGTTATCTGCATACAATTATATTATCACACCATTAAATAACTGCTACTGTTGGCAAGGTAATATTTCAATAAATTATTTATTTAATCACATTTTCTTTTATTATGGATTCCCCTAGTTTGGTTAAAAAGTACTTTACCAAAACGAAAGAGCAAAAGACACAAAAAAACAGAAAAAATTAATGGTTAATTTATGTTTTTCTGTGTCTTGTTCTCTTTCATATTTTCGTTTAGATTATTATTATTGTCTTATTCAATGATATATTACATTGATGGGAATAACCTTCAAAAGTTATAGAAAAATGGAAAAAGTTAATGGTCGCAATTTCTGTTTTTCTGTGTCTTGTTCTCTTTCATATCTTCGTTTAGATTATTATTATTATCTTCTTCTTCAGTCAGGGGCGGCCCTAGGGTGGTGCGAGCGGTGCGACCGCACAGGTCGCCGTCATAAGAGGGGTGCCGAAAACACCCGACCACTGATCAACAATCTATCGATTGTGCGCTTAAATCGTGTTGTCGGTGCGGGGAGCAAGCAGTGTTGCCAACATGGCCGATTTTTCGCCATTTAGGTTACTCAGAATGAGAATCGGCGACGAAAAAATCTAAAAGGTGACTGGTTGCCTATTAAGCTACCTCAAAGACAAGTTATTTAAATCAGCCGAATCGCAAATAATTAAGAAAAAAAAATACAATAATGCTGTCGTTGAAAGATTTTTCAGCGTAATGTGGACAATCAAAACAAAATTAAGGAATCGCTTGCAACTACCCAAGCTGATCGTCATTCTTAGAAGAGGTATGTGTTCCAACAACTTTCAACCAAGCAATCAAATGGTTAGTTTACACGCTGGTAGAAAAATGTACGTCTCCGGTGGATCTTGCGCCAGTACTAGCACAGCAACTATAATACTACTGACGACGTCAATTTCCTAGGTTTGGTGCAACTCATCGGAAAATTTGATCCTGGATGGTGGATGGTGGTATTGTTAATAAGGAGACTAATGTTCACTATTTTGGTAAAATTTTTTTATTATTTGATTCACCTGATTTATACATGTGTGTTACATATTTGACTAATGTGGGCCTCACTGGGTGCTTTACCCGTGCTGAGGACCTCATTTTACAGTTTGATATGATTTTTTTTTTTTTTTTTAATTTAAGATACATATAAAATAAAAACTAAAGAAAAAAGAAACTCAATACTAACATATGAGAATTAAAAGAAAGTAAAATAGAGCAATATAAAATAGAGTAAAATAACACTAAAATTAAATAATAAAATCAAACTATATAAATAGGATAGATACATATAAACCGATAGTGAAATTAAAAGGGTTTTATATATTAGTGATTATTGCAATGGTGTTTATGTCTATGTGTTTTTATTTTTTTATGTTGTGATTTTTTTGTAAAGTTGCCTTTTTTGTTCTTTAATCCATCTTTTAATTTTGAGTGTGAAAAGTTTTTTGTTTTCTTCTTTTTTTAAATCGAGTGAAAGATGGTTGAATGCTTTTATTGCCTGGTATTTGTGATGTCTTTGTCCAAAGCTTGTGTTTATCGTCGGTGTTTTTAAGTTTTGTATGTATGCTTGTCTAACTGGTCTATTAATGGTTTGTGTTTTTTGGAGTTTGTGTTTTTGGTCAAAGATATAGTTAAGAAGTGTTTTTATGTATAATTGTCGTATATCAAGTCCGTCGAACATGTTGAATATTTGGTCTGTGTCAGTCATTCTGTGTTTTTTTAGTATAACCTTTAAGATGGTTCTCTGTGTGGTTTCCAAATGAACAATAGCTGAGTTTGTTGCTCCTCCCCAAACAATGATTCCATATTCTATTATAGATTGGCAGAGTGCAAAATATACTGTTTTCATTTGTTTTAGTTTGTATATGTTTCTTATGTTTAGGAAAAGATGTATTGTTTTGAGGAGTTTATTGGTGATATGATTTATATGATGTGCCCATTTGAGATTATGGTCAATTATGATTCCTAGATATTTTATTTGGTCTGTTTTTACTATAGCAGGGCAGTCGCAGTTTTTGGTGTTTAAACAATCGTGAATTTTTATGGTGTTTGTTTTATTTGTTGGCTGTCCCATGCTATTTATACTGTACGTTTGAATTTTGTTTTCGATATATTTAATGTAAGTATGTTTGTGTCTAGCCATGTTTTCACTCGCGTGATTCCTAATTCTGCTGTATTATACACATTGTTCCAGTCTTTAGATTTGAAGAGTAATACTGTGTCATCCGCATAACTAATTATTTCTCCGTCTATTTCCATATTACAGAGTTCATTTATGTAGATAGTGAATAGCACGGGCCCTAGTATGCTTCCTTGTGGAACTCCATATGTAATTGGCAGTGGTTTACTAGTATGGTGATTAATTTTAACTTGTTGGGTTCTGTTGCTCATATAACTTTTCATTAGTTGGAGTTCCTTGCCTAAGATACCAAAGTTTTCTAATTTTTTAAATAGGGTTTTGTGGCAGATTGAATCGAAGGCTTTAGCTAAGTCTAGGTATATTGCTATGCATTTTTGCCCTTGATCTAGGTTGCTATGTATATAATCTATTACATATTCTAAAGCTTCTTTGGTACCTCTTTTTTCTTTAAATCCGTATTGTTTATCCGAGATTAATTTGTTTTCTTCAAGGTATTTTATAATTGGGTTTTTTAATGCTCTTTCGAAGATCTTTGATAGTGAGTTTAATAATGTGATTGGTCTATAGTTATTTATTTCCATTTTGTCTCCTGCTTTGTAAATAGGGATCACCAGTCCAAATGAATTCAAAACGAGTTAATTAGCTTACTTGGAAGTGAAGTTCGAAATAAAATTTTGACTATGATAAAGTCATCTAAGTACTTGTCCATTATACTGGACTGCACTCCTGATGTAAGCCACGTCGAACAATTATCAATAACTTTCCGTTTTGTTGACACTAATGCAGAAGAAGTCAAAGTACGAGAGTATTTCGTTGCTTACAAGCCGGTAAGTAACTCGTCAGGAGAAGGGCTTACTGGCCTTTTTCTTGATGAAATTATGCATAAAGTTGACTTATGGTGCCAACATGGTAGGAGTAAACAAAGGTGTCCAAACCAGAATTCTAAACCAATATCCTCGAGCATTCTTTAACCCATGTGGCTGTCACAGCTTGAATTTGGTGACAGCAGATGCAGCAAATCATCTGTTAAATCGGTTTCTTTATTTGGATTTCTTCAAAGACTATTTGTATTATTCTCTGGATCAACAAAGAGGTGGAAAGTCATATCCAAACACATAGAAGGACTATCTCTGAAAAAAGTTTGCGAAACTCGCTGGGAGAATGGAGTTTCTAGCCTTTCAGTTCGCTATAACTACTCTTCAGTTCATGACGCCCTTTTGAATCTTCACAAAGAAACGAATGACTCGATTGCTGCATCAGAGGCTTTGTCACTGATTCTGAACATGGATCAATTTGAATTCATAATTACAATGGTAGCTTGGTACGATATACTTTTTCAAGTAAACATTGTAAGTAAAGCTATGCAGTCTGAAACTATGGACTTAGCAAACGCATCTCAATTGCTAAAAAACTGCTCGAAATTTGTGAAGCAGTACCGGACTTATTCGTCTGCTCAGATAACAGCTAAGGAAGTAGCTTCCCAGGCTGGGATAGATTCTACGTTTAAGCCAGTCCGATCCCGAAGAAAGAAGCAATTATTTTAATATGAAGCTGCAGATGAGACACCAACAAATCCCGAAGAACTGTTTAAAATTAAAGTATTTTACCCTATGATAGATAAAATTGAAAATGAATTGGTCACTCGGTTTGGACAATTATCTAAATTCAATGCTACATGGTCTTTTTTGTATAACATACACAGTACCTATATTGACACAGAGAGCACGTTCAATTTTGCGCTCAATTTTAATTAACATTCTATAGTTGTTTTAGTCAGTGTAACTAATAATTAAACGAGCCACTGAGTGACTGCAAGTCTAAGGAAGTTGTAGTGCAAATCTGCAGAATTCTAATATCTAACTGAGTGAGCATTATCAATATTATTAAAAGTCAAAACAATAAGTAATATTGTCACCCAAGTTACTACCGCGCGACACGGCCGACTGTAGCAAGTAACTCAAGTCACTTCACCTTAGAATCAGGATAAACCATCTCCATTTTTTTCCAAAAAAAAAAAATTTTTAATTTTTTTTTCTAAGTTAATAAAATGGACTCACAGGGATTCATCAGTCTGGCGAGAGATGCCGTTGAGGCTCTTACTGAATTAATAATAGACCCAAGTAGCAAACTAAACAAGGATCAAATTGCTAAAATTATTCCAAGAACCAACGCTATTCTTGGAACTATTGCACAAATGGCTGCAAAAATGGCAGCACTCGAGGGTGAGCTAACAGCAACCAAAACATTAACCTCCAAACCCAACTCATTAGAATCTACATGTGAAGCGGCCGATGAGCTTGAAGAAAGAAAGATTAGGGCAAATAATCTTATTATTATAAACGTTCCTGAAAGCACTAAACTAAACCAAATTGAAAAAATTGAGGATGACAATCTACAAATCACAACTATTCTAAAGAAAATAGACAACAACATTGATCCAAATTCCATCAACACTTTTCGTCTTGGAGCAGTGAGGCCTGACAAATCAAGGCCCATTAAAGTCATCTTAAGAAACTCGACTGAAGCAATGACTATCCTCCGAAAAAAAAACTATTACCTGAACAACTCCCCAGTGAAAATTTTTTCCGACCAAACACCAAATCAAAGAAAACACTTGTTGGACCTACGTCAAACCATGGAAAGTCGGATCCAGGGAGGTGAAGTTGGGCTAACTATTAAATATATCAACAGTAAGCCGACAATAGTTAAGTCAACTCCAAAAAACTCAAAGACATCAATGGATATGGCCAAAACATCCGGGGCTGCCGCACCAAACTCTTAAAGTTGCAAACAACTATTCCATTACTTCAAAACATCGATGTATTTCTTCTTACTGAAACCTGGCTTGATCCTGATATTCATACAGAGGAACTTGGATTTACATCTTACAACACCTACCGCCTTGACAGAAATCCAGCCACCAGCAATAAAACCAGAGGAGGAGGAGTTCTGATATCCGTTAATAAATCACTGTCGACCACTAGATTAATTTGCAAACATCAAGACGTGGAACAGGTATTCGTATTACTAAAATCTAAATCAAATAAAATTCTATTGGGATGTGTCTACATTCCTCCAGGATCCAACATCACAGTCTACAGAAACCATATTGATGACCTCGAAACCTTCAAAAATAAATACCCTGATGCCAGAACAATTTTATTTGGTGACTACAATACCCCTAGCATTGATTGGATGAATAAAAACTCTTCAAACAACTTAAACCTGCCAGAAAATGCACGCGAAATAATAGATATGACGAACTTACTCTCTCTACATCAAGTCAATCAAGTCTATAATAAATATAATCGGCTTCTGGATCTGGTATTCTGTAGTGATCTCTCAATTCATATTGTTAAATCGGTTGATGAGCTCCTCCCCCTAGACTGTCACCACCCCGCTCTAAGCATAACCATCACGACGAATAACTCACCAGACAACACAACTATTCTGCCTAACCTTACTTATAATTTCTCCAAAGCTGACTATCCTAATATGAACCAATATCTTGCAAATGAAGACTGGTCCTTTCTTCACCACAACAATGATATTAACTATAATCTTGAAATTTTTTACACAATTATTAACAGGGCCATTGAAAACTATGTACCACTTTCACACTTCAAAGAAGCAAAGTTCCCGAAATGGTTCAGCCGTGAGCTAATTAACCTAGTTATCTGTAAAAAAATTGCACACAAAAACTTCAAAGAATCCAACTCCCTTAACGACTATAAAATATTTCACAACTACAGAACTCAATGTAAAAAACTGTCAAAAATATCGTATTTTAATTACATAAATGATATCGAAAAATCTATTCCCTCTAATACACAAAACTTTTTCACACATGTTAACTCTCTTAGAAAAAACAAACAAGGTTTACCCATCTCAATGCACTTCAAAGAAAAGATTAGCACTGATATGAAAGTGAAGGTTAACTATTTTGCTGATTATTTCAAAAGTGTCTATGACGAAAATATCCCAGACAATTATGTACCACCTCCTTCCCTTAATGAGAGCATACATATCCCTGCTGTTCACATCAATATAAACGACGTTATAACTAAAATTAAATCTCTAGACAAAAACAAGAAGGCCGGACCTGACAATGTGCATCCCAATATACTTATTAATTGCATTGCTTCACTGGCTGAGCCAATTTGTTTATTGTTTAATCAATCCCTCAACACAGGATGCTTCCCTGACATTTGGAAACGTTGTTATCTAACACCTATATTAAAAAAGGGTGATAAAAGTGATATCACTAACTATAGACCAATATGTAAGCTATCTGTAATCCCAAAACTCTTTGAAAAACTATTGCTTGATCAAATTTCCCCATGTATTAACCATCTCATTGTTCCAAATCAACACGGATTTTTGTCGGGCAGATCAACTCTAACAAATCTTTCGTTATATGAAAACTATATATCAAACGCATTAGCTAACAAAACTCAAGTCGATTCTATTTATACGGATTTCATCAAGGCCTTCGACAAAGTTTGCCATAAAATTCTACTGGCTAAGTTACGGAAGCTAGGTATTGATGGAAAACTTTTAGACTGGTTTGCAAGCTATCTATCTGACAGAGTACTACTTGTTAAAATAAATTTGTTCCTTTCCAATCAATTTATAGCTACCAGTGGTGTACCACAAGGGTCTCATTTAGGCCCAATTTTGTTTCTTCTGTTTATAAACGATATTGTTGATATATTTGATAAAGATGTAAATGTGTTGCTTTTTGCAGATGATTTGAAAATATTTAAAATAATTAAAACTGTTGAAGATTGTCTCTGTCTACAGAATAATTTACACAAGTTAATTAATTGGTGTTCTGTTAACAAACTTTTTCTGAACATAAATAAGTGTCATGCAATAAGATTTTACAGAATAAGCCAACCAATTATTCATCCGTATGTACTCAATAACTCTACCCTTACCTCTGTCGAAGAAATTAACGACCTGGGCATAATTTTTGACTCTAAATTAAACTTTATATCCCATATAAACACAATCGGTAATAAAGGAATGAAAATGCTTGGCTTCATTCTTCGAAATTCCAGAGGTTTTAGGAATATTTCAACACTAAAAATTTTGTATACATCCTTAGTACGTAGTCAAGTCGAATATAACTCCTCGATCTGGTCCCCCCATTTTAAAATTCATTCAGATTCAATCGAAAAAATTCAACATAAATTTCTAAGACATATTAATTTTAAACTCGGTATTCCCATTGAAAACATTAACTACAATTACTTGCTGATAGAATTAAATTTATTAAAACTCTCAGATCGAAGAATTATATCCGACTTAATATTTATGTTCAAAATTGTAAATGGTAGCATAGACAGTCCTGATTTAACTAAGCTCATTGAATTTCATATTCCCACGAGAACTACTCGATCTAAAATCCTGTTTAAATGTAACAATAATAAGACTGAGTATACTAAACACTCCCTTTTACCTAGGTTACATGATGTTACTAATAGATATGCAGATATTGCAGATCTATTTAACTGCACGGAAAGTAGGTACAAGAGGGCTATGCTATCAAATCTTTTTAGTCATTATTAATTCTATTTGTACTATAGATTTTTGTACGTAATTGTCTCTCTGGTGTCATTTCTAATTCAAATGCCACAATCATTTGTTAAACAATTTTTTTTTATTATTTCTATATTACTATTTTTCATTTTGTGACATGTAATCAGTTCTTATGGTATATGTATACCGTTGAAATTAAATAAATAAATAAATAAACATCAAATTAATTCCTGAAAAGTCTTCATTAGAAAAAGCCTGTGCAGATTTGCAAATCATTTTAACCGGTGGGGAAAAATGTTATGTCTCTAGTCGCGAATTGGTTGAAGAACTTTTCAGCCTAAACCCATTACTAAAAAATCTTGATTGAGCAGAGCCACTACAAGTTCTTCAACTTATAAAAAAAATGATTGGCAGGATATATTCCCGAATGTGTGGACAGCGCTTCGGATTTTGCTGACCATCCCTGTAACTGTCGCCAAAGGCGAACGAAGCTTTAGTAAATTAAAACTATTTAAAACGTAAAGAAAGACTATCAGATCTTGCAATTTTATCAATTAAGAATGATATTGACCAAGGGTAAAATTATTCTGATTTATTAAAAAAATTCGAAAGCGGAAAAGCCAGAAAAGTTGGGTTCTAGTGTTCTAATGTTTTTATTAATTAAACAAATGTAATCAAACATCAATTAATGTTGCATAACTGCATAGAAAGAGCTCTATTTTTTGTTAGGATGGGAGGGGCTCCACCAAGAGATTTCGCACCACCTAATAATTTAGCTAGGGCCGCCCCTGTCTTCAGTGATATATTACATTGATGGGAACAACCTTCAAAAGTTATAAAAAGAAAGTTTTTCTTATAAAAATTGAATATTCATTTAGACTTTTATAAAAAGTAAATCTAATATATAAAATTCTCGTGTCACGGTGTTTGTTACCATACTCCTCCGAAACGGCTGGACCAATTTTGATGAAATTTTGTGTGCTTATCTGGTAGGTCTGAGAATCGACCAACATCTATTTTTCATACCCCTAAAAGTAAAGGGTGTTCCACTCCGAAGAAAATTATTTTCCCCATACATTTTGTATGGAACGAATTCTCCTATTTTGAAAGAACTGCAGCAATATTGTAAGGGGTATAATATTGAACTGTGAACCGGGGGAGGGGAGAGGGGGGAGGGGGGGGTGGGGGTGGGGGGGTTGGGGGGGTGGGGGGGGGGGGGGGGGGGGAGGGGGGGGGGAAGGGGGGGGAGGGAAGAGGGGGGAAAGGAACTCAGGAAGGGGGGTTAGCGGGACGGGGGAAGGGGAGAAGTGGAGTGGGGAGAGGGAGAGGGAACGCGAGAGGGGAAAGGATACGCAGGGAGAAACAATTTAGATCAATTCAGCTAATAAGTTGACAACAGTTTTTGATTCTGAGGCGGTACGAAGTTCGCCGGATCAGCTAGTAGTTCTATATAAATAAAATTGGATATATTTATCCGTGACGCTATCTAGGTTACAAACCAATTCTTAGAATGATTGTTTCCAATAAAAAGGGTAGTTGCCTATGATATGGAAAATAAATTAGTTGAAGATACTATTGTTAATTCTAAAATTTTTAATATGAGATTGGCTATTATGACGGTTTGACAGTAGGGCGCAATGGCGGAATTGGTAAACGCACGTCCCTAATAGACGAGAGGTTCTGGGTTCGAGTCCCAGTTGCGACCATTCTGTTTTTCTGTGTCTTGTTCTCTTTCATATTTTCGTTTAGATTATTATTATTATCTTCTTCTTCATATTATATTAATTTTTCTGTTGCAGCCATACAATTACACAAGATTTTAAAAAAAATGCATAATAATGACTCCATGACAGTCGATCTCCCTACAGGAGGCCCCCTGGCATATTTCTACATAAGGGAACGTACCCATACTACGTGACCAACTTTTTGAAATTTTTAACCCCTCCCCCCCCCCGGTGACCAAAAACCTAAGCAACCCGCCGCTCATTTGTACCAAGCGTGACATTTTGAAGACCCCCCCCCAAACGTGTCACGTAGTATTGGTACGTTCCCTAATATGCAGTTGGTTATAGGGAAAATACACAAAATAACTAAGTGTCCTGAAGGGATGTGCAGAGAGGATGTGCTGCCGAATAACAAAAGTATGAAAGATATTTTCATTCAAATGCATCGAGAATAAAACCACTTGTCTATGTTGACCGGCCAACTCAGAATGAAACCAACTCAGAACCACCTCAGAAAGGTCATTAAGAGTGATGCTAATAAGGTTAGGTTAGGGTTAACGGCTATTTTAAAATTAATTTTTTCATAGTTTCTAATGACTTTTCAAAGAGTTGTTGAGTTGACTTGATTCTGAGTTGGCATGGAACCCTTGTCTATATACTGTATATTCAAGTGAACAAGTACAAAAAATCGAAATTGTAAACAAATTCATTTGATATCCAAACCAATATATCATTAAGGTTAAACGTCACCCATGTTATAATCTACGCATTCACTGATGACGCCAATTAAATTATTTTAGGTTTTTAATACTTTTTGCACGTTTTGCTTTAAAATATTGAGGTGAATTAATTGTTTGCGCCAGTATATATTTAATATGAATATAAATAAATGGTTTTGTCCACAAACAAACCCAAATCTTTCAAGAAAGGCTGAAAAATACAATATTGGATTGAGTCACCGATACAAAATTGAATTTTTCAGCCTCTCTTGAAAGATTTAGGTTTGTTTATGGACAAAACTATTTATTTATATTCATATTAAATATGTACGGGCGCAAACAATTAAGTATTAAAAACCTAAAATAATTTAATTGGCGCTATCTGTGAATGCGTAGATTATAACGTACGTGACGTTAAACCTTAAAAGTATTTTTGAAATCAATTTAAGGTTTGAAATTGATAAATAATGCAATTTTTTTTAAATTTTATAAATTTTGGGAGGCCATACGAGTTGTGTTGCAGAAATTATAGTTAAAGCACAGGAGGGAGAGTTTTTTTATTGGTTATTTTCTGATCATACCTTTAAAGAATGAAGGCATTGGGTAATTTTTTGTGCTTGGGTTCATAGGGGCAAGGTATGTCTAGGTCTTGGTGGCGAATGCATTTGCCCACATACTGCGTGGCAGGCCGGATCAGAAAAAACTTGTTGAGGGAGTCATTTTGATCTCTCCAGTAAGACTCTCTTGACCTATTGCTTTATACTGCAGTGGGAGGGATGGATTTATATGTCCGTCACTCCTGGACATGTTGACTCCAGATTCCTACCCACCCCTCATACCTTTCTCTTCCCAGAACTTCCTCTTCTTCTTTTCAATAAAAAGATCCTCCACACAGTCTCCCCAAAGACATAGGATTTTTTTCCTCAGGGCCTCCTGAGTAGATCTAATGTAAAAAAAAATCAGAGTGTGCAATTCACAAGAGGTAGAAGTGAAACCTTCAGAAAACTAAAGTAGAGAGGGGAGACTACGAAGCACTTTCTTTTCAATGTGAAGGGTGATTATTTCCATATTTTTGTCGTTGAATTCCAGTGCACCTTTTCTTATACATTTGGTCATCTTATTGGTAATTGTGTTTTCTTCTTCGGAGTCGCTAGATGTAGTTTTCTTTTGTGTTTTTTTTGCCTGTTCATATTGGAGTGGTTTGAAGATTGAATTTTAAAAAATAAAAACGTTTTTTTTTGGATTTCTGAGGGTTTTATCCTTGGTCCTCTGAATATCTGGCCGCTAATGTTCGTCAGACGCTTTATACAGCTAGACCAAAGGAGACGACTTGCATGGGACTGTGGATTTATCGTATTATATTGCAACTGAGTACCCGTGAAATAAATAAATATTTTATTGCTACTTACCTCATTCTCTCGCAGGCTAAATCCTATAATGCAGTCCTGGATTTGTCAATAGGCCGTACAGGCCGCGGCCTACAGGCAGCCTACAAGTGAGTGATTTTGTTAGGTGGAAACTTCTAAGGAGGAAGGGGCGGCGCAAATGAAGTGGCCTATACCTATGAAAAATATAAACCCGTCACTGCTATAGTGGTATGTGTTTGTCTCTTTTTAGTGTCGCTCGCTTGTATTTCATCGAGTTTCAAATCACAACGGCGCTAAAGAAGTTTACCTTTACACTCTGGTATGTACAATAAACAGATGGTTTTGCTTTTGTAATAAAAAATAATCATTTACAAAAACATTCACTTTATTACAATAGTTGATATATTTACAGAATTAGTCTTTGTAATTTTTATAAATGGTGATATTTTTTTGGTCGCACTGTTAGTCGTTTTGTGGAAGGTTAGGTTCTGGAGATGATGAAATCATCCTGAAAAAAGAAAAAAAAAAGAAATTAGCAAACTTCAAATATTTATATTGTTATAATAATTTTATAAGAAACAAAAAAGCTAATCATTGGAAACTGTCACAGATAGGGAACGTACACAAACTACGTGACCAACTTTTTGCAATTTTTAACCCCCCCCCCCCCCCGGTGACCAAAATCCTAAGGAACCCGCCGCTCATTTGTATGGAGCGTGACCTTTTGAAGACCCCCCCCCCCCTAAAAGTGTCACGTAGTATGGGTACGTTCCCTAATTTTAGCCATAACATTATATTTAAAAAAAAAATCGAGTGCATTTTACACACGGTAGAAGCGAAACATTACCAAAACATCTTAAACAATTCTTGGAAAGTGAGGTCATAATCAAAGCGGCCAATGAGCGCAGACCTAGCGCCATTTCGTTTCATGTCTTAACCAATAGGAGCCTTGAAAAGTGACAACATAATCAAAGCGGCCAGTGAGAGCAGTTTGATGCTTCACAGGTGCAGTAATGCGTCATTTCCGTTTCACCCCAAAAAACAATATATGTGCAATTCACACGCGGTAGAAGTGAAACCTTTAGAAAACTAAATTAGACAATGGTGGGAAGGATACGAAGCACTGCACAAAGAGGAGACCGATTATTCTATCTCATTCTCTCGCAGGCTAATTCTTATGGATGAATGTGTTTGTCTCTTTTTAGTGTCGTTTTTTCGTTTCATCGAGTATCAAATCACAACGGTGCTAAAGAAAATTTCACTTCAAATGTTGTTTCTTTATCTGCATTCATACATTTTTTAGTAGTTTACGCTTATATTGTAAAAGAAGTAATTAACAATTTTATTTTAAATCTACTCAACGGAAACGGTAGGAAAAGCTTCAATTTATCCAAAGCATTTATTTGTGTATTTTTAATGTAAACCGATTCGTAGTAAAGATTAATCGAAAATAGTGATTTAGCATTAATTTTCGCCATTGAAAAGTAATGCACATGTAGCTAGCAAACTTATAATTTGATGCATGGTACAATGGTTGTTTATTTGGTGGTAATTATCCACAGCTATGATTTTTTTGGTGTAATTATCAACTTAGCGCTAAGCGTAAGACCAATACAATGATTAAGTTAGCCACGGTAAGGTTTAGCGATTAAGTAATCGAGATGAAATTGAATTTGGCGGAAGTTTTGTCGATCTTTAGACACGTTCGAATCTTAGACAATGGTGGCACATCCTGAACATTAGCACAGCCGCCGAGGATAGCGTAATGTCACGAACAATGGCTTTTCAAACTGGACTCTATGAAAAAAAACGTTTTTCAAGCGAATTCAGTTTTTGTGGAATGTTAGCACAAGTTGTTTTCATTCAAAAATGTATAATGAATTGACTTTGCATTGGTTTGGTTTAAAATGTTGTAATTATTGCATTATTTCTTACCTTTGGAGTCTTTACCATCCTCCTCCCTTTTGCCAACCGCCACCTCCTCCTCCGATCCTCAGGATCTTACCTGAAATTATATCACCGATTAATATAAAAAAATTGAAATGATTATTAAGTGCAGTGGAGGTTATCAATCACTTACCCGCCCTGGTATAAGTAACAGATGGTTACTCCTTGAAGGCTCTCGCAAAGACTCTAATTTTTTTGAATGAACGAATCCACATTTAATTTTGAACGAATCTAGACCTCCAGTGTCCCTGCATACGTTGTTAGTAAGCAGTATGTCAAGTTCAGTTGTTTTGTGCTGTAATCAATAATAAACAAACCTCCTCCGAATCCACCGCTGCTGCCACCTCCGTATCCGCCGCCGCCATATCCGCCACCTCCGTGTCCACCGCTGAATCCTCCAAGACTGCCACCTCCGAAGCCACCGCCTCCGTGTCCTCCCAGACCGCCGCCGCTGCTGAATCCTCCGAATCCGCCGCCTCCATGTCCTCCCAGGCTGCCGCCTCCGAACCCTCCGCCGCTCTTGAATCCGCCGCTGCTTCCTCCGAATCCGCCGCCTCCGTAGCCGCCGCCTCCGTGTCCTCCAAGGCTGCCGCCTCCGAATCCTCCGCCGCTCTTAAATCCGCCGCCGCTGCCTCCGAAACCGCCGCCTCCGTATCCGCCGCCACCATGACCTCCTCCTCCTCCCAGGCTGCTGAATCCGCCGAAGCTTCCGCCTCCGAGGCTGCCACCTCCATGTCCGCCGCTGAATCCTCCGAATCCGCCGCCTCCGTGTCCACCGCCGCCGCCTCCGTATCCGCCACCGCCGCCCCCGTGTCCTCCGAGGCCGCCCCCGCTGAAGCCGCCGAAGCTGCCCCCGTGGCCACCGCCGCCGAATCCACCGCCGCCGCCGCCGCTCTTGAAGCCACCGCCCCCGAAACCGCCGCCTCCGTAACCACCGCCGCCGCCGCCGCCGCTGTACAAGCCTCCAGCGCTAGCGGCTGCCGTCAGGGCCAATAAACACACAAATACCTGCAAACAGACAATGATATTAGTCCTGCCACTGATAACCTGGGGTGACCTCTCTACTAGAGTTCTACGCTTCATTTTGGCTTATCAGTAGTTTTACTCCCGACTTTACACGATTCCAATTAGATTCAGACTATTCCAAAAGGAAATCCCATGCATATTTTGTACCAGTCACACAAAAACCAAGACCCGAGCACATTTACAAGAATTATTCAATAGATTTGGAAAATAAATAAAAAATTTCGAGCAACGTATCAAATTGAAACACAATCAGTTAAAAAAGGTACCTAACTACTATGTAATAAGAAGTGTCCCTGAGATAAAATTAAAAAAAAAAACAATAAATGTAAGTACCTACCTAGGAACCTAGGTAGGTACTTTTGCATGCGATCTATGTAAGTCGAAATAATCAAGCAATTATATTAATTGAATGTAAAGGTTTAGGTTTGGGAATGAAAGGTCAGGTAATAGTAATTATATTTTGATACATCAGACATGTTGTTAAAGCATGCTGATATTATGTATTGTATAGAATCAATGTAGTTTGCAAACACACCGTTATTACGACACGATCCGTTATGTCGTAATTATACCATTATTTTTTATAACGCTTTTTACCGAATTGTGGGAGAAAGGTTATACAGATTTATTCCGAGATGGAAACATAATGGCTTATGAATAAAATAAAAGTTACCAATCAACTTGAGGGGATTCATATAAAAACTTTGATGAATGGCAGTGAGCATTTGAAACAATAATGAGTGCAATAAAATGGTCTTGGTTGAATAATACAATAACAAAAAAATGCGAGTGTTTCACATGTAATTAATTAATTATCAATAACGAAATAATAAAACAATCTTCACAAATTAACATGTGTACCGATACGGTTTTTATATTAAAAAAATGAGTGTGCAATTCACACGCGGTGCAAGCGAAAACTTTAGACAAGACAAGAGTGGGGAGCACAAAGAGGACACCGATTACTCTATCTCATTATCTCGCAGGCTAAATCGTATAGATGTATTTGTTTGTCTCTTTTTATGGTCGCTATTTTTCGTTTCATCGTGTTTCAAGTCACAAAGATTGTGATTTGGCTAAAGAAGTTAAAAAAATACGGGAACACGAAAGTTACGCAATTAATCGATTTTGAATGTGTTTTCTGCCCTCTTCCGCAAGAACTATTTTAATTTTTTTAATGTTTTAAATTTTAACGTTTTGTTTTTTAAAATATTATTTAGAGAAAACTCTTAAGCCCTTAATATCAGTATTATAAAAAAAAACTTTTCCTCGTTACAAACACTATTTAAAAATAAAAAAACACAACTTTAATAAACGGAAAATGCAAAACAAAGAAGTGGACCATGTGTAAAATAAAAAAAGAAACAATTTATGTAATATATTATTTTTCAAATAATTTAAATAATAACGAAACCGAATTTAAACATTTTTTGTGTATGATGAAAATTTTTAGAAAAATATTATTTTTATGTAATTTTTAGATTTTTTTTAATTAGCAACACTTTTTCACAACGTATTTTAAAATTGTTAAATATAACTTTTATTAAAAGCAAACAAACTGATAAAATTAAATAATAAAGTGAACATAATTTTTTGAAAGCGTATTTACCTTCATGTTCGTAGTGAAAAGACTAAACTGCGAATGATGCTGTTCAGAAAAATGGCTGTATCTTTTATACTAGTGGCAACACTGGGGATTTGGCGGGAGAGTCGAGACGGAGGTCGAACCATCTCCGCTCATTGTTAAGAGAAGCCTCTCTAAAATTAAGATTATACCAAAAAGTAATATAGTTCGACCATCGCTTCTCGATGGAGCCCGATTTCAAAAAATAAATGCAGGGGTGTCATAATTGTTGATGTAGATCGTGCAATTTGCAATTTTGTGTTGCAAATGCTGCCGTTTGATCCGAGAGTGCACTTTGTTTATCTGTAGATTATTCCACAAGTTTTGAATAATATTTCCAGTTCAAAAATTATATTATTTTAACTTTTAGAAAGGGTGTTTTTTTACTTTTAATTTGCGCTTTGAAGTTTTTTTACTGGCGTTTGGGTATGAACCTAATGGAATTTTTGACGGCCGGCGTAGTGCAGCGGTAAGGCTCTTGACTCGCACACCGAAGGTCGCGGGATCGAATCCCGGCGTGGCAAATAAATTTTATTTGATTAATTTGTGTTATTTCACAATTTATTCATTTAAAATAATATATAGTATATTTGCGACACGTTCCAGAGTGGAAGATACTCTCAGTATCGCCCTGGTGTAAGACCACCATTCTGAATTGAAACGTTGCTTAAAATGGCATTAGCCGTGTTTGGTGACCAGATCTGAATAGCCAGGTACTTCCCCACCTTCCTCTTCCTATCTCCTTCCCGTCCCCACTACCTTCAGCCTTACAACATACCCCAATTGGGGATGCCATAGTCTCACTGGCTTCAGACGGGAGCAGTTGGGACTCTTGTGCGGTATTCATATAATAAAAAAAAATATGTATATCAGTGGAGATGTATTTTTAACGGTTCCGTGACTTTTCATCCTACAGACGAAATATCCTACAGACAAAACATCCCCCAACAAAATATCTACTAAAACCTAACCTAACAAACATTGGACAAAAATAGATATCATGTAAAGACAAAAAGACACCCAATTTAAAAAATAGTGAAATATAAAATAAGGTTATGTTAGGTTAGGTTTTAGTAGATATTTTGTTGAAGGATGTTTTGTCCGTAGGATATTTTGTCGGGGATATTTTGTCGCGGGATGAAAACGCGCATTACCATTTTTAACGGTTACCGGACGACTCATAATGAAATCATCTCAACACCTCCTTTGACAAGTCATTAAAAATTATGAAAAAAATATTTAAAAAATTGGTTAGAATACATTAGGTTAGGTTATGGGCTATTTTTCTGTTTTTTTCATGGCTGGTTAGGTATTACAATATGTTTATTTTGTTTGTTCGAAAATTTAAATAAATATATCTATATCACAAGAATGGTAGTTAGGCACTCTTTGGATTTAACAGAGACACCTGAAATGGAATGTTTTGAAAATAGAATCCGAACAAGTGAATAACTGTCATCTATTGTTTTGGAAAATTTTGCTGTTTATTTTATCATTGTGAAAACCAACTAGTTATTGACAACTAACTACTTGTGCATATTTCAAAATCACAAAAGGATTACTGATCTGGAATTTAAGTTGACAAATTTACGGAGGCCTCCCCTGCTACAAAAAAACTGCATACAAGGTTGGTGAATCTTTTATTTTCCCTGGAGTTTTCGATTGCCATTCTTTGTGATATATATTTGTCCGCGCAAGTAGATTTTCATAATCAAATCTGTGAGTATTAAGCTCAGAGGGTCTGGGGTTATTTACACACCTCAGGATCGCATATTATAATGCATAATTAATAGCTTTTAATGACTTTTCAAAGAGGTGTTGATTTTGAGGTGGCATGGAACCATACATATTATTTAAAAATATATTTACAAATTGTACCTATTTTAACGCAATCATTTAATTATATGCATTTTATAAGCTAGCAAAACAATACAAAATAATAACAAAATAAACACATTAATATAAACCCTCGTTGAACTTAGGTATCTGTCGGTAGATTTTAAAAATGATTTCCAATTTTAAATCTTTTTAATGAATCCCTCGGGTTAAAATGTTTCAATTCCCTTTTGAAAACAGCTCGTGTATCTCGAAGAAATCATCCTGTGAATGAAGAAATCTACGTGTCTCGAAGAAATCATCGTGTCTCCCTTACTATCATAGTTAAAAATATGGTTTTAACCGTGTTAGAAAGAGTTTTTAACTGTAACAGTAATTTTATATGCAAGTCTAAAAGTCGATCACAAAATAATTAAAATGTACACCTTTATGAAACCAAAGTATCCGACCGCAATTTGAAAAAAAAAACCTTTTAAACTTTGGGAATTTTTTATTAATTATTTTTAGATGAACGACAATAAAGTGAGTCGACGACAACGTTTATGATACACTTGTCTTATAAAATATGTTCGAGTTTTCATGTTGTTTTTCGTTAGTTAGAAAAAAGCCATTAGTGAGCCATTTTAAAAACTTTTTCATGTTTGCATTGAAAATTATTGTATTTCAAAAATGATATGTTTGTATCGAATTATAAAATTTGAAAACCTATTTTCAATTTCCGTAACAGTTTTTAGTTTTCGGATGCGTTCAAAAATATTCCATTTATTTGGATTTTATTGCAAAGCGGAAATGTTTTGACCTTAGGCCGAATAGGCCGAAGCCTGAGGGTTAAAGTTATAGGATTGAAATTTTTTTACATGAGCACCACACAGGAGGCCCTGAGGAAAATAGTTTCCCTCAGGGCCTATTTATAGGGAAATTATTTACCTCAGGACCTATGTCATCTTTAGGGACGCTGTGTGGAGGGTTTTTTTGAAGGAAAGGAAGGAGTGGAGAGTTCTGGGAAGGAAAAGGGTTTAAGGGGTGGGTAGGAATCTGGGGTTCAGTGTGTCCTGGTCATCCACCTCCAAGACCTAGACAAACCTCACCCCATGAACCCGGGCACCCCTGTTAATTCACCAAACGTAGCCAGAGGCGTCGGTTATCCAATAAAGGTTCCCGGGGCGGCGGTACCCATTCCCGCCCACAAATTGATGTAGCAATCTAACAAAATCACAATTATAATAATTTGGTATCCAAATTCAAAAATACCCCCTTTTTTAAAAGATTTATTAAACATTACTTCCTCCCTATTATTATTTTTCCATGATTATGTGAATTAATTTAAAATAAATTTTATGAATTAATTTTAAATAAATTTTATGAATTAATTTAAAATTAATTTTATGAATTAATTTTAAATAAATTTTATGAATTAATCCATTAATTTTTTGAATTTATTAAATTTATTTTATGAATTAACCCTTTTCCAGAACTTCGGATCGATGATCAAGAATACCCTTGAAGGCTGTGCCACATACAAAAAAATATCGACATAATTAAGAAACATATCATTTTATTTATTTATAAATGCACCATGATTTATGTTTTCATTGGATACACTAGCGCAAACCCGTGAAAAATCATGGGATATTGTAATTGTAGGTTTTGTGAAGCCGACAGTAGATAATTAGGATTTGAGATTTTCTCGGCCAAAAGTAATATCGTGATTTATTTTTAGGACATTATGCCGCACTGCGCTTTCTACTTCTTTAGTAAACGTTTCAGAAAACATTACAGTGTACATCATCAGGTTAGATATGAAATCGAAGACTATGGTGAAGTGTGTGCTGCACCAAAAGTAAACGCAGAAAATCACTGTAATATACCACCCCTTAGCCTTAGAGGATTGGAGTTCTCAACACGGAATCGTATCTACATACATAAAAACATACTTCATCATAATCTTCGATTACACACCTGTCTTGAAGGTGGATACTGTAATACTGTACGAAACGTTGGCTAAATAAGGAGGAAGCCAATACGGCATAGTAACCCAAAAATAAATCATGATAATACTGACAGTAGATACAAGTTCTTTCATTGTCTATCAAAAATAAATTTTGTCAATTTTTTTAATTACTCGTATGTAAAACTATATTTTTTTCAAGAAATAATGATCAGAAGAGTTATTTTCTATATTTTGTGGGATCGTTATCGAAATAACGGACGTGATCTCCTGTCAGATATTTTAGTTTAGATCGTTTTAAACACGAATTCCCGCAAGTAGGCATGATTATTTTTTCATTTAATGTACGTTGTACATGGAAAAAGCAAATAAATCACACAAATCTGTGAATCTGAGAATAACTCTTCGGAAAGACGACTAGAACTACCTTTCGAATGAATACTGTTAGGAAACTTTAAATTTCAATAGTGATTCACATTTAGATCTATAAATTTTTGACATGTCAAGCATTTAAGCAAAAATAATTCAAATAAAGAATTATCAATTTAAAAAAAGAGTGTGTAATTCATACGAGGTTGAAGTGAAACCTTCAGAAAACTACAGTAGACAAGAGTGGTTCGCTACGAAGCACCGCACAAAGAGAAGACCAATTATAATATCTATATCTTCGTTATTTGGTCAGGTAGCAACAGACAATTAAAGAATTTTCTTACATTCATTAATAACCTTCATCTGAATTTTAAATTTACATAAGAACAACCATAATAACAACAGCTTAACGTTTTTTTTTGTATTTTGATTTAAGCAAGCCCTTGCGCGGCCCAGTACCATTTGGTCCACGGCCCGGTACCGGGCCGCGGCCATGGGTTGGTGACTACTGCATAGATTATAGAAGTACGTATGTGTTTTTCTCTTTTTAGTGTCGCTATTTTTCGTTTCATCCAATTTCACAACGGTGCTAAAGAAGTTTTCACTTGAAAAAATAATATTTTTACTTACCGCTTGTCTGATAAATCATGCTTTATACTTTTTATAATTTTGTAAATTAAATGTTGATTGAACTTGAATAGTCTTACGCATTACGCAGGAATACCATTTCAAATCACGTATTCACACATGCACCGATGACAGAAATTAGTATGTTTATTTCTCAACATGAATCAAGGATTATCATGCGATTCACATTGAATGCGGTTAGACAAGAGATTATCGGCAGAGATGAAAGAAGTAGCATAGATCGGTTGGGAATTGCAAATAGTTGAATACCTATATTGTTGATTTGGTTCCAAAGCAACTCCGAATCACGCGATTTCAACACCCCTTTGAAAGGTCATTAAAAAAAAAAAATTACAACTAGTCCATAACCTAACCTAACCCGTTTAATCATTGGCGACCATATTTGTCCCTGCTCACTTAGGTCTCATAGAAATCGTTGTGTCTCCCTTACCAATTTGGGAGGCGGGAATGGGTACCGCCGCCCCGGGAACCTTTATTGGATAACCAACACCCCTGCCATAGGTCACCCCAAGTGGTTCGCTACGTTTGGTGATTTAGCAGGGGTGCCCGGGTTCATGGGGTGAGGTTTGTCTAGGTCTTGGAGGCGGATGACCAGGACATACTGAACCCCAGATTCCTACCCACCCCTTAAACCCTTTTCCTTCCCAGAACTCTCCTCTCCTTCCTTTCCTTAAAAAACCCTCCACACAGCATCCCCAAAGATGACATAGGCCCTGAGGGAAATTATTTTCCTCAGGGCCTCCTGTGTGGAGCTCAAGTAAAAAAAAAAAATAGTGAGAAGTAGATGAGGGGGGGGGGCTCGACTGTCATCTTTTGTTTAGCAATTCGTTTTTATTTATTTATTTATTTGAGACACAAACAGGATATTTATAAAACATTATGTGGGTAATACATAATAAATTAAAATACAAATATAAATATCCCTAGACTAATGTGTCTGCAGTAATCACATTTGAATTTTTACAGAAGCAAACACATGAAAAACATTGCAAGTATTATTTATACATAACTTTAAAAACATAAATACAAAATTGAAATGCATTATAAGTATACAATATTTATGAAGTATTTCCTGAAATGTAATAAAACAGCAAAAAATTTTTTTTTAGGTGCACAAATCGTTTTGTATTTTAAGTACCGGATTGCTACCTCCTTCCTTCTTGTATTCATGATATAGTGCAGAGGTTCCCAAAGTAGGAGCCGCGGCACCTGGGGTCGACATCCTTGGCACGTTTGTGACTGAAAATAATTTGAAGTGGACCAAGTGCATCGGTGTGTGCACTGATGGTGCTCGATCAATGTCTGGTTGCCATGGAGGATTATAGGCGCTGATTCGCAGCTATGCCCTGATGCTTTGTGAACCCATTGCATCATCCACAGAGAAGCATTCGCATCGAAATCGCCAGTCCGCCACTGAATCTCGTCCTAGAATGCGTAGTAAATATGGTAAACGACATAAAAACTAGGCCACTTAAAACAAGATTTTTCAAAAAACTACGGGGATTTGGAAGCCGAGCACTCGTCACTTTTGTACTACTTTAGCTCTCACGTAGTAATGTACTATCTCGTACGTTTGAACTGGAAAAGAAATTCACACTTTCCTGAAAGAAGATGATCTTATGAAAGCCAACAATTTCGCGGATGAAGACTTTCTGCTGAAACTGGCAAACTTGTGCGACATATCCGTAAAACTAAATGTCTTAAATCTGTTTCCACAGGGCCATAACATGCACATAATTAAGCTTGTAGAGAAGATTTCATCATTCAGGATAAAACTACAAAAAATGTGGAAAAGAAAAATGAGTGATAATGGAGGCAAAAATTGCTTTCAAATATTGCAACAGTACATGGCCCATAGAGAGCACCTATCACAGTTAACTGACTGGTTTGCAAAGTACTTCGCAGAAGACCGAGTGGAGAAGTTTGGGTGGATGCAAGGTCCATTCCGTGCTCAAGCTCCACAAGATTTTCCTACACAAGAAGAAGAACATTTAATTAACCTTTCGAGCGACAACAGCCTAAAAACAATATACGCTTATCCGGATTTGACGGAGTTTTGGGTATCTGTAGCTGTACGGGTCCTCATTCTTTTTGCGACTTCATATCTGAGCGAAGCTGGATTTTCAGTGGTTGCTGTTATAAAGAGCAAATTTCGCTCGAAAATAAACGTAAAAAAAGAAATTAGAGTAGCTGTATCAAGCCTTATTCCCCGATTCGAATAATTGTACAGTGAGCAGCAGGTTCACCCGTCGCACTAAACATAAACACCTTATATATTATGTATACTAACATCGTATGTGGAAGGTTTTTGTAATCATATTTGCATAATCATAATCGTAATTTCACCTATCTTTTCCTACCAATAAAAGTACTTGTTCATTTTAAAAACGAGTTGTTTTAGTTTCTTACCTGGTTTCTTCTCCATAGTCTTACACATATGAAATATAGCTACCACAAATGTCTGTTGCATTATCAGGGCAGATTCGGCAGATCCGGTAGATGTGTAGTGTGTAAAAAAAAAATACACATCTACCGGATCTGCCCTGATGACGGACACTGCAATGCTGTCCGAAACGTTGGCTAAAGAAGGAGGTAGCACAACAAGGCATAAAACCCCAAAAACAAATAACAAAAATACTTTTGGCTGTGAAAATCTTAAAACGTATCCAAAAAATTACATGTTCATTTCTAATAATAAAATTTGAAAGCTTATTTCACCACCTTTCGAAAATAGTTTTTAGTTTTCGGATACGTTTACAAATATTCTATTTATTTGTATTTTATTGCAAAGTGGATATATTTTTACCTACGGCTAAATTCACGCGGGTTTTGAAGGGCTAATTTTTTATTTTTATTTTTAAAAGAAAGACAAACATTCCCGGGTTACGAATAAGCCAACAATGTTTGAAAATCTCCTACTACCACCACAGAAAGCCGAAAATGTTGCTTGTGTTGTGATGGAGGTCTTAGCCAGCCGAGGAATCGAGCACGCGACGCTCGGGTGGGACCCAAGTGCTATGCCCACTCAACCACTGACCAGTAACCACTGACTAATGTAAACTATTCCAATGTTGTACGTATGTTTTACATCTCTTTTAATGACTTTTCGAAGCAGGTGTTGAAATTGTATGATTCTGAGTTGTCCGGTCATCAGTTCAATTTCATGCACTAAATTAATTTCCTAGGTACTAGACCACCTGTATTTAGTTAATTTTGGTAGGTATATTCACCGGTTACCCGACAGTTAAACACCGACAGCAGGCCCCCAAAATTATAATTATTATAAAATTACAACATTTAAAACCGACTTCAGAAATAGATATTAAACGAATGTATTTTCTGTGTCAATTTTTTGTTCTTACACGCTGATATATACAGTATTAGCAGTTTTTTCCTTTATGCATTTAAATGAAAATATGTTTTATATTTTTATTATATTTTGTGTAAGTATGTGTATTTTTCCTAAACCGACTGCTAAAAGTATATAAGTATGCCGGGGGGCCAAATATCGGGGGATCAAAGATCAACTGTCATGGAACCATAATATTATCCCTAAATGAGAAGTACAAAACGAAAATAAATTATTATCTATGTATGAGGTCGGGGGCATCGGCAAGATCGTCTATTTTTTTTTTTTTTTTTTTTATTTAAGTTTTTATTCCAGCAGGACTGGGAGGGTAGTGCAATCCCAGTCTGCCATATTACATAAACAACTATAAAAGAAAAAAAAATGTTTAAATATTAGGTATGTACCTAATTAAAACATAAAATGAAAAATACAAATAACAAAAAATAAGCATAAAATTAAAATAAATAATAAGCAGACAGAATTAAAAATAAAAAGATAAAAAGATATTTTGGGATCGTCCGTCATGGAGGTCGCCTCATCATCTGCATCCATCGCTCATTTAATGGGGAACTGAGCCACTCGGATGCAGCCACGACAATGATATTGGTTGAAGTCCGTATCCTGCTCCAGAAGCTGGCTAGTCGGTGGCGAAGTAAGGCTGAGAATGAGTGCACCCTCCCCTCGGTGAACATCGTGGAGGCACTGCAGAACCTCGGTAGTTGCATAAGTTGCCTATATGCATTATTGTAGCACACCCTCAGTTTGTCCCATTGCGCTGCTGGGTATTGTGTCCACAATTCAGACGTATACAGGGCAGTACAGTATGTCTTGAATAGTAATTTTCTGACATTTTCGCTGCAGTGGTAGAACCGCCTTGAGAGCATTCCGGCCCGTATGTTAATTGCTCTTCTTTGTCGTTCCATATCTTCTATATCCTTCATGTCTTCGGTTAGGATTTGTCCCAGATACTTAACCTGTGAGGCCACAAGCAGTTCATTTCCTTCTAGATATATTGGAGGAATATGTGATGGCTCCTTATTGTGTTTGAAAGCGACGATGACTGACTTTTTAGAATTGTACAACAGGTTATGAGAGTTTGCGTACTCTTCGCATATTTGCACAAGTCGTCTCATCGCTTTAATCGAAGGTGCAAGCAGCACCATGTCATCGGCGTAATTAATGTTGTTACTTCCTTGTCCACAGATATGACAACCGATTCGTGTATCGTTCAACTCTTGTAAGAGGTCGTTAATGTACACATTAAATAGAGTTGGAGACATATTTCCCCCTTGCCTGACTCCGCTCTTAAGGAATAAAGGTCTTGAAGAAGCTCCTGCCCATTGAATGTGATTTTCCTGTTGTCCGTACCAAATAGCCAGCATATTGACCACTGCTGCTGGAACATCTCGCTTTATGAGTTTTTCCCATAATAATTGATGGGAAACACGATCAAACGCCTTGCTTAAGTCAAGAAAACACCCATAGACTGTGGTTTTTCTTTTTTTGTAGTAGGCTATTGTTTGTTTTACTCCATAAATGGCCATATCGGTTGATGAGGCGCTCTTGAAGCCGAATTGGTTATCAAGGGTAAATAGTTTCTCTTTGACTAGTGCGAATAAGATTTTTTCAAATAGTCTCGAAAGCATTGTCGCCAAGGAAATCGGTCGGTAATTTCCTAATACCGATGCATCCAGCTGATTGGATTTCAGGATTGGTACGATAATAGTTTTGCTCATATCCATCGGCATATGTGTGTGTCTTAGGAGGCTCGAGTACAGGGCGGCTAGAATAGTATGAAGTTGATCTCCTGCGTATTTTATATGCTCAATACCAATGGCGTCGTATCCTGGACTTTTACCATGGGCGGTTTGCTTAATTGCGCTTTCAATCATTGCATGAGTAACATTCATGACCAGGTCATCATTGGCCGCAGGCGGGCATGTCATTATCGAAGGTTTCGTGGTATCTCCTTGATCCTCGCTTAAAGAGAAAAAGTCTCTAAATTCGTTGGCTATGTTTTCATCACCCATAATGTTGTTGACGCATAGTGGAACTTTGCTCTTGGCTTTCAGCACAGTTGAAGTTTTTTGCCAAAACTTTCTGAAATCTTTGTTATGCATAGACGTAGCTATGCTATCCATTCGTGCTTTGTTTTCCGCGTGTTGACATTTTCGGAGAGCAATTTTAAAAGATTTCTTACTAGTTTTCCTTTCGTCTGCGAAACGGCCTTCCGTAGGCCTTCCGGCTTGAACCCAGCAGAGGAATGCATGTCTTGAATGGCGGTACAAAGTGGAGACTTCATTATTCCACCCAGGAACAATTTCATACATTTTTTTGGGTTCTTTCCTTCTGAATGCTTTTATGGCGGAGTTTCTTAGTATATGGACAATATTACCGTAGAGAGAATCTAGTTCAAGTTTATGAGTTTCGTTATCACAGTTAAGTCTTTGACATCTTACGGCATCTGGGGGTTTCATTTTTAACAATATATATAAGGGGACGTCTATAAGGGGACGGGTTTAGGGGGTTCACCCCCCCTCCCCCTGATCGACCTCAATATTGCATAGAAAAAAGATAATAGTACTCGTAGATTACATTCCTGAATAATCCAACAATATTATTTGGACCAACTCTATTAATTAGTTGTGGTAAGTAGATCCCAAAACATTTTCAAATAAATTTTCCACCCTCCCCCCTTTCTCCCTTGCTCTCCCCTCTAGTATCGAATCACCCCCCCCCCCCCCCATGTGAATGCTTTAGTTACGCTCTTGGGCATCGGTATTGAAGGGATGTAGGCTGTTATTGTAGTGTTGTGAAAACAAAAATCTATGGATTAAAATAAACACTTGTCTAAATTTCGCCTTTGGGCTGCTTGAACAGATAACATCGTAAGTAATTTTGACTTTACTAAGAAATTTGATTAAAATAAGTATTTTCTATAACTTTGAATACCAATTATAGACATATGTATACGTTCACTACACTTCCCTATCTAACTTATTTTCCTATCAACATTTATCTTCTTCTTTTTCAAGGTTTTCCTATAACCTCTGTAAGGCTGCATATTTGCGAACCGAGCCACGAATTATGGGAAAGGAACGAAGCAAGAAATGGCACGAAAAGCCGCTTGCGGATGCTTCATTCCTTTTCCGTAGTTCGTGGTTCGGTTCGCCTCGGTCCCAGTGCTGGACTAACGGGGAGGGGGGGGGGGAAGGGTCGGCCCACCCCGGCCCTCTGTCCTGGGGGGCTTCCAAACGCCTCCATGTTCCCTTGATCAACCCCTAAACAAGGCTTTAAGGGGGTATGCTAGGCTGGATTTTTTTTTTTATATTTCCATAGTTTAGATATTCAAAAATATCTCATAAAAAGGATTTTAAGAAATTAGAATTATTCTAAAAGTTATAACCAGTTTAGTGTCGCGGTTTACCAACCAGTGGTCCGTGGACCACTAGTGGTTCGCAAGAGCTAGAATATGGTCCGCGAAAGATTTCAAACTTTGAACGATCGAGCGCCGGTTAATAAGCGAGCTCGGCATTGCTGGTGACCGGGGGGCGTATTTACAAAACCTATACCGATTCAGTCGCGGTAACGACAATTTACATTTTAAATATACCTCTATATTGGTTATTTTTTGTCATATTGCAAAAACAAAAATTGTTCTAAAATCTAGATGAAATAATCTTTCTGATGTGTATATTAGAAATTAATAATTTTATTTCTAAATATTTAAATTTTAATATTATTCCCATATATTGTAAATACACCTCTATATTGATAATTTTTTATCACTTTGCAAAAACAAAAATTGTTCTAAAATCTAGATAAAATAATCTTTTCAATGTGTATATTAGAAATTAATAATTTTAATTCTAAATATTTAAATTTTGATATTGAAAATTTAAAGCGACTGAAACGCGATAGGGATTGTAAATACGCGACCGGGGGAGGTGGGAAGGGCAAGGGCCTCTTTATTTTTAACCTTGTGGTTCCTGTTAACTACAATGAAATCAAAGTGGTCCCTGGTCAAAAAAGGTTGGGAACCACTGATCTAAATAGAACAAAACTCAAAACTACGTTTTTCGAGACGGTTGACACGATATCTCAAGTTCTACTCAACCAATTTACTTTAAATTTGGTGTGAGCCTTCTCTATTCATTACTCTATGGCATGAACCAAAACTATAACAAAATTTCAATTATTACTATTTTTAAAAAATTCGAAAAGTCAAAACAGCTGCGCCATTTTGCGAAAAAAAAATTATTACATTTCCGAGGTTCGGGTCATAGCAGCGTTTGCTTGAATTAATAATAAATTTGTTTTTTTTGTTGTTTTTTATTAGTAGGAGGGTTGCAATCGTGTCAACCAGGGCGCGCTATTTTCTTGAGACCCCCACTTCAACACCCTGTAACTTTTTGAATTTTGAATTTTTTCGTTTTTTTTATGTATTCTAGCCGTCGAGCAGTGTATCACTATATTGAGAGCAAAACCTTTCCACACATGTCATATCTATATGCATATATATATAAATCAAAATATGCTTGCTTGGGTGTATAAATATGAGTAGGTATATAAGTCTATGCGTTGCTAAACCATTCATCCGATTGCGATGAAACTTTGGGAATTTGATGTGCGCATGCCCGCGATGGTTTCTATTTATAATAATCAGCTCTAGTGTCATGAAATTAAGCGTTGCTAACCATTCATCCGATTGCGATGAAACTTTGGGGAATTGATGTGCGCATACCCGCGATAGTTTCCATATATAATAGTGAGCTCTGGCATTTTAAATTCTTGTTAAAAAAATTGCAATAGGTGGTACACGAGTTGTTTGAAAACTGAATGTACCGGGACTGAATGTATGGAATGCGGAAGGGGGGAGGGGAACTCGGGAGGGGGGTTCACCGGACGGAAGAATCGGGAGAGGGGAGTGGGGAGAGGTAAGACGGAGAAGACAGAGTGGGAACGCGAGAGGGGAAAAAGGGAACGGGACAAATGGGAAAGGACACGCAGGGAGAAACAATTTCTAAGTGGTATAGCAACGCGCGCCGAGAACTCGCTAGTTCCTCATAAATATCATTATACCTACTTGATTATATTTACCCGCAATTTAAAGTTCATTGTATTACTGTAAATGATTTCATATATTTGAACAACAGACCTACCTCAAGTCAATTATAAATAATAATTTGTAGAGATTGGCCACAGTGAATTGAACACACACCGAATGAACTTGATGCATCTGCTCTGACATTTACAGTGTAGTTACTTCTGTAACCCTGACAACACTCGAATGTAATCACATTTAGACATTACTTCGTTGCCTTCAACAATAAACACCAATTGACCGATGTTTTTTTTTTAATAAAAATTAACAATTAAGCTCTTCCGATTGCCCATTTATGATTTTCCTTGGCCGGAACTTAAATTATTATTATAATTGCCGCTTAATGATGAAAATGTATAAATGTACCAGATACCTACTTCTAAAATAAAAAATATTTAATATATGAATATGTTCACATGAATGTCAGATGGAAAACTGAGGAAATGTTAACTATATAACGCACCGTACATTTCATAAAAATGAGTACCTATACTGTGCTGCTGCTTTACGTATTTTTTTTTACATTAGCTCCACACAGGGGGCCCTGAGGGAAAAAATCCTCAGTGTCTGTGTTATCTTTGGGGGCGCTGGTGGAGGGTCTTTTTAGGGAAAAGAAGTTCTGGGAAGGAAAAACCTATGAGGGATGGATAGGAAAATGGGGGTCAATGTTTCCAGGAGTGAAGGACGTATAAATCCATCCTTTCCATTGCGTTGCAAGACGATGGGTCGAGAGAGTCCGACTGGAGAGATTAAGGTTAGGTCTCCCTCAATCAGTCTCTCCCAAACCGTCCCGCCACGCTGTAGGTATTCGCAGTACCATTCGCCGCCAAGATCTACACAAACCTCACCCCATGAACACGGGCAACCCTTCTAAGTCACTAAACGTAGCGAGCCACTTAGGGTGACCCATGACAGGGGTGTTGGTTATGCAATAAATGGTTTCCGGAGCAGCGGTACCCGTACTCTCCCCCCAAATTGATTATGTATGGAAAATACCAAGATTTTGTCGTTTTGAACTTGCCAGATGCCATCCGAACACAATTCTATGTTACGGAACGTACCCATACTACGTGACCTGTTCGGGGGGGGGGGGGGGGGCTTCAAAATACTACGCTTGGTACAAATGAGCGGCGGGTTGCTTAGGTTTTTCGTCACCGGGGGGAGGGGGGGGGGGAGGGGGGGGGTTAAAAATTGCAAAAAGTTGGTCACGTAGCATGGGTACGTTCCCTTATCCCAGACAAAATTGGTAAAAACAGAACCAGAATCTGTGCGAGATGCGATTCCTTATCGAAGCGATCAACATGATGAAGCAGTACCTACCAATCAAGGCTGGGCAGTATTTGAATTACTTGTAATTGAAATACGTATTTGAAATACAAATACGTATTTTGTATTTGTATTTCAATTACTTCCTAAAAATGTATTTTGTAATCGGTATTTCAATAACCTGATGCTGAGGTATTTTGTAATTTGTATTTCAAATACTTATGGCTTCAAAATACTTTTTCAAGTATTTAGCGACCTTAATAATGATTTTGAAAAATAAACTGACATGGATAATACATAGACTAAAAACGCTAAAATCCAGACCAATATATTATGTTAATATTTAAGCACGTCCTGTGCTATAATAGGTACTCGTAGCACTGTTATTGTACATTTTCTATCATATTTGTATCATAATATTATATTATACTTGTCATTGTTTTGTATTGTACATTTTTGTGTCATAGTATAGATCAAGCATTATACGAATAATTTGACTGAATACTAGATTATTTTTAATTTAATTTCAGAAGAGCGCACTTGAAGTGAAACAACACAAAACTGCGCTTTACAAATGTCATGTTATAATAATAATAATTATTATTATCTAACACCTGGGTTTTATACTGCAAAATTTTACAAGTGGAGCGGAGATGAGATGTGTCTTCTGAGCAATATGACTGGTCAATTTTTGCATGTCTCTGTTTCACTCTGCTCAGCTTTGCTTCTATAGCAACGCACTCTTAGATATGGGCACTTACGACATTTTTTTGCAACCAAAGGTTCTACCAAAACCAAATGTATTTTGTAATTTGTATTTTGTATTTGAATTTAAAAAATGATTAAAATAGTGTATTTTGTATTTCAAATACACGACTTGAAAGTATTTTGTATTTTAAATACATGCGAAAAAGTATTTTATAATTTGTATTTTAATTACAGCAAACCATGTATTTTGCCCAGCCTTGCTACCAATAATCCAGCTAAATTGATACTTTTGAATTCACTACTGCACCATGAAACCTTTTATATTACGATTGTAGAAGGTCTCTTCAAGACCAATGTTTATTCCTTCCTCTTCTCTAAAAGACCCTCCACACAGCATCTCAGATTACAATGGCCCTGAGGGAAATTATTTTCCTCAGGGCCTCTTGTGTGGAGTTAATGTAAAAAATGTGTTAAGTGAAATTGCCTCCCCTCCATTAAACATCTCTTTTCTTCTAGAGCCGAACTCAACTCCAATCTTCCATATAATTCAGAAATTTCAAAAATTCACCTTTCCTTTCTCTTTAATTTGAATGATAGCCTAGAACACCCTTGAAGGGAGAAATAATTGAAAAAAAAGAAGAATTAAAATGAAACACTGGTATTATCATATTAAACTGTAGTTTATTAGCAAGATACAATTTATTTTCACATAGACATAATTTATGACTTCACTTTGAGTGGATAATTTATGATTTTGCATGGAAGTGTTATGCTAATTTTAAAGACTATTCCACATCATGTACATACTTGCAGTTAGTAGTCAGTAGTCATTTAATTTGTAGGAAGTTCCTGGCAAGGGTTGTATCGTGTTGCATATTAGGTGTTTTATCGGTTCGTGCATTAACATGTGATGAAATAATTGACAGAGGATATGTTACATTACCTTTTATGATCTTGTTTTGATAATTTTCAAATTATTAATTGTTTTTGTGTTTAATTCGTAGAACTCCATTTAATTTTAAAAAAAAATAAAGATGAATTAAATTCCATATTGTTATTAAGTTCTGCAAGTATTTTAGTTTTTTTTTATTTTTGTGATAGCTGTTTCGGCTTATAATGCCGTTTTCAAGCTATGGTTAAACCACTTTGAGACGACCTATTTATGTGATTCTAAATTTTAAAAATTTGAAGTTGTTTAAATTGATTTATTACCGGTTAAACCAATTTGCGGAGAAAATAATTGAGACAGTAGATGCTAAATTATGTTAAGTGCGTTATTTGTTTAGGTTTTGTAAACATACTAGGAAGTGTGGAATTGTTAACGTACTAAGAAGTGGAGAATAAATAAAGTTCCTTAAAAAATTTTAGAATCATATGAATAAGTCGACCCAAACTGACGTTAAATAATTATAATTTCTGACGCACAGATTTTGGGTACCTTTATTAAAAAAAATCACGCCAAAAACAATTGTTCGCCAATCAAAAATCGGTTATTTTGTCTGTCATTTTTAAATCTCCATTTCTGTAATATAAAACTTTTGTTTATTCTATAGTGCTGTAATGTAAATTAATATTAAGTAATTGAAATAGGCTGATAAATTGAACGTAGTCCGTGGAAGTAAAGAATACTAGATTGGTCTTTGTATGTTACCAGTTACCACATAAAGAAAGAGAAAACGTACTCATATAATTGCAAATTCAAACAATTATTAATTTACACTTAATTTATCCTAAATGATCACTTGCCTTTTCATTAGTAATCTATATAAATAAAAATAAATCGCCGAAATGTATGTACGCGCATAACTTCCGAACGACTGCACCAAATTGGATAATTCTTTTGTTGTTGTGTTCGTTATGGTCAGGACAAGGTTTGTATAAAACTACTGGTGAGCTCTGGCATTAGGAAATTTGTATAAAAAATTGCAAAAGGTAGCACGCGAGCTGTTTGAAAACTGAATGTACTGGGATTGAATGAATGGAATGCGGGAGGGTGGAACTCGGGAGGAGAGTTCGCGGGACGGGGGAAGCAGGCGAGGGAAGTGGGGAGAGGGAAGGCGGTGTGGGAACGCGAGGGGGAAGGGGACGCGGGAGAGGAAAGGGAGAGGGGAACGGGACGAATGGGAAAGGACACGCAGGGAGAAACAATTTCTTTATTAAATGGCATAGCAACGCATGCCGGGAACCGAAATAGTAATCAAAATAGGCTGATAAATTGAACGTAGTCCGTGGAAGTAAAGAATACTAGATTGGTCTTCGTATGTTACCAGTTACCACATAAAGAAAGAGAAAACGTACTCATATAATTGCAAATTCAAACAATTATTAATTTACACTTAATTTATCCTAAATGATCACTTGCCTTTTCATTAATAATTTATTATATTTTTGAGGCGTATAATTACTGCAAGTGTAATTCGCTCCAAGTGAATTGGTATACAGGGTGTCCGGGGGTGAAGTGCATTAACTTCGGGAGGAGATTCTACATGATGGTAGGAGTAAAAAATATTAACAACTTTTTCCGAAATTCCAACTTTTTTTCCATACAAAAAGACGTACCTACTAAAAATCCTTAGAGTGAGGTATAGGTAAATCAACTTATGTTGGAAGCAATAAAAATGCTTAGAATTGATGTATTGGTCTAAATGTGTGAACGTCAAACGATGCCCACTAACCCGATAAGGCTCTCTGTCTTGCTTACTCCCACTTATTGTAACTAGTTAGAAGAGAGTCAAGTTTTTACGACATTTCCTCAGGTTGCACTTATGGGGTGGGGTGTCCTATTCATTCTGTTCGTAATTTGATTTAATAATAATAATAATAAGTTATTTATATCAGCCGAACAGAGCGGTGGGTGCAATACTCTGTCTGCCATAAAAAAGTATACATTACATAAAATGGATTTACATACTATATAAAAAAGAAAAAATAAAATAATATAAAAATATTTAAAAAGAAACATATATATACATATTTAGTACTTGTATATCTACTACGGGGGCTTCAGATGAATTCTCCATGTTTGGTGAAGAGGCGCGCCCTGCCACTGGACCACGGCCTGGACGAGAGTGTTCTCCGATCTTTGGTATCGCTGTCTCACCCCGGATATTCTGTGGCGCATCAAAGCGGCGAACCCATGTACCCTTCCTTCTGCGAACATCTGCCAGGCACTGCATCGCCAAGGTAGGCCGAATAGCGCCCTATATGCGTTATTGTATTGTACTCGAAGTGTGTTCATGACGCCTTGTGAGTATCTTGTCCATAGTTCGCCGGTGTAAAAGCTCATGCAGTAGATCTGGAATATTTGCTTCTTCACCGGAGAACTGCACCTGTTGAATCTCCTGGCGAGCATGTTGGCTCGCACGCTTAGTACTCTTCTTTGGTGTTCTATGTCATTTTTATCATTTAGGTCATCAGTGACGACATGCCTCAAATATAGTGCACCTATATTTGGGGCATGTCGTAATATAGTGCACCTGCATATCGCAAGTAAAATAATTACAAATTTTTAAATTTGAAACGGAAATAGTTTTCATTATTTTTAATTCGCGTGTGCAAATTTAATATTTATTATATCATCATGGAGTCCTGTTACGAAACGGGACGTGGCAAATCACTGAATGGACAAACTCGTGAAATTTTATTCCGCGTGTTTAATTATTTTATTCATAATATAAAAAACGGTGGTCAACTTTTAAGCATAAATGACTCGTATGATTTAACGTCTAAATCAACTGGAGTATCACAGACTAGTATTCAACAGTTAATCTTTTGTACCTTTGTTTGTTTGTTTTTTTTTAATTTTTTAATTTTTTTTTAGGAACATTAACAACACTTTGTGTTAGAAATTTGTTATATTTTAGATAATATACGTATAGATGGTTGCTGATGATGACTGATACATAATTAAATACAGTGTTGCTGATGATTGCTAACACATAATTATAAAAATTAAATAATCCATAAGCAGCCAAATTTTTAAGCACAGATTATGAAAATCACATTTCTTTCAACATTAGATTCTTAGTTTAGGTAAACTAAGTAATTCATGCGTATTGAGTTTGAAACGAAATATTACAAATGTCAAATCCGCACAAAAAAAATGGCGGGAATGGAGAAGTTTTATATGGGAAATTTTTAACTAATCGAAATCGAATTTTAATGCATGTTTTTCCATCTATCCCGACCGAAACCGATGTTTCTTTTATTATTAGCATTAAAATTTTATTGCTACTTTTCAGAACTGGCAATACCATAAGGGAACGTACCCATACTACGTGACCCACAATTTTTAACTCCCCCCCTCTCACCTCGGTGACCACGTATAGTATATTCCAAGACCCCCCTCCCTCCCCCTACAGTTTTCATGTAGTAAATTATAAATATGGTTTTGAACCATTTCTTGCTAACAAAAAGTTTAAAAAAATATATTTGACTTATATTTGTCTTTATTTATACGGCGCTTGCTGCGTGACGTCAAGAGTACATGCATACCTATAATTAAAAGTGGAAAAAATATTAAAAAGTTAGTGGAAAAACCTAAAAAAAATTCTAGATTGACTACGTGATAAAAACCTAAGCCCCCCGCCCACCATTGTGACCAAGCGTGGTGTTTTGTAGACCCCCCCCTAAATGGGTCACGTAGTATGGGTACGTTCCCTAAGAATTCTACATTCGAAAAAAATATTTGCGAAAAGTCTATAGGAATATGGTTAAGGGGATTCAACATTCTGGTACAGTGGTTCTTAACCTTGTTGGAGGTACTGACCACCACCAGTTTCATATACGCATTCACCGAACCATTCTTAATTGGAAATCGAACCGAATCATATAAGTCGGGGGTGTGACTTGACCTCCGCCGAACCCGCGAGACTGACTCGCCGAACCCCTGAGGTTCGACCGAACCTAGGTTAAGAACCACTGTTCTAGTATTTTCTGTTTTGTCGTTTTCATGCAAGACGTGAAAGAAGAAAGATTTTTATGAACGGCTTTTAGGATGATCATTGGCCACATGAAAAAATATCTACTAGTAGTGTATCTCGTATTTTTATATCAATGCTTCTTGTTGTAATGACGCACCAAAAACTCCAACTTAACTACACTGTCTGTGGATCACGCCTTTGGGTTACAATCTATTTGTTTTATTATCGCTTAGATTTAAGGCCGGTTTTCGAAATGTAACGACAAAGTCATACTAATCATAGTGCAGATTGCACCACGATCGTGCTTTACTGCGAAATTGACCGATGGCATCAGTTCATCGTTCCCTTTGTTAACCCTTAATTAGGCGCATGGGGTCAAAACCATTTCAAATTGAAAATAAAATATGTTAGAGTGTTTGGAATGCGTTAGCTCACTTTCTAGCTTCCTATCTTCCCGCGGGGTATAGGTCTCGCAAGTTAGGTTGGTTTCATCACAGTACCTACTCATACAGATGCAAAACTTTCATAAAGTTTAGTTTTAGGCTTTGAAAAAAAAACATTAATGATTATTTCACAATTGAGAATTTGAAGCCAAAGCGTGTTGAAGTCGGTTACATAAAAATTATTTTTTTTAGGACATTGTTATTGAAATACTAAAGGTTATCAAAATAAAGTTTATTAACTAAATGTGATAATCTTCAAGATTGAATTAAAATGGGTATTCATAAATAACGACAAGGTTAAAAAAATATTTTGTTAATTAAAAAGATAAATAATATACATATACAAAATATTTTATAATTATGTGTCAGCAATCATCAACAACAATAAAATTATATAGTTATGTGTCAGTCATCATCAGCAACAATCTATATGTATTTTATCTAAAATATAACTGATTACTAATACAAAGGTACAAAAAATTAACTGTTCAATACTAGTCTGTGATACCCTAGTTGCCTTAGACGTCAAATCATATAAGTCAACCATGCTTAAAAATTGACCACCGTTTCTTATGTTATACATAAAATAATTAAACACGCAGAATAAAATTTCAGGACTTTGTCCATGATTTGCCACCTACCGTCTTGTAATAGGAATCCATGATGTCATAATAAATATTACATTTGCACACTTTACAAACACTCTGTAAATCTACTATAATAAAGATTCGAATAAAAAAAATAATGAAAACTATTGATTATTTCAAATTTAAAAATTAGTAATTATTTCACTTGCGATGTGTAGGTATAGGTGAATCAACTTAAGTTGGAAGCAATAAAAATGCTTACAATAATTGATGTATTGGTCTATCTGTGTGAACGTCAAGCGACGCCTTCTAAACCGATAAGTCTCTCTTCTCTGTCTTGCTTACGCCCGGTTATTGCAACTAGTTAGAAGGGAGGCAAGGTTTTATTACACCGCTTAAGACTGCAGTTACGGGGTGTCCTATTCATTCAGTTCGTAATTTGATTAAACATACGTGCACCTACATATCGCAAGAACTAATTTTTAAATTTGAAATAATAAAGAGTTATCATTTTTTTAATTCGAATCTTTATTAGAAGATTTACATAGTGTTTTGAAGTGTACAGGTTATTTATTACGACATCATGGAGTCCTGTTACGAAACGGAACGTGGCAAATCACTGAATGGATAAACTCGTGAAATTTTATTCCGCGTGTTTAATTATTTTATTCATAGTATAAAAAAACGGTGGTCAACTTTTAAGCATAAATGACTTATATGATTTGACGTCTAAAGCAACTGGAGTATCACAGACTAGTATTCAACAGTTAATCTTTTGTACCTTTGTGTTAAAATCTGTTATATTTTAGATAATATACGTATAGATGGTTGCTGATGATGACTGAAACATAATTAAATAATTAGTGTTGCTGATGATTACTAACACATAATTATAAAAATTAAATAATCCATAAGCAGCCAAATTTTTAAGCACAGATTATGGAAATCACACTTCATTTCAACATTACCTCAATTATACCTAAACTAAGAATCTAAATTCTTAGTTTAGGTAAACTAAGTAATTCATGCGTATTGAGTTTCAAACGAAATTTTACAAATGTCAAATCCGTACAAAAAATGGCGGCAATGGAGATGTTTTATATGGGAAATTTTTAACTTTGAATGAAAATCGAATTTGAATGCATGGTTTTCCATCTACCCCGATCGAAACCGATGTTTCTTTTGGTAATTAAGTTTAAAAGTAGTTTTTAAAACTTTTCAAAATCTATGCCTATTAAAGGTGTAGCGCCATGTGGCGCGATGTGGATTATTTACTTTATAAAATATTATGTAAATAAGTATTATAACAAATTATTTTTTTTAGGTAACACAATATTTTTTTAACCTTGTCGCTATTTATGAATACCTACCCAGTTGAATTCAATCCTGAAAATTATCACATTTAGTTAATAAACTTTATTTTTCTTCTTAAACCTTCAGTATTTCTGTAAAAGTGTTGTAAAACAACATTAGTTTTATGTTACTTTATGTTGATTTGAATTCTCAATTGTGAAATAATTATTAATTGTTTTTTTTAAAGCCTAAAACGAAACATGCTGTATGAAAGTTTTGCATCTGTGTGAGTACTGTGATGAAGTCAACTTAACTTGCGAGGCCTATACTTGTATGTTTACATTCTTATAGTAACAATATGCTGTATTGTTATTCTAAATTTACATCACAATACGAACTGAATGAAAAGGACACCCGTAAGTGCACTATTAGTGATGCCATAAAAGCTCGCTGTCTCTTCTACACTATTCACAATAAGCGGGCGTAAGTAAGGCAGAGGGCCCTTTCGGGTATCTAGGCGTGGTTTGAAGCCCACACGGATACACCAATACATCAATTCTAAGCATTTTTATTGCATCTAATTCTCGTTGTGTTATATATAATAAAATAATAATAATAATAAGCCTTTTTAAGCTGAACTTCTGTTAGGTATGAATACTAGACATGTTCTTGTTTGTTATGGTTTATGGTATATCCCGAAGCTCAGTTTGCCTCTTGGCATAGGCCTCCTCTAACATTTTCCACTGGGACCTGTCATGCGCTACTCTTCTCCAATGATGTCCAGCCGTGAGTTTTAGGTCGTCTTTCCATCTTACTTGTTGACGTCCTCTACTTCTCTTGCCATCTCTGGGATACCATTCAGTGACATTCTTGCACCATTTTTCTTGTGGATCGCGGATCATGTGACCTGACCATCTCCACTTCTGTTGGTCTATTCGGGTGACTATATTGGTGACTTTAGTTTTTTCCCTTATTATGCTACATCTCACTCTGTCCTGTTTCCTTATTCCTATCAAACTTCTCTCCATGGCTCTCTGGCAGCGTTCCAACTTTTCTCTGTGGCGTTTGGTGAGTGCCCAAGTTTCACATCCATAGGTGATAACTGGAAGTATACATGTGTTGAAGACTTTTCTTTTTATTTGCATACTTAGCTCCTTGGATTTCAAGACTTCTTTCAAAGACCAGTATTTCTTCCATCCATTTGCTATTCTTCGCTCTATTTCCTTAGTGGTTTGATCTTTGTGAGATATTATCTGTCCTAAATAGATGTAATCTGACACTTATTCGAGTGGTTGGTTGTCAATTTTTATAATTACTGGTTCAGAGTTTGTAAGCAAATTTGTTTTGTCTTTGTTCATGCATAGGCCGACTTTCATGCTTTCATCATTTAGTGATTCTATCATTTTCTTTAGATGCGTTGGGTTTTCCTCGAATAGTTCTATATCGTCTGCAAATCTTAGGTGGTTCAGTTTTACACCTTGCACGTTGATACCATATTTTTTCCATTCGAGTTTGCGGAAGATACTTTCTAGAGCAGCCGAGAACAATTTTGGTGATAGAGGGTCTCCCTGTCTTACTCCTCTCTCGATTTTGAACTTTTTTCCCAAGGTTTCTAGTTGGATCCTCGCTTCGCAATTCGAGTATATGTTCTTTATAATATTGATGTAGTTTAAAGGTATCCCCTGCTGTTTGAGGCTATCCCATATAGCTGTATGTCTTATGCTGTCGAAAGCTTTAGAGTAATCGATGAATGCCATGTATAGTTTCTTATTATACTCTTTATATTTTTCTACTATTTGTTTCACTGTGTGTATGTGGTCCAGGGTAGAGTATTTTTGTCTAAAGCTGGCTTGCTCCCGTGGCTGGTTTTCGTCTAACTTTTTACTTATTCTTTTTTATTGCATCTAATTCTCGTTGTGTTTTACCTATACGCAAATCAATCTCTTCGGTGCTGACCCCATGCGACCAATTACGTAACTTATAAAAAAGTACAAAATAAGTGTGGTAAATTTATTTTTCAGAAACACTTCAGCATACTCTTGGATGCAGAATTGATATAACTGCTGATGAGTCTGAACATTTTTTTTAAAGTTGAACTCGGCTATACCAAACATTTGTAGTTTTAAGTGAGATCGGAGACTGTTTTATTTTTTTAATTGTTTAAAGTCTTGATGATAATAAAGTATTTTAGTGTTTTTAATAATACATACTTCGTTTTATATATTTCTTCCACTCCTTTTTTTATTTCTTTGGGGTCGGTAGTGACCCCATGCGAATATTGTGTGGTTTTTTATATGCGCCTAATTGATGGTTGGGTAAATGGAATTTATTGTTTTGCATTGCTAATGCACTTATTGTCTGTAAACAATATTAAACATTCTATTTATAAATGCAATGTGAGACTCAGCTGCCGGATCCTGTGATTCTATGTCACCCCGATACATTAGAGTAGGTAGATACTTTAACTATCGCCCTTATTATTATTAAAGTGACCTTTTAATTTTGAATGGTGATCTTGCACCGGGGCGATACTGAGAGTAAATTCCATTCTGGAGCGTGCCGCAAATATACCGTATATTATCTATCTATCTATCTTCTTTATAAATAAAAATGAATCGCTGAAATGTATGTACGCGCATAATTTCCGAACGACTGCACCAAATTGGATACATTTTTTTTGGGTTAGTTACAAGGTTTGTACAAAACTACTGGTGAGCTCTGGCAAAAAATTGCAATAGGTGGCACGCGAGCTGTTTGAAAACTGAATGTACCGGGACTGAATGTATGGAATGCGGGAGGGGGGAGGGGAACTCGGGAGGGGTGTTCGCGGGCAGAGGGAAGGGCTGAGTGGAGTGGGGAGAGGGATGGTGGTGGAGGCAAAGTGGAAACGCGAGAGGGGAAGGGGACGCGGGAGAGGAAGGGGAGGCGAAAGGGGAACGGGACGAATGGGAAAGGACACGCAGGGATAAACAATTTCTTGTAATGTAAAAAACTGTCAAAAATATCGTATTTTAATTACATAAATGATATCGAAAAATCTATTCCCTCTAATACACAAAACTTTTTCACACATGTTAACTCTCTTAGAAAAAACAAACAAGGTTTACCCATCTCAATGCACTTCAAAGAAAATATTAGCACTGATATGAAAGTGAAGGTTAACTATTTTGCTGATTATTTCAAATGACGAAAATATCCCAGACAATTATGTACCACCTCCTTCCCTTAATGAGAGCATACATATCCCTGCTGTTCACATCAATATAAACGACGTTATAACTAAAATTAAATCTCTAGACAAAAACAAGAAGGCCGGACCTGACAATGTGCATCCCAATATACTTATTAATTGCATTGCTTCACTGGCTGAGCCAATTTGTTTATTGTTTAATCAATCCCTCAACACAGGATGCTTCCCTGACATTTGGAAACGTTGTTATCTAACACCTATATTAAAAAAGGGTGATAAAAGTGATATCACTAACTATAGACCAATATGTAAGCTATCTGTAATCCCAAAACTCTTTGAAAAACTATTGCTTGATCAAATTTCCCCATGTATTAACCATCTCATTGTTCCAAATCAACACGGATTTTTGTCGGGCAGATCAACTCTAACAAATCTTTCGTTATATGAAAACTATATATCAAACGCATTAGCTAACAAAACTCAAGTCGATTCTATTTATACGGATTTCATCAAGGCCTTCGACAAAGTTTGCCATAAAATTCTACTGGCTAAGTTACGGAAGCTAGGTATTGATGGAAAACTTTTAGACTGGTTTGCAAGCTATCTATCTGACAGAGTACTACTTGTTAAAATAAATTTGTTCCTTTCCAATCAATTTATAGCTACCAGTGGTGTACCACAAGGGTCTCATTTAGGCCCAATTTTGTTTCTTCTGTTTATAAACGATATTGTTGATATATTTGATAAAGATGTAAATGTGTTGCTTTTTGCAGATGATTTGAAAATATTTAAAATAATTAAAACTGTTGAAGATTGTCTCTGTCTACAGAATAATTTACACAAGTTAATTAATTGGTGTTCTGTTAACAAACTTTTTCTGAACATAAATAAGTGTCATGCAATAAGATTTTACAGAATAAGTCAACCAATTATTCATCCGTATGTACTTAATAACTCTACCCTTACCTCTGTCGAAGAAATTAACGACCTGGGCATAATTTTTGACTCTAAATTAAACTTTATATCCCATATAAACACAATCGGTAATAAAGGAATGAAAATGCTTGGCTTCATTCTTCGAAATTCCAGAGGTTTTAGGAATATTTCAACACTAAAAATTTTGTATACATCCTTAGTACGTAGTCAAGTCGAATATAACTCCTCGATCTGGTCCCCCCATTTTAAAATTCATTCAGATTCAATCGAAAAAATTCAACATAAATTTCTAAGACATATTAATTTTAAACTCGGTATTCCCATTGAAAACATTAACTACAATTACTTGCTGATAGAATTAAATTTATTAAAACTCTCAGATCGAAGAATTATATCCGACTTAATATTTATGTTCAAAATTGTAAATGGTAGCATAGACAGTCCTGATTTAACTAAGCTCATTGAATTTCATATTCCCACGAGAACTACTCGATCTAAAATCCTGTTTAAATGTAACAATAATAAGACTGAGTATACTAAACACTCCCTTTTACCTAGGTTACATGATGTTACTAATAGATATGCAGATATTGCAGATCTATTTAACTGCACGGAAAGTAGGTACAAGAGGGCTATGCTATCAAATCTTTTTAGTCATTATTAATTCTATTTGTACTATAGATTTTTGTACGTAATTGTCTCTCTGGTGTCATTTCTAATTCAAATGCCACAATCATTTGTTAAACAATTTTTTTTTATTATTTCTATATTACTATTTTTCATTTTGTGACATGTAATCAGTTCTTATGGTATATGTATACCGTTGAAATTAAATAAATAAATAAATAAACAAATTAAATGACATAGCAACGCATGCCGGGAACCAGCTAGTTTTAAATAATTACATTGTGAAAACACAAATCAATCAAATAAAACTTATCTCCACACGCCGGGATTTGAACCCGCGCGACCTGCGGATTGCTAGTCGAAATTCTTACCCGACAACCACAGAGGCCGTGATGTGATAAAGATTCGTCAGTTTTCTACTTGTTCCCGGACACCGTGTTTGATTGATAATATTGTGAGGGGGAAGAAAACGGGAGTGAGGTATGTGGGCGGGGGGCGAAAGGTCATGACTCATGACCACTAACACTAATACCGCTCCACCAATTTAATGATGATAATACCGAAAAATACACCATTTGTATTGTTTCATATTTGATTGTTGTGTTCAAACACACTTTAAAGCATTTCATTAATCATTATTGATATTTATAGTTTTTTATTAATGTGAGTATCGCACAAGAATGTCAACTGCTCTCTGCTAACTGGAGCCCAGTTATGATTTATTGGAGTATGTTGTGAGACTGAAAGTAGTGTGGAGGAGAAGGAGATGGGGAAGAGGAAGGTGGGGAAGTGCCTGGCTATTCAGATCTGGTCACTAGACACGGCTTAAACCGATCCAAGCAATGTTTCGATTCTGAATGGTGGTCTTTCACCAGGGCGATACCAAAAGTGTCTACCATTCTGGAACGTAACGAAAATATGTCATGTATTATTTTAGATGAATAAATTATTTAATTGAAGCAGTGCAACTTAAATAAATACAATTTAATTATTGAAAACAATTTTACCTCAAAAGAAAATTCAGAAAAAGATAGGTCGCATACTAGGAATATACGGGAGCAGATATGTTTTTTGTATTCATTTTTTCGGAATCAATTATTCGAATTTCAGTTTTTCGAAAGACTAAATTTTCGAACGGCAATAGGCCACTTGCAACACATTTTTTTTTTAATTCCAGTTTAGGCAAATATTCTAAGACATTCTGTAATTTTTAATCGTATTTTTTAAACCCTAGCGATTTTTTGAAAAATTTCAATCCGAAAAATCAGACTATTTTTTATAAACCGGAAAGACGGGACATAATTTTATATGTGCGACAAAACGATAATTACATAGCCGAAAATCATTCAAAAAAAGAACGTTTTCCACACGAATGACACAGGAGAATAACGAGGCATACCAATAATATTAAATCTCATAAATATTTTTTTCCTTGATCCATCTTATTGATCATAAATCATTATAATGTTCAACGTCTATATTACTAAATCAAATGTAATATACTTGTACTTGTAAATTATAGTAATAATAAGAATATTATAAAATTTGATTTTGTTAAAATCCGCACCATTATCATTATACCTCTAAAACACGTACGGACAACGTAAAATGTGCAGGGTTCTCTTCAAAACATCTGTCAAAAAATCAAACCAAATGATACGTTCGCAGAGAACAAACAATAAATATAGTGAACGCTAAATGTCAAATTCAAAAATTCGCCTGAAATCAAAGTGATGCCATATAAAAAAAAATTAGTGTGGAATTTTATAAAATTAATAGGAACATTTTCGGAGACGGGACATTTTCATGTAGTGACGTCACGAGCCCGAATAATGGATTAGGTTAGGTTAGGTTAGTTGATATTGTCCATCCTATAATAAAATACTCTTGTATGTACTGAATACATATTTATTTATATCAATTCGAAAAACTAGTGTTTCGGTCAATTGATGTTCGAAAAATTGAAGTTCGAAAAATTGCATTTCGAACAATTGAATTCGAAAAATTGCAATTCGGTCAATTTGCCTAGACCCAAATATCGCATATATTACGGTCGCATCCTCTATTTTGTTGGAATATTTGATGCTGGCAACACTGATAGTTCCGGAACAATCTTCTTTTGTAATTTTTCTTCTGTTTGAAATTGTGTCAACTAGTGTATTGTTTACCTGACAATAAAATACGTTTGTACCTTATAATTGAGTATATTTAATTACGAACTAACAGGTTATGGGCCACATCATGCTTAAAGACACTGTGTTGTGATCAATGACTTTTAGTATAAAATTGTGATTAACATTTGAATCGAACAATGTCGTTCCAACTCCCTATTGAAAAGCTGAGGGGCCGTGAGAACTATGACATCTGGAAGTTCGCAGCTCAAGCATATTTAGAAGACCAGGAATTATGGGAATGTGTCGAAGGTACGGAATCAGACCAGAAAAAGGTTAAAAAATGTCGTTCCAAGATTGTTTTGTTGATTGAACCTGTTAACTATGTTCATGTCCAGTCTGCTACAACCGCGAAAGAAGCCTGGGACAATCTTGCTACTGCTTACGACGATAAAGGTCTTACACGGCGCGTCGGGTTACTAAGGACCCTAATTACAACAAAGTTAGAAAACTGTAAGTCTGTTGAAGATTACGTCGATAAAATTATTACTACTGCCCTGAAATTGACTAATATTGGTTTGAAAGTTGATGATGAATGGATAGGTACCATTCTTCTTGCGGGACTTCCAGAAAAGTACACCCCCATGATTATGGGCATAGAGAGCTCTGGAATAAAAGTGACTGGGGATGCAATAAAGACAAAATTACTACAAGATGTTTCGCATAATAATTCAACATTAGAAAATCCCAATGACATTGCTATGTACGGATCTGGCTCGCCCAGATGGGTAAAATACAGTGTTTCTGGATCGGGTAGTCGCAGTTCCAGAGAGGCGGCAAAAAACAGTTCATCCAGAAACAGATCGGAGGAAATAATTACTCCCAACCCTGCAGATTATAAAAAGGGACTCCGCTGTTACCGATGCAACAGAAATGGTCATATAGCCCGAAACTGCGAGGTGACATTTGATACAAAAAACTGTGGAAACAAACAAAGTTCAATGTACACTGCTTTTTCCGTGACTTCTAAATCAGCTGATGAATGGTTTCTCGATTCGGGGGCTTCTGCACATTTAACAATGACTGATAATAATTTATTAAATAAAATCAAAAAATCTTCCCAGTTAGGTATCACTACTGCCAATGGTGATCAAATGATCAGCGACACAGTTGGAAACCTGCAATTAATCACACCTTGTGGAGAAACAATAAATGTAAGTGATGTGTTTTATGTTCCACAAGTGAAAGTAAATTTGCTATCTGTTAGTAAAATTGTTAGCAAAGGTAATTCTGTGGTTTTTAATTCAACTGGAGCAAAAATTTTAAATCGTAACAATCAAATAATTGGAACAGCATCACTAGTGAATAATTTATTTAAATTGGATGTGCAAAGTAATGTTGGCTTCGCTGTTCAAACAAAAGCTAATGATAGCACTCTTTGGCACAGAAGAATGGCCCACCTAAATTATGACAGTTTAAATAAATTGAAAAATGGATTAGCTCATGGAATTCAGTTTTCCTCGTGTAACCCACCAGATGTATGTGAAGTTTGTGTGAAAGGGAAGGGCCACAGGTTGCCTTTCCAATCGAGCAACTCTAGAGCTGCAAGACTACTTGAAGTGATCCACTCAGATCTTGTAGGACCAATGCAGACAAATTCATTATCTGGCTCTAGATATATTCTCACTTTTTTGGATGATTTCAGTAGAAAATCCTTTGTATATTTTCTTGTGACAAAAGATCAGGTGGCAGAGTGTTTTGAAACATTTAAAAAACATGTTGAAACGCAAACTGGAAAGAGAATCAAGACTCTTCGTACTGATAATGGAGGTGAATTTTGCAATAAGCGATTAGACAAAATCCTGCGTGATTGTGGTATTGAACACCAAACCACAGTTCCATATACACCGGAACAGAATGGTCGGGCGGAAAGACTGAATAGATCAATCCTGGAGCGTGCCAGGTGTCTTTTGATTGAAGCTAACCTCCCAAATATTTTTTGGGCTGAATCAGTCTTCACTACAGTCTACTTGATGAATCGTTCGCCCAGCAAAAATGTGGATAAAACTCCCGAGGAAATGTGGTCAGGAAGAAAACCTACTGTAAAACATGTAAGGGTATTTGGCTGCAAAGCCTATGCACACATTCCGGATGCACACCGAAAAAAGTTAGATCCTAAATCAAAACCATGCATTATGATGGGATATAGTCTTCTGTCCAAGGCTTATCGTTTGTATGACCCTAACAATAATTGTATTTTTGCATCAAGAGATGTCATTTTCTCTGAGAATGAGGAAGGAGTTTCACTCCTCACAGGGAAACAGGATAATTCAAGAGAATCTTTCTTTCCTGCAGCGGAAGATGAATGTTCCTCAATAAATGAAGATATTGTATCTAAGGAATCACCCGAAAAAGTTGGCTCAGTGGATTCAGAGGACATTGCGGATATACGGGATACTGAAGACTTCCTAAATCCGCACGTTGCAGACTTACAGTCTGGTCTAAGAAGGCAGGACAGGGTTAGGAATCTTCCCAAAAAATATGATGATTTTGTAGTTTATACTGGTGTTAGTGATGAACCCTCAGATCCCTTGACCATTGAGGAGGCAATGGAGCGATCAGATAAACAACTTTGGATTGAAGCAATGGACCGTGAAATGGAATCACAAATGGATAACAACACATGGGAACTGGTCGATCTTCCATCTGACAGAAAACCTTTAAACAGCAAATGGGTTTTTCGCACAAAGAGAGATGCAAATGGGGATATAGTCCAGCGTAAGGCTCGTCTAGTAGTGAAAGGTTGTGCTCAAAGAAAGGGTTTGGATTTCGAAGAAACCTTCTCACCTGTGGTCCGATACAGCTCCATTCGATACTTAATGGCATTAGCGGCTGAACTTGATTTGGACATAGATCAGATGGACGCTGTTTCAGCATTTCTCCAGGACGATCTTCAGGAGGAAATCTACATGTACCAACCAACAGGATACCAAAAGTCTGATAAAGTTTGTCGCCTAAGGAAAAGCCTATATGGATTAAAACAATCAAGCCGTGTTTGGAACATAAAATTGGATGCATGCCTGAAGAATATTGGGTTTCAACAGTCAAGATATGATCCATGTGTGTATGTGAAAAATGAAAATGCGACTGTGTTGATCATTGCTGTTTGGGTGGATGATCTACTTATTTTTTCTAGCGACAAATCACAAAAATATGCTGTTAAAAATCAGCTCAAAGAAAGTTTCAAAATGACTGATATCGGTGAAGCCAAATATGTGTTGGGATTCCAGTTGACTCGAGACAGGCAAAAAAAGAAGCTGTGGATAAGTCAACAGAGCTATATTGAACAGGTTCTGAAGCGCTTCAATATGTATGGATGCAACCCTGTGGACACACCACTAAGTCCTAATGAAAAACTCTCGAAACAGCAATCACCAAAAGATGAGAACACCTCAGCCATGATGAAAAATATTCCGTACCAAGAGGCAGTCGGTAGTTTGTTATTTGCCTCTCAAGTTACCCGACCTGACATTTCATTTGCGGTTAGTTATGTGAGTCGTTTCAATAACAATCCAGGTCAAGCGCACTGGGCTGCAGTCAAACGAATTATGCGTTACTTAAAGGGTACTGCAGATTGGAAACTGGAGTTTGATGGATGCACACCCTCTTCAATTGTTGGTTTCTGTGATGCTGATTGGGCCAGTGATTGTGACGAAAGGCGATCTGTGACAGGCTACATTTTTACTAAATGTAAAGGAGCTGTTTCTTGGGGGACAAAAAAACAACCAACTGTGGCGCTATCGACAACCGAAGCAGAGTACATGTCCATGTCTGCTGCGACACAGGAGGCATTGTGGTTAAGAGGTCTGGCTCAGGAAATCGACAGTGCAGTATATGACACTCCTACAGTTATCCACGTGGACAACCAGGGAGCGGCAAATCTAGCCGTGAATGGGTGTTACCAAGCCAGAACCAAACATATAGATGTGCGACATCACTTCCTTCGTGAGAAGATCCAGTGCCAACTAATTGATTTCAAATACATCCCTACAACTAAAATGGTAGCCGACTCTCTCACCAAAGCTTTGGATAGAGAGAAATTGATGAGATGCATTTGCAATCAGGGTATCATCAAATAGGGAGGGTGTTGGAATATTTGATGCTGGCAACACTGATAGTTCCGGAACAATCTTCTTTTGTAATTTTTCTTCTGTTTGAAATTGTGTCAACTAGTGTATTGTTTACCTGACAATAAAATACGTTTGTACCTTATAATTGAGTATATTTAATTACGAACTAACATATTTCACCTGACTAGTTTCTACAAACTAATTTGAGTTATCGGTTTTGGCGAGCGCGCAAAATACACTCGTAAGTATCAATCACTTTATAATCTGTATAACACACCGCTCTGTGGAAACCGAAAGTATACACATCTCTTACTTCAAGTATCCATCTTATCGCATTATTTCATCACGTTGATAATAAAAAATGAATTAATTGTCAACAGTTTGGCAATAAAGTATGCATTGTCTTAGTGCATCAGATGCAAGTCACAGTGAATGCAATGATAGCTTGCGCAACCCATTTCCGCATCCGTCCATTACCAGCCTTCCGCTCAGAAACACCAAACATTATAATTATCATTTTTTACACAGAGAGGTTAACGACCCCAAGAAATCCAAAAATAATTATCTTAAACCATGAAAATAGTCAGTAATAATAGTTATGGTAAAACAACCGTGCATCTAAAGTTTTTTCGGGAATGAAGAACTTACCCAATCGATTGTTCTTAGGTTTACGTAAAACAATCGAAATGTGAAGACAGGAACTGTTTGAAGGCGATCTTCCACCCACGACTACCGGAAGACATCAGTTTTGTTTTCTCACGCATCTAAGGTTACATATTGTTTTTTCAATGATTTTAATTTATGAATTTATTTGTGCTTTTGCTAGTCATATAACGCTGTGTTTTCTCGGTGTTTCAGAACATGCAATGTAAGTAAATCAATCTTTCATTCTGAAGTGTTTAAAAGCCTTCAAATTTTCACTGATCCATGGTTCGGTGAACTGTCAAACGTGTAATACCTACCTATGTAAATAATTAAGGAAAGAAAATTTAATTATGCGATTAATTTATTGTATAATATATTAAATTATGGGTTACCTGCTTCCATGTTAAGGGAACGTACCCATACTACGTGACAAACTTTTTGCAATTTTTAACTCCCCCCCCCCACCCCTTTGACCAAAAACCTAAGGACGCCGCCGCTCATTTGTACCAAGCGTGGTATTTTGAAGACCCCCCCCCGAACAGGTCACGTAGTATGGGTACGTTCCCTAATTAATTATCGAACTTATAAATACAATCAATAATATTTTTACGTGCATTTCGATTATCAAGATGTGATGACAAAAGTAATTTACGGTTTAAGTGTGATTTTTTCTATAAAATTGTTGCCATAGCAGTTACGAGTATTAAATTCTATGGCTATTTTTTATGCTCTTTATTATTATTTTAACATTTGTTTAAAATATGTACCTCAACCAAATAACCCAAGTAAAGAATATTTTATATTTTTTTATTGTTGAATTAATAAAATGATAATAATTATAGTACCTACACTAACAAAAGAAAGAAAATTTGAAAAAGTTAACATTTTTTTAAATCTACTCGTATGTCATTAGGAATTGGCTCCATCTCTTGTAAATGTCGACCCTGCCAGAAGTGGAATGCTGCCATCACAAGAGTGTTTTCGCTCGAGGTTAGTCGCGTTAGTGATCCGTTTTTTTATTAGTGCTTGGAATCCGGGAACGCGCCCTCTTCAAACATCTCGTGGCACTGCAGTACCAGGACAACTGTTGTACTGTATTTCCATTCTTTTTGGTGATGCTTTGTTGAAGTTGGTCCACAGCTCCGAGGTACATACGCTCGTGCAGAACGTGTTAAAAAGTTGCCTTTTTGCACCTGGGCTACACTAAACTTGTTAAATCTTCGAGAAATATTCATATTTGTCCTATGCACAGTGTTCTTCTCTCGCTCAATATCCGAATCATCGCTGAGGTTCACTGTTACCATGTGTCCTAAGCATTTGACCTTGATTTTTCTGTTCTTTTTGAGTCGGTTAGGCTGACGGGTAATACTTTTATGGTGCATAATATCGGTGATTTTTAATAAATCTTAATTCAAACATAATTAAGTTTTATAAAAGTACGGGTAAGTCACCCAGTAAAGCCGACATAGAAAACTATAAAATGTATTTATTTCAATATAAAATTAAAAAAAAAAAAAATTGGAGGAAAATAAAAGACCCTGCACCGAGGATGAATATAAAGGGGGGGTGGTTAAGGGGGTTCAACCTCCCCCCTCCCCCACCCCATCTGTCGCAGTATTGCGCAGGAAAAAATATATCTAGGTATTAACTCGTGGATTGAATCTCTGGAAAACATAATAATATTATTTGGACCGTGTATTTTATAAATGTGATGTAAATAATAAGTTGTGGTAAGTAGAGATGCTAATCTAATCCACCCCCCCCCCCCCCCCCCTTAGGGTAAACCCCCCCCCTGTGAGTGTTTTAGCTACGCCCTTGCCCTGTACCCAAATTTCAATGCTGTGGTTAATAAATGGACAATCTATAGGTCTTTAAAGATCTTTATATTAAACTAGCTGGTTCCCGGCATTCGTTGCAATTCCATATTCAAAGAATAACCTTGTTTCTCCCTGAATCACCTTTCCCGTGCGTCCCCGTTCCCCTCCCGCGCCCCCTTCTTAGCTAGCTTTATAAATATTAGCCTATATATTATACTGATGTACGAGCTGTATTCTTGTAAAGTTTCATTAAAATCCAGTAGTTTTTGCGTGAAAGAGTAACAAACACACATACGTCCGTACAAACTTTCGCGTTTATAATATTAGTAAGATTAAGTTATCCGCCTGGTAGCTTATTCATAGGATAACAAATTTTAATAAATCAATACTCGCAATGGTAGCATATAGTTAGTCCCAGAATTTCGACTCCAGATACTAATATCTACAGCCTGTATGTCGGACGAATATCTACAGCTCATATGTTGAACTAATATCTACGAACTTCAGAGTGTTGACTAATATCTACAGAGCGTAGGTTGAACTAATATCTACAGAGCGTAGGTTGGACTAATCAGCTAAATGTGTCCAATAGTCCGATATTAGGGATTTTTACAAGCATACGCAATATTACGTTATTCCAATATGCTATACAAAATTTCAAATCCAACCTCTGCCAGTGCTGTAGATATTCGTCAACACTTTGGTTCTCATAGATATTAATCAACAGTTTGAGCTGTAGATATTCGTCAACACTTTGATTCTCATAGATATTAGTTCGATTTTTTCAGTTTATGGAATTCCTGTAGATATTAGTAGACGCCTCCAGAATTTCTGCATTGGAAAAACCCGATTTTTAGTAATCTGGTATTGATGGACACTTTTAAGTGGAACGTAAAAGTAATTTTTTTTTTATATGAGCTCCACATAGGAGGCCCAGAGGAAAATAATTTCCTTCAAGGCCTGTGTCATCTTTGGAGATGCTCTGTGGAGGGTCTTTTTTAAAGGAAGGGAAGGAGAGGAGAGTTCTGGGAAAGAAAAGGGTTTAAGAGGAAATACTAGCTGCGCTTTTCTATACAAACGTATTCCCCGTTTATCTCTCTGGATTTTGACCCTAGAGCAAAATTTTTTTTTACATAATATAGATATTGACCACTAGCGTGTCGGTACGTTTTGTTTTTTTTTGATAATTTACTTCTCATAGAAGTTACGACCTTCCAAAAATGAATAAAATTGCCTAATTTAAACGCCGTCAAAAAACGTTCAGTATACAAACTAAACAATGTATTTTGAAAAAAAGCAAAACGTACCGACATAGAATATTTTCTTTTAATACAGTTAGTGAAAAAAAAAAATTTAAATCCGTCCAGTTTTGGAGAAGAAAAATGGGGAATACAAAACATCGATTTCGAAGATTTTATTTAGGTATTTTCGGCCCGACGTGCAGGTGTCCCTTTCGCTCATTTCTCCTGAGGGGGGCCGGGGAACGTGGGTTTTGACAAATACATACATATAATGCGAAGTAGTGATGTAAAGAATTTTATCGGTAGACTAGTGTTGTCCTTGCCCGAGTAATCGATATTTTTTATTCGTTTTTTTTTCTGTTTAGTGACTCATCGCGGTATACCAATACTGACCGAGCTTTCATACTAAAATTGTGCAAAATTAAATTTTTTTATGTCAAGTACTATAATAAATTTTCAATTTGGGAGGCGTTTTAGGTACCATCGCCCCGGGAACCATTTATTGGATAACCAACACCCCCGCCACTTGGTCACCGCAAGTGGTCCTCTATGTTTGGTGACAGAGCCTGGGTTCCCGGGTTCACGGATGAGGTCTGCATGGGTTTTGGTGGCGGATAATTTTGTCCACTTACTGCGTGGCGGGCCGGATTGGGAGAAACTGGAAGAGGAAGATCTTTTGATCTCTACAGCTGGACTCTCCACCATCATTTCATACTTTTACCTACCTTTTCCCTACCCAAAACTTCCTTTCCTTCCTTATCCTAAAAATACCCTCCACACAGCTTCTCCAATGATGTCCAACAACTTCTCCAACAAAGTCCCTGAGCGATTATTTTTCCTCGGTGCCTCCAATGTGAGGTTTATGTTTTTAAAAAAAATCTGTTTCAAATTTTTAGTTGAGAGTCGCTTACATTGCCTTCAGTGATTAATTGAAATTTTTTGTTTGTAAACACTTTATTGTACAAAATTTTTTACCACTATACAATGAATTTTAAACAATTTATGATTTAGATCTTTCTCTCGCCGGTAAATTTCTTGATATGCGACCGTCAATTGTTTCTGGTAAAAGGCATTGGTGGTAGAAGTTTTTCTAACAGTGGTTCAATTTTTTGCCAGATTGAATCGTCCCTTTCAATTTTTTCATACGGCAAACCTTTAGGACTCCACACGACAAAATAACAGTATTTACGACGAGTAATGTGTAACTGGCCTTGTACTTGGTAGAAGTAATTGTGATTCCGTTTTAATGTTGAAGCATTGTCTTCAATTTTACAGTTATCAATTTTTTTTGTTCAAATCCTTCTTCTGGTGACATATTTACTATACTATATGGGCATTTCACTTCAATTATAGAATCCTTGCCAAAAAGGCCATCCGGACTTGCCGCTAAAAAGTTTTTGTTTTCATCGATAAATAGTCCACAGGCGAATACCTCTAATTTTGTTTCTTTTGTAAATTGCTCAATTGCTTGGTTTTCATTTTCTTTCCCATAATTTGTGGCCATATTTCCTTTAAATGGCGAGTACAGTAGCGAGTTTAATACTCTCGCAACTGAAGTTTTTGGCCGTAGCTTACATATTTTTGTCCAAAGTTAGAAGCTGTAAGCCGCTTACGCCTTTCAATTGTCCACAAATTATTATTGCTTTGGCCCACCGTATTCCTTTCGAGTTCATCCTTATTCGATGGAGATAATTCTTTGAAAAATTCCTCTTTATCGTTTCAAATAATTCAGCTGGCATATCTGGATCTAATTCCAATTGACCATAATTTTCATCAGGCCCTGTAACTTTTTTTCTCTTTTCTGTCGTGTTTTCGTAATACCTTAGTTTTATTTTTCGACACCTCTGTATTGTCTCCTTCGAACGTCGTTTTCTTTCAATAAAATGCTTCGTGTAGTTGCCAGGACTGTGGCCTTGGATTTTTTTTGTATTCGTGAATGGGTTGTCATTTCACTATTCCACGAAGTTACTGCTCAAGAAGCTCAACTGCTGAAGTTATCCCATTTTTGTAAAATTTGCTCTTTTTCCGCCTATAAATTTGGCTATAACGTTGTTGAATTGCTCCACAGTGTTATTTGTCACGTTAATAATAAGACTTTCTGCATTTGCTATTAGAGACGACAATAATTGTTGAATATCAGTCCTGTTCCACAATCTTGAAGATCGCTTACTAAATTTGGATCAAGTGCTTTTATTTTATTGCAAAAATTGCGAAGTAAGTGATTTTTGCACTTTTTTTTGTACTATGAAGTTGGGCCTGAAGCCTTGGGTTGAAGTTTCGCTAATATTGTCTTCATGTAATTAAATATTACAATTTAAGGTTTTATAAAGTTGAAAATAAAAATAAAAAGTTTTGAAGTTTAAAAAAATTATATATTTGTTTCCTTTATTTCAAACTGACTGTAATAAATATTAAAAAAAAATGTGTAGGTAAATCTATCTATAGGTAAAAGACCAACATTTTTGATTGAATTTTGAACGAACTAACACATCCTTTTTTGTATTTACTGCTTCAAGAAACTCAAAAATACAGGAGTACAAATCAAACCTCAGCAAGCGATATATCTAACATTTTAAACATTATTATTTACAAACATGTCAACTCACACGTATGATACACACAACACAATAAATCCATTTAGATTTAATTGTCTAATAAAATATGTAAGTGCTTTTATCTTTTTCGTTATCGTAATTTTAATTAGAAAAAAACTTAAGGTGGGCTATTTTTAAACCTTTTTTATCTCTACATATTATAAAGTAAAGTCCCCCGCGCCGTCTTTCTGTCTGTCTGTCTGTCTGTCTGTCTGTTCGCGATAAACTCGAAAACTACTGAACGGATTTTCATGCGGTTTTCACCAATAGATAGAGTGTTTCGTGAGGAAGGTTTACGTATGTAATTTGTCAAGGATTTGTGTAAATTGGTTGAAACATAACGATAATTGTTAGAAGTGTCGGAAAAATTCCAGCCGCCTGGTAGCTTTCATCGAAAACGCTGCCTAATCCTTTTGGGATATAACAAAACAACGCTTGGTGGGATATTCCTCTTTTATAGATCTACAAAAAAGTCCGCGATGGCATATATCTATCTTTTACTATACGCATTCTATCTTCTTATCTTATTATTCTTATCAATTGCATTTTAGATATAATGTGTATAGTAAGCTATCCGTAAAAGATAGATATATGCTTTCGCGGACTTTTTTGTAGATCTATAAAAGAGGAATATCCCACCATTAATTGTTTTGTTATATCCCAAAAGGATTGTGCAGCGTTTTCGATGAAAGCTACCAGGCGGCTGGACTTATTTCCGACACTTCTAACAATTATCGTTATGTTTCAACCAATTTACACAAATCATTGACAAATTGCATACTTAAACCTTCCTCACGAAATACTCTGTATATTGGTGAAAACCGCAGGAAAATCCGTTCAGTAGTTTTCGAGTTTATCGCGAATAGACAGACAGACGGCGCGGGGGACTTTATAATATGTAGAGATAGAGATAATCGGTCAAAAATACATTTTTGTTGCATATGCATTTTTGAGTTTTTTTTTTAATAAGATAGGTAAGTGCCAAATTATATGAGTAGAAATTTAAGTTTTGTGGTATCATCATCATTACATAGTATAAAATGAAGTCGCTCAAAATGTATGTGCGCATAAATCTTTTAAACTACGCAACAGATTTTCATGCGGTTTTCACCAATAGATAGAGTGATTTAAGAGGAAGGTTTATGTGTATAATAAATGCTTATTATAGTAGAGAAAAGCCAAGAAATTCAAATATTCAATTTAGGCAAAGGGCAGCGCGCAGCGGGCAGCTGGCGAGCGGATGGTGTGGATTTTATAAAGGTTGGGTAAATGGCGTTGTGTTTCGTTAGCCACAGCAACGTGTGGCCGGGTCTGCTAGTTATTAATAAAATAAAAACAAAATTATATGTTTATTTCGAATTATAAAATTTGAAAGCGTATTTCATCATCTTTCAAAAACAGTTTTTAGTTTTCGGATGCGTTCACAAATATTAAAGTTATTTGGAATTTATTGGAAAGCGGAAATATTTTGACTTTTCGAAAAACAGGCCCGAGGCCTGAGAGGTTAATACTAATTTTCAATAATAACTAATGTATCATAGAGAATAATCATATGTATGTATATAATAATTCGATGTAGTTGGTTTGACTGCATATTTATAAACGCAAATACAGTGAAAACTTTAAAACTACTAACCTACATAGAGTTCTAGTAAAATAATTCGTAATTTGTCGGTAATAAGCGTGAACAGAAGACATTGTTACAATACCTATCGACGATATTTATAAATAACCGACAATAGCAGACCTCGTGCGTTTAAAAATAATGGGCCCTTTTTCTGTCACACCGCAAGGCCGATTCAAAAACTTCATTAGCGACGAAATAAGTCGAAACATGCTTTATCTAAACAGAATATTGGATATGGCGGTATGAGGCGAAAGACGGTAGGCATGAGACGCAGAGGGGGCGAGAGGGTGTACAAGCCAAACACTCACGTGGTCTCACCAACACATCGATAGCTAGTTCTTTTTTGAGCGCGGTGCGATAGCGAGAATTTTTTAAAATACCTACCGTCGAGATTTCTCACCGGTGCTATTACCTCTTAAGGGGTGGGTAGGAATATGGGGTTCAGTGTGTCCAGGTCATCCGCCTCCAAGACCTAGATAAACCTCACCCCATGCTCCCCATGTAGCGAACTACTTGGGAAGACCTGTGGCAGTGATGTTGGTTATCCAATAAAGGTTCCCGGGGCGGCGGTACCCATTCCCGCCTCCCAAATTGTAATGCAAATGGAATGCATAAAAAATGTACAAACTTTGGCGAAAATGCCCAACTTACAAATTTTCAAGGCCATTTTCGATACAGCTGAGAACAATGCCAAACACATCCATAATATGAGGGTTCCATGACAAAACAGAACATTGAAGAAAATAACAGTCAAAAAACAAACAAACCTAGCCTGAACTAACCCAACCTAACATAAACTAACCTAACCTAATATATTATTCTTAGTTCTTTTTTTTGACGGTTTTTTTGTTTGTTTTTTAAATCCGGTTACCCAATATAAAATATACGGAACTTCGTTACAGGCTACAAGTGGAGTAGCATTTAATTATGTAGTTATCTATTAAAGTTTCATTCTGAAAACCCGTTCTCACAGAAAAAACGTCTTTGTCGGTGAAGTGTTTATTTTTTGCCCGTTCAATCTCACATCGTACGCAATAATATGTAACAAGTTCGAAAGTCATCGACCATAATATTATTACATTAAATTGTACATTCTCATCGCAGGCAAAAAAATCTGCAGATTTTTATCACATGATCTCCATCGGAAACTCGAGTATCGATTAAACAAAATTTGATAAAAGGTCAATCACATTATATTCTGAGAGGGGAGTTCAATGTTTAAAAAGGCTATCAATTTTTTAGTCAGGTGATCTGTGACCCTTAACACATGGGCCAAAAAAATAAGGGGGGGGGGTAGTCAGTATTTGTTGAGATGTTGACCGTTAGATCTGTCCATGAATCCATGTATTTGGCGAATATTACCGTTAATCTTTACCAGTAATTCGGTGTCCAAAAATGATACTATTGTGAAACCGCGACCTTGAATGTTAGAAGGCATAAACTGACTATGTACCTACACACATTAGTGTCCTTTGCACTCACCCTCCACTTATTAAAATCACGTGATTTGCATTTGATCTTTCGAGTAATGTGTGGAAAAATTGGGGCTGTTTTTTTTTAATTAGCTCCACACAGGAGGCCCTGAGGATAATTATTCTCCTCAGGGCCTTTGTCATCTTCGGGGATGCTGTGTGAAGGGTATTTTTAGGAAAGGAAGGAGAGAAGAAAAAGGACATTAGGGGTGGGTAGGAATCTGGGAGTCAGTGTGTCCAGGAGGGACAGATGTATGAGTAACAATGTATTAATACAATAACACTTAGGAACACGAAAGGCGATGTTCAGAGAGAGTACGGCTGGAGAAGTCAAAGGGACTCCCTCAACCATTCTCTCCCGGACCCGGACAAACCTCACCCTATGAACCCGGGAACCCCTGCTAAGTCACCAAACGTAGCGAACCTAGTGACCTGTGGCAGGGGTGTTGGTTATCCAATAAATGGTTCCTGGGGGGTGTTACCCATACCCGCCTCCCAAATTGTGGATTGTAATTTAATCAATGGTTGTAATTGATTGCGAAAATAAATTCCGAGTGTTGCCACCCGCCTAGCACTTTTTAAGCAATAAATAAAGAAACACCACCGAGAGTCCGAGGTCTAATAACAAGAAAGTTCTAATTTCATAAGATATAATAAGTGTGACGAGAACGATTTTTTCTTTATTTTTATGAATACCAATATCCAAAATAAAGAGAGCTGAAAAGTTCATTTTGGGCCACAAAAAACTTCAATTGGGCATTCCTGCTTAACACTGTGTGTGATGCAGCAAAAGCAATTGAGCTGTGAGTTCTGGCGTTATGAAATTTGCACCGCGTTTCTGTCTGGAACTTTAAGGTCAACGAAACTGTTTGCAAAGTCATTTCCATCATGCCCCATGGAACTTTGTTAAATGTGTTATTTTATTCAAAATTTCCAAAAGAAATAAGTGATTTGGATTCGGGTATTAATAAAAAACTATTAATATTCTGCAGCAGTTATGAAGGGTAAGACTCTCGAATACGAATCCAGAGGTTTTGTGGTTCAAATTCCGGCATGCGTAGGTAAGTAAACGGCAAGGCTATGATACTGGTTTCAATTCCTAGATGCGACTGTATATTTTTATGATTTTTCTGTTTAAAATTTTTGATTAAGGTTGCTAATATTGCCTTCAATAATTAAATATTATATTTTGATGTTTTAATCAAAGTTTTTCCAAAAAAAAAAAAAATATTCATCGTAGACTTTTAGGAACAGTCAATAGATGTCGCAAATTATAATAAAAATACATGGATTGCATTAAGTTCGGGTAGAATCTTGTAATCAAGCATAAAAAAAGATAGCTGCTAATAAAAATTGGCGTTAAGAAAATGAAGAAAATAATGGTAGTATGATAGAGTGACATAAATATTACCGAAGGGTATGGGATCTAATTAGCTCAGTGGTTAGAGTAAAGCCCTGGAGAGGCTAAGGTCCTAATCAGGTGAAGCAGAGGATGGTTAATGTACTTAAATGATCAAGTTGTCCAAACAACATTGTCAACTTCCTCACGTTACTTTTGAATCATCGAAATCCTCAGATCCCTCAGAAACCTCCTTAAAATCCTTAGAATCTTCAGAATTCTTAGAAATGTCAGAATGCTTCTGAATCATCGGATTCTTAGAATCATCAGAATCTACAGAATTCTCAGAACCCTTAGAATCATCAGAATTATCAAAATATACAGAATCCTTATAATCTTAAGAATCCTCAAAAATCGTCAAAACCCACGAAATCTTCACAATCATTAGAATTTACAAAACCTTCCAATCAAGAGCATCCACAGAAATATCAGTTGAATCTTAGTTTCCACAAAATCCTATGATTATCAGAATCTAAAGAATTCTTCAGACTGATCTAAATCCGTATCCTAATAATCCGTAGTCATCAGAATCTACAGAATCCTTGGAATCCTTGGAATCCTTGAAATCCCCAGAATTCTCAGAATCGTCAAAATCCTCACAATCATCAAAAGTGACAAAATCCTCAGAATAATCAGAATCCACAGAATCCTCAGAATCCTTAGAATCTACAGACTTTTTTTAAAAAATTTTCTTTATTCATTACATAAATATTATGGTTACATTAATTGGTGGAATTTTCGACCACCATGCTAGGCTGATGCCCGTGTTATGGTGGTCAGAATCTTTAAACTTCTTTGAATCATCAGAATCCACAGAATCCTCAGAATCCTTACATTCCTTAGAATTCTCAGAACCATAAAAATACACAGAATCTAAAGAATCTTCAGAATTCGTTGAATCTTTAGATTGTTTTCACATTTTTTCATACCATAAAGATCATGGACGAAAGAATTATAACACTCAAAGCAACTTGTCATGGACGTGGAGTATAATATAATTATTTGTGAACTAAGCCAAAATTTATAAAAACATTTCATGCATAGGAAATGCGTGTCAATATCTTCTACAATTTCCAATGCAATATTGCGCGGAAGCTCTCACAATTAGATCGGTCCAGGCCGGTTATAATGATCGAATTTCTATAGTTTGAATAACTTTAGTATTTCAGGATATTATCTTCCTTTCCTCATCTTTTCATTTCACAGTTCACGGAGATTATTATTAGTATTACGTATGGGTATGCTACCGTGCCTGTAAATTGATCTCAAATGAACGAGTTATTAACAAGTTGAGTTCAGTACTTTCACTTGCTATTAATTTGTGCAAGTATAGAATTGCTCTGGATTGAAGTTAATTGCACATGTGGTATTTGCAACGAAGTCAGTTTCATATTACATTGCTATTCATATTGCATTATTTATATCAAGAAAATATCACTCAATATACATCGATTTGAACAATTTTGAAAGTTGGCGCATGTTGCAATAATACTTAACTATCAGATGTATAATAATTAATGGTTGCACGGACGATAAAATGTTTTATTTATTTAATTTAAATTAGTATACACATATATTGTGTCATCTTTGAGGAAAGTAAGGAGAGTTCTGGAAAGGACAAAGGTACGAGGGGTAGATAGGAATCAGGGGATCAAAATCCGACCTGGTGGACATAAGTGCATTCCACCGCCAAGACCCAGACAAACCTCTCCCCATGAACCAGGGCACCCCTGCTAAGTCACAATACGTAGCGAACCACTTGGTAAATAAATGGTTCCCGGGGTGACGGTACCCACACCATCCTCTTAATTTGTAGATTCAACAACACATATTTCGTTACTTCTTTCTTAAATTTAAATACATTAAGTATCCTGTTTTTTTATTGATCGGTGGTTCCGAAAATTTCAATATTCTAAATTGGGTGATCACTTTATCATTTTATTACTTGATATTTGAATCGAAGTATTGCAAATCTAAAAATAAGTTATCCCTTAGTTATACTTTATAACGATATTATCATATTATTTTTACCCTAAAATTATTAACGAATATGTTTTTAGTTAATGTTAAATGTCCACCTTATCTTGTGCAAATTTTATATTTTTAAGGCCATAGTGTGAGCCTCATGAAGTAAAGCATTAAATTTATTTTTTTTGTTTTTATAACTGGTAATACCATAATAGTTCTACGATTCGAAAGAAACGAACGTTCGCGAAATGTCTATAATAGAAATATGATTAGAGACATTCTAGAATCTTCCGTCTTTTTCGTTTTCATACAAGACGTATGAGATGGAAGATTTTTATGCTTTTAGGACGATCGTCGATGACTCGCATACGATCTCTCCCTGGGCTTGCTTGGGAATAAGAAATAAAAGATTGGATGTATAACAAGATTATTATATATTGAAAGTATATGCGTACCTGTGGACCATTCCTATGAAAAGCTACTAGCTAAAACCTATTACGTTTGATGCGACGATTCCGGATGCCTAATATTGCACCGTGAGGGGCCCCTATCTCCCTCACGTTGCATCAGCGCCAGGTTTGCGAGCTTCTCCCTCCATCTTGGGTGATTATTAAATATGGGAACGCCATGCCCATAGCGTCCTCCATTATTTGGTTGTTGCAGTACATGTCCCATCAGGTTGCAGAAATATACGGTGTGGAATCAGCGGACTGATTGTGTGCCATATAATTAATAGTGATTCATCTCGTCGAATGACGGATAGTAAATATAATCGATGATTATAATAAACTTGCTCGGTCAAACCGCCATTTTAGCACATCGGGATTTTACACAACAATACCCGTAAAATTAAGGTTCTACAGTCGCGATCACATTGTACCGGCTGAGAATTATAGAAACTTATCGTTCACATATTAAATTAAACTGATAAACCCGCCGATTAAACAAACTCCATATTAAACTTAAATCCACATTTTTGACTGTCGGATTTACATCCTGCCCAGGAGATGCAAATCCAAGAAGTGCGGGAAATCGATTATGAACCCCCTATCGATCAAAAGTTTAAGTTACCGGAGAAAAGGTGAAATTATTAGTGGCCAGTAAAATAATTTAATTGAATTAATATAAACAAATATTAATAACTCTGGGGTAATTTTGAACATTAAATTATTTTCATAACAACTATTATTTTTTATTTTTTTATTTAGACAAAAAGTAAATGTTTACAATAATAATATGTTACATATCATTCATCAGTTTTGTGGTTACCCAATTAGTAGAAAAATATTCTCGGGTTTAATTGGGGAGCTAGTATATGTACTTATGTTATATATTTAGAACTGCTTATGGATAATTTGTATAGTTACAAAAATGAATATTAAATACTTTCAAAAATACTGTAAGATATTACAAAATATTGTACAACAAGAAAAAATTATACAATAATTTTAGAAATAGAATATCAACAAAATTATTAGCAAACGGAATATATCTGTAAATCATCGATAAAAATAAGATAATCTGTTGCTTATCTGTAAAAATATAATTCAAATTTGTTTTTAAATTTACGATAGTTTTTTGAACTTTTAATCGCATCGGGTAATTTTATATATGTATAGCTTTGGGCTTACATATTCATAATGGTGTTGTGCAGCTGTCGTGTTGCATCTAGGTACATATATGTTCCCAGATGTCCTAGGTGATGAGGACTCTTCAGATTCTTTAAAAACTGTTAAAATAGCATTTTTTAAAAATAGTTTTGAAACCGGTATGACCTTAAATTTTTCAAAAAGTTCGCTGGTTGGGAAAATTCTTGGTTTTCTAATAATAACTTTGATGATCATTTTTTGTGTAGTTACTATCGGATTATTCTTATAGATGCTTCCCCTTGCGATTATGCCGTACTGCAGTACTGACTGCACAAGAGCAAAGTAAACCATTTTAATATTGGAATGATTTAGGATATTATTTTATGAAGTATAATAATTATTACAATTCATAATTTAATTGGCGGTGTACATTTCAATATTTTATATTACCCACTGCCCTTTTCAATATTTATTACCATTGCCTATTAAAACGATACCTTTCATATCCTTGATGGGTAAGTTATACCTGTAATCGGTCATTTTCGTCTTTTCCGTACGTACATCGGAACAATAAATAAGTTAGTGATTGGGAAATTGTTCATAGATAGATAATACAATAATAAAATGTACCACGTATATAAAAGAAATACTCGTACGTGTTTCTAAAATGAAAGGATTAACGCTTCTAATTAAAGCCAACTATTACAAATCGAGTGTAATTAACTTTATATAAATTACAATATGTTTTTATTTAACTGTTAATATTTTTTCTTTATAATTTACCTTAAAGACTCTAATTACAGTTCAGAGACGTGCCGTTTACTCGATTTGGTCCGAATTTGCGACGTTTTTTTAAAGCCAATTTACAGAAATAATATAATTAATCAATCGTTTACAGAAAATATGTTAAAAAGTGCATAGTAATAATTTCACATATTGAGATGTACCACCGTAATAAAGCTAGGCTTGTTTTATGGGGTAGGTTTACGAGTATGTTATCATTTTCGTTATTTATTTATTTTTGTTAAAGCATTCAGTTTACATTTTCCGTCAGTTTTTTAAGGTGAATCTTGACATTTTTTAAATAGTTATTTATATTAATTTCTGATACTTTCTGGTAAATATCAATAACTTTGCTCCAAGATGTTTATAATTGAATTTTTAAATGGTGCAGTTTTATCAAGAATTATCTTTGTAAATTTCTAATATTGCGTGGTAGAAGTATAATGTATTTGGTTTTCTGACTTAAAATTCCATAAAATGTTGTTTTGTTGAATACGTGTATGTTTTAAATTGTGTTGTTAATCAATTTATTTTAAATTATTATAAACATAATTGATAACAACGTAATAATTACATGCATAATGTATGAAACATTTTATCTTAATAATTTTGTATTTATTTTCAAAAATATTTTTATTTAAAGATGTACTCCCATACAAAAAGGATCGGAGGAAAATGTTATTCTGTCCTAAGCCTTGGCTAAAGAAGAAGGAAGTGCAACACGACATAAGAACTCGAAAATGAATCACGATAGTTAAATAATATTTAAACACACACTTATTATTAGGTCACGAAAAATGTATAACTGATATATTTCCGGAAAATGGTGAAAAAATTTATGAAGTCACGGCACTTCACTGTTACAGTTACAGTTACAGTTTAAAAATATGTTTAATTGTCAATCTATTTCTCACTTAACAAATGCACAATATTAACATCGGCGATTTAATTGATCGTGCGTCATTAAACTTAATGTTAATTGAGAATAATGAAAATTATATATCAGTATTCATTTTTATTGTGTTCGTCCATTACGTAATCAATTAAGTTAAATTAAATTACCAACACATTAACAACCACGTGTACCCACGCAAAGGAGATTTTCATAGTGAAGTTATAAATCTTGGATCAAATTAGATAAATAGATGAATGATTGTTAAATTTGTACATAAATGTACAAATTTATATAGTACATAAATGATGTTATTTTTAATAGATAAAAGGGTGTGACCAAGGGCATAATACGTGGGCTGTCCGTAAAATAAGGTCTCCAAGGTGCTGCTGTAGCGAGGAACAATTTTACCTGAGATCCTGCAACACTGGCGTATAGCCTGGTTTCCCTACGCCAAATCCACACCACGCTGCACCCCCCGCTATACATAGTCTCGGCGTGGTAGCCGTTCGCGATGGGGCTTCCACTCGCCGCACCCACGAGGTGTGAAGTACGCTCTATAATTAGTTTTTTTGTGCAAAGAACAAAACCCTGTTAGAAATTCATTCTCAGCTACTTGAAGTGTACGAAAAACAGTGTATGAGTGCGAAAACGTGCGCAAATGGTGCAGAGAATTTAAAAACGTGCTGGACGGCCATCGGTTTCAGACGGAAAAATTACCAAAGTGGAAAAACAATGATGGCAGATCGACGAGTGAAGGTTTGGGAGCTCTGTGATATGATCACTGATGTCTGTAAGACCACCATTGACAGGATTTTGACAGAATATTTGGGAGACCCCAAAGTCTGCCCAAGGTGGGTCTCAAAATGGTCACCGAAGATCATAAACAACATCAGCCCTCTAATTCCTTGAGTGCTACGACATCGGTGGCAAAGTATTCTTGGACTCAATTGGGACTGGGAGCGAGACCCGGATACACTACACACTACACGACACCAGAGACAAATGTCAATCCCAGTGGCGTCATTCAGATTCGCCGAAGCAAAGTTTAAAAATGAATTGCAGAGCGTAATTAAAACCTGGCGGGTGCAGCGAGTGGAAGCTCCGTCGCGAACGGCTGCCACGCCGAGATTAAGCGTCACCGACAGTGCAACGTGGTGGAAATTTGGCAAAGAGAAACCAGAATATACGCCAGTGTTGCAAAATTGCGCGTAAAATCGTTCCTGGCGACCGCAGCACCTTTGAGACCTTATTTTAGCCATAGTATAACTAAATGCCTTTACAACTATAAAACAACATGTTTTCTCTCGTTTCGAAAACACAAAAAAAATTAAGGGCATGTTAAATTTTGTAAAAATATGTACTTATGTAAAATGTATACAATAAGTATTCGAAATGAAACGTAAATTTAATAGCCAATAAATGCATTAGCGAAGGTCATTTACAAAGTTGAACGATTATGTCTAGTTTTTTAGAGCGGTTTATTACTGTGGATGACCTCATGAGGAAGAACCGCTTTGTTTGATAAGTGACTTGTCTTCAGGAATAGTGAATCATCAGCACGTTTTGTAAGCACCTGTGCAGTGAACATGAGTGAGCGATTATTTTTTAATTGCAATGTGTATGTAGTATGTACTGTAAGGTTATGTTAAATAATTCACGTTTGAAGATTGAAGCCAATCAAGTCGGAAGTGACGTATTTATGTCATAGGTAAAGTCTTTTGATAAATTAGATTCCTAGATGCAACAGAATCTTTTGAAGTGAAAACTTCTTTAGCACCGTTGTGATTAGAAACTCGATAAAATGAAAAATAGCGACACTAAAAGAGACAAACACATGTACATCTATAGATTCTATAGGATTTAGAATGAGATATTCTTAATCGGTCTCCTCTTTGTGCGGTGCTTCCCTCTCTTGTCTACTTTAGTTTTCTGAAGGTTTCACTTCTTCCACATTGTGATTTTTTGAAGTGAAAACATCTTTAGCACCATTGGGATTTGTAATTCGATGAAACGAAAAATAGCGACACTAAAAAGAGACAAACACATATTTATAGGACTTAGCCTGCGAAAGACTGAGATAGTATAATCGGCCCATTGACGTAGTATTTGATCGAAGAATCGGCCTACTTTTTGTGCGGTGCTTCGTAGCCTATCGGTCTCCTCTTTGTGCGGTGCCTCGTAGTCTCCCAATTCTTGTCTATTTTAGTTTCATGAAGGTTTTACTCTGCCAACTGATTTATTGAAGCGAAAACTTCTTAAGAACTTTTGTGATTTGAAACTCGATGAAACGAAAACAGCGACACTAAAAAGAGACAAACACATATATCTATAGGATTTAGCCTGCGAGAGAATGAGATAGTACAATCGGTCTCCTCTTTGTGCGGTGCTTCGTAGCATATCGGTCTCCTCTTTGTGTGGTGCTTCATAGTCTCCCACTCTTTCTTTAGTTTTCTGAAGGTTTAAGCGTTTTTTTTTTGATTTTTTTTCTGATTTTTCTGAATAAACTTTTCGTTTGAGAGTCGCTAATATTGTCTTCAATGATCAAATATGACGAATGAGGTTTTGGATTCTGGACGTATAGAAAAGTCTATAAATGTATTTATGCAAGAAACTATCTAATCTAGATTGCATTTAGTTCGGGAAGAATCTTTCAATCATACATAAATCATTTAATAAAACAAATATGAGTAAAGGTCTCTGCCCACTACACCGTTCCATACCATGACCATATCATATCATATGAACGTATCAGCTACGAAATAAACACGCTACGTCCTACTATGCCCACTAGAACGTGCTAACACCGTATTATACCCGTACGGAACGGGTATAGTGACCGTATGATACCCTTATACACCGCGGTTAGTGTCCGTACCATCCCCGTTCAATAGGTGTACGGTGCCCGTTCTATCGGTGCCCGTTATATCATTTCGCCTGTGTTTTCGTGTCGGACTGACGCTTCAGGAGTAGCATAGTGTCATATCATTAAAATACCTGGATATAAACACGAAAAATGAACACAAATCACGAACTGACGGAGTGGCAACGCGGTTAGGGGATCATACGCGTATGATCCCCGTTCTAACACCGTCTCGTGCCATGTGTAGAGCGGACCGGCACCTGCAAAATATTGTCATCGAGACGAGAATTCGCCGTCAGTCCGGTCATGGTATGCGACGGTGTTGGTCGGTGACGGAACGGGCTAGTGGGCAGCGTTTCATACTGATCGATACAAAGAATATTTTTTTTGCATGCGCCGCTACGGTTACGGTCATGGGATGGAACGGTGTAGTTGGCAGGGACCTTAGAAAATTATGATAATGTTGGTAGTTCTTAGTCAGAAAGTGATACAGTTAAATACGACCGTAGGGAATAGAATTAACTCAGTGGTTAGAGCAGAGCCCCGGCAGCGTATTTACAAAACCTATACCGATTCAGTCGCGGTAACGACAATTTACATTTTAAATATATCTCTATATTGGTTATTTTTTATCACATTGCAAAAACAAAAATTGTTCTAAAATCTAGATAAAACAATCTTTCTGATGTGTATGTTAGAAATTAATAATTTTATTTCTAAATATTTCAATATTAATATTATTCCCATATATTGTAAATAAACCTCTATATTGATAATTTTTTATCACTTTGCAAAAACAAAAATTGTTCTAAAATCTAGATAAAATAATCTTTCCAATGTGTATATTAGAAATTAATAATTTTATTTCGAAATATTTAAATTTTGATATTGAAAATTTAAAGCGACTGAAACGCGGTAGGGATTGTAAATACGCGCCCCGGCAAGGGTAAGGTCCCGGGTTCAATTCTTAGCTGGGACCGAATCTTTTCTTGATTTTTCTTTTATTTATTTATTTACTTATTTATTTATTACTAGCTTTTTCCCGCGGCTTCGCTCGCATGGTATTAGGGGATTTCCACTCAGCCTCCTCCACCTTCCCTCTCCCCACACCACTCATCCATCAACCCCGCTCTCCCTCCCCCTCCTCCACCCACCCCTCCCCAACTCCACGTCCTCCTCACTCCACATCCCCCCACCTTCCTCCACCCCTCCCCCTTCCCTTCCTTTCCTTCCCCCTCTTCCACCCCACTCCGCCTCCTCCACTTTCCTTCTCTCCCTCTCCCTCTCCCTCTCCCTCTCCCTCTCCCTCTCCCTCTCCCTCTCCCTCTCCCTCTCCCTCTCCCTCTCCCTCTCCCTCTCCCTCTCCCTCTCCCTCTCCCTCTCCCTCTCCCTCTCCCTCTCCCTCTCCCTCTCCCTCTCCCTCTCCCTCTCCCTCTCCCTCTCCCTCTCCCTCTCCCTCTCCCTCTCCCTCTCCCTCTCCCTCTCCCTCTCCCTCTCCCTCTCCCTCTCCCTCTCCTCTCCCTCTCCCTCTCCCTCTCCCTCTCCCTCTCCCTCTCCCTCTCCCTCTCCCTCTCCCTCTCCCTCTCCCTCTCCCTCTCCCTCTCCCTCTCCCTCTCCCTCTCCCTCTCCCTCTCCCTCTCCCTCTCCCTCTCCCTCTCCCTCTCCCTCTCCCTCTCCCTCTCCCTCTCCCTCTCCCTCTCCCTCTCCCTCTCCCTCTCCCTCTCCCTCTCCCTCTCCCTCTTCCTCTCCCTCTCCCTTTTTTAAAACCATTCAGTAGTTTTTGTGTAAAAGAGTAACAAACATACATCCATACAAACTTTCCCCTTTATAATATTAGTAGGATTATTTATCTTTTTAATTTTTTTATTATACATTTCAGTGATTCATTTTTAGAGATAGTTATTAAGTACGACGCCAAAAAAGTACTCTTTTTAGGGTGAATTGCATAATTAAAAAAAAAAACATCGTTTCCAAGGTGACAATTGATTTGTTTTTTTTCTGACGTTTGCAATAAATCGATTTTGTTACGGACAGAAAATGTATGAAATATGAAAAATAATTTCATAACGCCAGAGCTCTAAGCTATAGCCTATAGACTATTCTGATGTATGAGCTATATTATTGTAAAGTTTCATTCAAATCCATTCAGTAGTTTTAGCGTTAAAGAGTAACAAACATACATCCATACAAACTTTCCCCTTTATAATATTAGTAGGAAGTAGGATAGATACAAAAGAAAGTACAAATTACAATTAGGAAGCTTTGCCTGTCCAACTAGGAAAGTTTCCCATTCCAGGACAGACAAATTGACATGTTTAGTTCATATTATACCTGAAATGTACATAATTACGTAACAAAAAAACAAAAACAAAAAAAAAAACAGAAAATTTCATTTTTCTCTGATGCTAAGGTGTGTAATAAAGAAAATGTACCTATATAAAATATATAAATATAAGTACACATACATTTTTTTGTGACAAAGTAGAAAAGGTAATCTGGTAGCATATGTATTCTGAATCAAAATTTCCTTTGAGGGTCGCTAATATTGCCTTCAATGACAACGGATTTACGAATTATTGAGTTATTCTTGTTCTTCTTCTGGAGACTGCTGCTATGGGAGTTTGGCTGTTATCCTAGCAACTTCCTTATCATTTCGAATTAGTTAAATGACCGGTCAGTGGCTGAGATGGCACAGCGTCTGGTTCTCACCCAGAAGTGGTGTGTTCAATTCTTATTAAAAATAAAACTTCGTTTTAAAACTAACCTACGAAACATATAGGCAGTGGCGGACTAAGCCCGTCAGAGACCCACGGCGGAAAAGTTGAATGAGCTCCCCACCTAGTTTAAGAAGTTGATGTAATTTTACAAGCTTTTTATTCAGTTCACAAGGACCTCTGGTGCAGGGAGGCCTCCTGACGCCTCCGTGTTCCCTTGTTCAAATCCTAAATAAGGCTTTAAGGCATCAAAACACTGTAAAAAAAAAAAATTTAATATTTCATTTTCTGAAAGATACCTAGCATTACATTATCTGGAGACACAGCATTTTATATGAAATCGTTTTAAACAGTTTGTATGTTGAATTATTCTTCAACAAAACTTTGAACGCATTTTTCTCGAAAATATGTTTTTCAGCGTTGACAACATAATATTAGAAAAAGTCCACATCCGATTTGCATGCCTCAGGTCTTAAATTGTTCAATAATCCAGTCACTGTGGCCCACGTAGGGATTTTTTTTATAAAGGCTCATTTTTTTTACGAACAACGCCATTTTTTTATAACAAAACTCCCCTACGTGGTGCCATGGAGACTGGATTTTCGAACAGTTTAAAACTTGGTGCTTGCAAATCGGATGTACAGTTTTTTAAATATGTTGTCAACCAGTTTGAAAAAAAGTGTTAATAAAATGGTGCCGCGGGTTTTCATAATATCCCCGACACAATATACTCCGACAAAATGTACCTAGACATAATAACCCTTGGACAAAATATTCTACGGACAAAATATCCCCCGATAAAATATCCTCCGACAAAATATCCCTCGATACAAGAGACGATGCAAAAGAGACAGAGCAAGGAACTTAGTTTCGATTTAAATTTTAAATATACAATCGCAAAATAAAGTTAAAAAAAAAAAATATATATATATATTTTCTTCTTTTTTTTAAATAAATCATTATTATTATTTTTTTTTAGTGGGGATATATTTATTTAAAAAAAAATAATTTAAGAAAGCATTTTTAATTTATTTTGTCAATAAATTTATTTTTTCTATTTTTTTAATTATTATATAAAAAAATAATTTAAAAAGGAAATTAAAATTAATTAATTTTTTTAAATTTTATATTGTCGGGGGATGTTTTGCTGATATTTTGTTGGGGATATTTTGCCGGGAATATTTTGTCGGGGGATGTTTAGTCCGTTGGATATTTCGTCGGTGAATGTTTTGTCCGTAGGATATTTTGTCGGGAATGTTTTGTCGTAGGATGTTTTGTCCTTAGGATATTTTGTCGAGGTTATTTTGTCGGGGGTTTGTCCGTAGGATATTTTGTCGGGAATGTTTTGTCGTAGGATATTTTGTCGGGAATATTTCGTCGGGGTTTTCAAAAGCAAAAAAGTTTCGAGAAAAACGCATTCAAAGTTTTGCTGAAGGATAATTCAACTTACAAACTGTTTCAAACGGTTTCACATAAAATGCTATCTCCGTCAATTTTTCAAATTTCTTTAAAAAAATTAGTGAGAGCATTCTTAACAAATGCATCTTTCGGAAAATTAAAAAAAAGCATTTTTTACTGTGTAGAATTAGGGCCTCAGCATGGGTCACCAAGTGAGACTCAAATTATGTTTCAAAATATGATAGATGGTCTCCGCGGTCCAGGGGTAAGTCACTCGAATAGCAATCCGGAAGTCGCTGATTCAATCCCGGCGTGCACAAATAAATTTTATTAAATTAATTTATATTAATTTACAATTTTGTAATTTATAATAACACACGTGTATTTGCGGCTTGTTCCAGAGTGGAACATACTCTCAGTATCTCTGGTGTGCGACCACCATTCGGAATTGAAGCGTTGATTGAAGTGATTTTAGACGTATTTGGTGACCAGATCTGAAAAGCCAGGTACTTTCCCATCTTTCTCTTCCTCATCGCCTTCCCCTCCCCACTACATTCAGCGTCACAACATACCCCAACCTCAGATGCTATAGCCTCACTGGCTCCAGACGGTTAGGAGCAGTTGGGACTCTTGTGCTTTCAGTTGGTACATTTTCAAATTAATTATTTACATAAATTACAAATCCTCTTTCGGGGTATATTGTGAGGTTGAAGAGATGTGAAGAAGGGAAGGTAATGGGGAAGAGGAGTGTTAAAAACTTACAAAAAACGTGTTTATATTCCATTCATCTTTGAACTTTGAAATCTTTCTTAATTATAGTGTGTACTAGAAATTTTATTCCGGGAACCCGAAATTACGGCACATGGCGTAGTCGCCAACTACTATCTGTAAATGGTGTACGGAAACTAGTGATTCACGCGGCAAACTGGTGAAAATACATCACATTTGTAAATTGAGTCTAAAGTTGGTTTATGGTCAAATTTGAGAAAAAAGGAACGATTTAAAGCCAAAAGTTAATCGAATATATAAAAATCTCTTGTCACGGTGTTTGTAGTCGCACTCCTCCGAAACGGCCTTACCGATTTTTATTAAATTTTTTATGTATATCTGGTAGGCATGAAAATGGGTTTTAAAGAATATTTTATACCGCTAGGCTAGATGATTAGGGTGTCCCTATCCAGAAAAAAATGACTATTTTTTTGACATTTTTTTGTTTGTATTTTTTTTTATTGGCATCTAAAAATAACTATGATTCCAAATTTTAACCCTCCTACCCCCACCCTCCCATTTTTTAATCGCGATTGTAGTATTTTTGTGTGAACAAATTTAACCGTCATTCGTATTCCAAACAGAACGAAATTATTTATGTTGTTGAATGACAGATGGCGCTACGTCCGCCTCATAGAACTATCATCCATACATGCGCAAGACATTAGCGAGAAGCGGCGCGTAATTTTGATATTTCATTCGGCATCATGTTCTCGCATGGGCAAACCATCGAGCTTATTTGTGTTGACTAAAGACGGACTGATAAAAAATATCGTGCACTCTATTGCTCTTCGAAATTCATATTGATTTTCTTTATTTCATTTTCCTACTTTAGTTAGTGTTTTTTTGTTTTTATCGGCGGTCATCGTCTACAGCGCTCCATTCCTCTTTCTGTCATAGATCCCATCCCCACACACACAATACATTCGTTATTTTTTTATTTAAGATACAAAATATCCTCTAGAAATAATTTATATGACCGAACAACGTTTGTCGGGTCAGCTAGTATATTATATCTATTTTCAAATGTCTTTTAAAACATTTTTTTGGTTTAACTGAGGTTTGATCCATTGATCGGATTCAACCAAATTCAACTAAGTCCATCCGCTCATGGGGCAACTGAAAAAAAACAGTTAGCAATTCAATCGCTATCCACAGGAGAGCAACTTGCGAATTCCATTGGCGATCCGCACATAGACAACTTCTCAAAGACCAGTAGTTGTCAAGGTGACACAACCAGTCACTCGCAACTCGCCGTGACGTCGTCGCGGCCGGCGCGTTTCAGTTGCCAGGTTGCAATGGTTGCGCCTCACGACATATCAAGTTTTCGAGTAATTTGCGATATGTCAGAGCAGCAAAATATCGATTTGTTCAGGAGGTTGATAAATTATTATTATATATTATGGTTGATAATTGATAAATTATAAATAAATTAAATTTTCGTTAAACAAATTAATATAATTACTGAAATCGTAAAGTTGAGTTGCGCCGTGTATTGAGTTGCTAACCAGTTTTCAGTTTCTCCGAGAGTGAAGGCTCTTAGTGCTTTGATATCTTCGAATTTCAGAAAAATGCGTATATGTCCGCGTGTGTGTACGTGATTGCCAAAAAAGTTGACAGAATGCATTGTCATCGACATCTAATCTATCTGTCGTGTTTCAAATTGATCGGATGTTAGAAGGTTGGTTAATTTCCACTTCAACGATTTCGCTCCATTCATATAAATTCTTCCAATAAATAAAACAAAAGTAAATTCAAATAGATGTTGGTATTTTAAAATGAAATGCTCCGATCAAAAATTAAACGTTTTTTGGGTAGGTACTCTGTGAAATGTATGTAGATTGTAGATTCACCATTTTCCCGCTTGTACCACTAGTTTCCGGACACCATGTACAAGTATGAAATTGAATGCAAAGCCGTAATATTATTATCTATATATAAAATAACTCAATCATAGTTGCGTAACGTCTAATTCTTTCGTTGCTTCAACTTATTATTAAATCCGAATATGAGAAAAAAGCATAGGATTAACAATCTTGGATTGCAATCTCGCTTCACTGGTTCTAAAATTCTCACACAACTGGAAATGTCAATAAACTCTTAGAATTAAATCAGAAAATATTATATAGGGTGTAACAGTACGCACCCGAAGAATTTTGCTAGCATTTCTAGAACATATTAGGAGTAAAAATGTGGATTTCATTTTGCGGTCTGATGAAATTTTTTTTCTATGAAAAACCAAAAATATATTTTTAAAACACCCATCGCTATTGACCACACTCCTATACGTCGCGATGGGATCACGTGGTACGCGCGCTGTTTCGTGTGTTACCATGCTGCTGGAATGAGACGGAGTGCTTATCTCGTGACCCGCTAGGCTATACATGTTTTTTTTTTATTTAGTAACAACATTTTTTTTTTTTTTACATTTTTATATGAAATATGCTATATAAATAAAATAGAAATTATATTCGTAATCCTCCTCACTATGGGATCCTGTGCTGAGGGGGACTTAGTTTTGGATAAGTTTTCAGCGACTTCTATGGTTTAACTTCATGGTTTGGGTAAGGTTTTCCAGAAACTTCTACGACGATGTTTTAAGTATTCTAGTAAGTTCATATTCCAACAGTTCCTTCAGCCAACATTTAATGTCTATTTTTTGTTTTAATTTGTTTGATACTAAGTGGGAGTTTGTTATATAACTTTACTGCAAAATATTCAGAGCTTCTTTGTCCAAACTTAGTTTCACTTTGGTGTATTAAGTATGTCTGTTTGTTTGGCTCTGGTTTTATGAGTACGTGAGGTGCTGCCTCTGAATCATTTTTGAGGTGATGTACTAGACTGTTTTTGGCATAGATTTTCTGTATGCTTGGAACATCAAACTGTTTACAAATAATGTCTGTTGTTGACGTCCTTATGGGGACCTTTAGTATGATCTTTATGGTGCAATTCTGAGTTACCTTCAGTTATTTTATGTGTTTTGATGCTGCTGAGCCCAATCCTATTACTCCATATTCCAATTGAGAGTGGCATAAAGCATAATATGTATACTCTCTTTAAATCCCTAGTTGACAAGTTAAAACTTATATTTCAATATCTTTGGTTCATACACATTAAAGGGCTATCTTTTTCATAAGCAGTGCTTCAATTTTTGTTTGATTCGTACAAATCTCTACATATTATAAGTTAAGGTCCCCCGCGTCGTCTGTCTGTCTATCTGTCTGTTCGCGATAAACTCGAAACCTACTGAACGGATTTTCATGCGGTTTTCACCAATAGATAGAGTGTTTCGTGAGGAAGGTTTTGGTAAGTAATTTGTCAAGGATTTGTGTAAATTGGTTGAAACATAACGCTAATTGTTAGAAGTGCCGGAAAAAGTTAGAGCGGCTGGTAACTTTCATCGAAAACGCTGCCTAATCCTTTTGGGATATAACAAAACAATGCATGGTGGGATATTCCTCTTTTATAGATCTACAAAAAAGTCCGCGAATATATCTATCTTTTACAGATAGCTTACTATACCCACTCTATCTTCTATAAAAATGGTCACGTACATTGCGGTAATTGAAAAGTTATTTAGACGGATACAGTATTAACCCATGTTAACTTAAATACGTTAATTACCCCAAGCATTTGATGCACATTATTATAATCTTTCACACCATCTCTACGTATTATAAATTAAAGTCCTCCGCGGCATATGTCTGTCTCTTCGCGATAAACTCAAAGACGGCGGTGGTTATAAAGGTTGGATAACCATCCAGTAGATGACGTTGTGTTTTATTAGCCACAGCAACGCGTGACCGGGTCAGCTAGTATAGGTATAATAACGTGTATTTTATTTTTATAATGTCAATGGATGATGTCGTAATTTTTCAAGATTACTAACATTCGATAGGTAAATTTATTTTTTTGCTGGGCAATTATCATGAGACAAACATACTTTCAGCTGCACAAATCCTACAATTATTATTATAGGCGCACAGATTTTACGTGTCCTAATGGAACGTATCCATACTACGTGACCAACTGTTTGCAATTTTTAACTCCCCCCCCCCCCTCCCCGCGGTGATCAAAAACCTAAGCCCGCCGCCGCTCATTTGTACCAAGCGTGACATTTTGAAGACCCCCCCCCTAAACGTGTCATGTAGTATGGGTACGTTCCCTAAGATTAAATATGAAATAACACAATATGTACATGTGAATTCAATAAATGTTACTGGTGCTCGTCGAGTATTGAGTCTATTTATGTATACCTATACAAATAGCGCTATTCAAATGCAGAAATATATTTTTACACCACAGAATTGATCTTACTGAGAGAATTTTGAGATTCTAGTAAAAGAATGGAACATTATGCCATTGTTCATATAAACTTGTACGAGCAAATAATATAACTAACGAACTTTGAACTGATTGAACATGATTTACATTAGAAATTTTTCATTTTTCATTTGAAAAGTCCCCAAGCTGTAATTCCATACCTTATAATAGATTCAGCTAATGATAAATAAATTATTCGAAGTGTGCATATAGGAACATAAAGTCGAGATTAGAAACCGCGACCTCCGGATTCGTAATCGAGTACCGTAACCGTTTGACCACGGAGGTCGTCATTACATTAGGTGTACTTCTGTGTCATGTATAGGTGTTTCTAGCATTGTTAATTAAATCAAATCGATTATCTTTTACCCTTGTATGAGTTAAATTTGTGCAAATAATGTCCAGTCATTTGATCAATGTTGAGTTTTGGGTTCTTTCATAGTCATTAGACACTTTAGTAATTCGGGGAGATTCTTCCATTGAAAAACAATCATATTTATACAACCGCTCCAATCTCTCAGACGCCATCTTGTTCTGGTGCAATATGGCGGGAAATGTTTTTTAAATCGGTGTTGCCACACTATTGTATGTGAATGCACAATTACTAATATTTATTTCGCAATTATAACAAATCGTTTTAATGTTCAGGCTTCATAAAGATAATAATCGCCAGATGTTTGATAAGAAATTTTAAGAATACAAAGAGGTTATGGTTCCATGGCATTTCAATACCCCTTTGTAAAGTCATTAAAGTGGTGAAAAAAAAGACCATAGCCTAACCCAACGTATCCTATTTATCTTAGTTTTTAAAATGAATTTTGTGTCCTTTCGAAGGAATGATGGAATGCCACTTTGTGGAGTTTTCCGAGATTATTTTTAGAAATTGTATAGATATTACATACCGGCTAGATAGATATTACATGACGGCCGGCGTAGTCCAGCGGTAAGGCTCTTGACTAGCATTCCGAAGGTCGCGGGATCGAATCCCGGCGTGGCAAATAAATTTTATTGGATTAATTTGTGTTATTGAACAATTTATTAATTTAAAATAATATATAGTATATACAGTATACGTTCCAGAGTGGAAGACACTCTCAGTATCGCCCTGGTGTAAGACCACCATTCAGAAGTGAAACGTTGCTTGAAATGGCTTTAGCCGTGTTTGATGACCAGATCTGAATAGCCAGGTACTTCCTCACCTTCCTCTTCCCTATCTCCTTCCTCTCCCCACTACCTTCAGCCTCACTACATACCCCAATTGGGGATGCCATAGTCTCACTGGCTCCAGCCGGGAGCAGTTGGGACTCTGGTGCGGTATTCATATTAAAAAAAAATTAACAGAACCGATGTTCTATTAAAAATTATATCAATTGATCAGATGTTCTTTAAAAATTATATCAATTGATCAGATGTTCTGTTAAAAATTATATCAATTGACAAGATGTTCTGTTAAAAAATATATCAATTGATCAGATGTTCTGTTAAAAATTACATCAATTGATCAGATGTTCTGTTAAAAATTATATGTTAAAAATTATATCAAAAATTATATCTGTAGAAAAGTTCTTGCTTTCAAGATAATTGGAACTTGTATAAGTTAAAAGTAGTATTCGGGCCCTTTGAGATTAGTGAATCTTAGAGAATGAACTCTTAAGAGATGGGTGTACTTTAAAAAATATAGAAAAATTGACTGATCATATTGATCAGTGTTGCCAGATTTGAATAACGGGGTGACGATGTTTGGCCAACTCAGCATTTTAATTGTATATAATTTGAGAGGCGGGTATGGCTACCGCCGCCTGGGAACCGTTTATTGGATTACCAACACCTCTGCCATCTGCCATAGGTCAGCCCAAGTGGTTCGGTACGTTTGATGACTTAGAAGGGGTTCCCGGGATCATGGGGTGAAGTTTGTCGGCGGATGCATCTGCCCACCAACTGCGTGACGGGTCGGATCGAGAGAGACTGGTTAAGGGAGACCTTTTGACCTCTCCAGCAAAGCTCTTTAGAAACATCACCTTGCACCACAGTGGGAGAGATGGATTCATTCATCCGTCACTCCTGGACACAGTGATCCCCAGATTCCTACCACCCCCCCCCCCCCACTCCTTCTTCTCCTTCCTTTTCTAAAAATCCCACCATACAGCATCCCCAAAGATGACACAGGCCCTGAGGGGAATTACTTTCTTCACTACCTCCTGTGTGGAGGGGAAGAGGAAGATGGGGAAGTATCTGGATGAGATAACACAGATAATGTCGTTTTAAGCAACGTTTCAATTTTGATTGGTGGTCTTACACCAGAGCGATACTGAGGGTTACTTCCACTCTGGAACGTGCCGCAAATATACCTTACATTGTTTTAAATGATTCAATTGTAAAAACACTAGTGTCCGACCGAACTTTCGGTTTCGGTTTCGGCCTAGTTTCGGCCAAAAAATGAGTTTCGGCTTGGTTTCGGTTTCGGCCGCCATCCAGCCGAAACTAAGGCCGAAACCGAAACTGAAATTGGGAGGTTTCGTTCTGCGATCGGACATGTTCGGTGCACTTAACTGCGAGGAGAGTTCTAGGAAGAAAAAGGGGTGGGTAGAAATCTGGGGTTCAGTGTGTCCTGGTCATCCACCTTCAAGACCTAGACAAACCTCATCCCATGAACCCGGGCACCCCTGCTAAATCACCAAACGTAGCGAATTACTTAGGGTGACCTATGGCAGAGGTGTTGGTTATCCAATAAAGTTTCCCGGGGCAACGGTACCCATTCCCGCCTCCCAAATTATTTTGTTCTTAAGATGAAAGCTTATTTTGTTTTCTACCTTTTACTTTGTTATTTGTTAATAATGTTCAAATAGGTAATATCTACTATTTCTTTTTTTTATATATAATTTACGAAGCGATTTACGATTATGATTTCAAAAAGCATAAATAATTTATTTGAAATAAGGAGTGATAATAATGTTATGTTTATTTTTAGTTCAAATATCAGAGACTGAATGATTAATATATGATTTAAAAATAAAGCCTGATTGATTAAGATAGACTATTTTTTTTCCACGAAAACATGACCTTATAAGGAAGTTTCAGTTTCGGTTTCGGTTTCGGCCGAACCTGAGACCGAGGCCGAAACTCAGTTTCGGTTTCGGTTTCGGCCGTAAAAACTAGTTTCGGTCGAATACTAAAAAACACAAATAAATCAAATACAATTTACTTGCGCATGCCGGGATTTGAACCCGCGACCTCCAGATCGCTAGTCGAGAGCCTTAGTACTTGTATTTTAGATGTTACGAACACGTGTTAACTACGCTACCCACACGGTATTCTACTAACAATCGTTTTAATAAAATACTTCTATGTGACTTTTCAACTAACATTGAATGATGTCAAATGTTGAAATAAGATAATTATAGGAACATTAGTGGAAGTAAGTACTAAGTACGTTAGAGATCGACCGAACGGGCGTTTGTCAATTTCTGGCCAAAAAAAATTTAAAAAGAATCGAATCGAGACCGAACTTGAATTAGAAGCTTTCCGTACAATTCGAATTTAGGCAGATACTATCATTACTTTTTATACGTTTTTTCCATATTATTTTTATTTTCTTTGCATTCTAGGGAATAATACACGACGAAGTGTTGTTCACAAAGCAAAAAAAGCTGTGCCTACCTTAAGAAAAACTAACCCCTGTTTTACATAACAGAAAATTACCCACTTTCATATATTCACCTTTCCACAAGAATCAGCAAAAAGTGATGGTAAAATGACATTTTTCAAATACTCAATGCAATAAAATAATAAAAAAATGTTTATATTTTCGGATTTCGTAGGATTCGAACCTCCGTTCGCTGGATTTATCTGGTCGCTGAGATTTGCGACGCGTTACACCGCTGCGCTACGGGACGCTCGCGCGGAGTTGTGAATTTACCAATTTATACAGTACCCGTCGTGTAATAACTTTTAGTGACGCATTTCTGTTTCATCCAAATTTAAAGTCACTAACGGGGCTAAAGAAGTTTCACTTAAAAAAGTCGGCAATATTTTATGAAAATTATAGATTCGGCTGCAAATGAATATTTGGTCGGACTTTAAAATTTAATTCATATACCTACAATAGTGCGAAATGATTAATGTTAACAACCTTGTGTCTATTTACTCTGAATTGTGTTAAAATTAAAATGAGACTTCACTTTCATAATTAATTATAATAATTAAATCTTGGATCGTTTATATCATCAGATAAGAATCTTAACTTACGAGTATATGGGTCTATGTCTATGACAAGCAAATTAATTGGATGATAATCTTCATTTTATTAATGTATTTACCTTTAGCTGGATTTGTTTTATAATATGTTGCATTCAGATTAAAATTATATGTCCTCGTTATTTTATTAGAAAACGTAAAGACTAGGTAAATGTTATTACTTTTATAACGACCTTATTGGCACACTAATAAAAGCTTTTGGATCTTATTGGTCATGACCTTTTATAAAAGGGTATTACTGTATGTTCACTTGGATTGTATCAACCGCGTACTTTTTTTAATGAATCTATTGTAAGATAGGTTAATCATACACAGTACAAGATTTCTTATTTTAACATTTGGGAAGATACAAATATAAAGGGGATTAAAGGACATAATACTTGACTTACTTTAACCGGTGATTATTTGGAATGAAAAATGTTAAGAGGGAATAATCAGACAAAACCGGAAATAAGTCATTTTTAAATCAAATTTTAGACGTATTGACTCTCTTCCACAAAAAATTTAAATGGATTTCAAAAAACTGTTATTTTATCTAGTAAAGCTATTTTTTAAATTTTGAGAAAATATGTTTATTTTTAGTACAATATAATATTTCAAACAAAATTTTGTATTACATTTTGTAGTACATTTCAAATCATATAATCATGAAGTAAAATAAATCAATAAATTATCTGGGAAAGCTTTGCTTCAGAATTTTAATTTTAGTTTTAATAAAATACGTGTTTTGTGACGAAAATACTTCAGTTTGTTTATTTATTTACGGTCTTACAAACTAATATATTTAAGATTTTTGAAATTTTTGTCTTCGGTGACTTTTTCGATGACATTTTATTTTAATTTTTTTTTTCTTTAAATCCAACAAAAACGATTTTCTCCGCATGTCGTCACTGGTCCCTCAGCCGAGTTATCTCCCAACCTCTTACCCCGCCCTCAAATGCTCAATATTTTCTATTTTTGTAGAAAACAAAACATCGAGTGCAATTCACATGCGGTAGAAGTGAAACTTCACCAACACAATCTCAACCGATGGGGGAACTTTGAAAAGTGAGCTCGTAATCAAAGCGGAAAATGAGCGCGATATTTTTATTAATTTTTTAAACCATTACAAATTTGAGTTTATTACATATATCTAAGAAATAACGCCATATAAATATTATACAAAAAATATTTTTACATAAAAGAAATTTCAAGAACTATGCCATTTTCAAAAAAATTTCAGACGGTGGTGAAAAAAAGTAGGTAAGGTTTCATTCTATCTCATTCTCTGGCAGGTTAAATCCTATGTATGTGTTTGTCTCTTTTTAGTGTCGTTTCCGTTTCACTGAGTTTAAAATCACAACGGTGCTAAAGAAATTTCACTTTTAAAAAAAACATCGAAAATGTCACCGGAGACATAAATTTCAATTGCATTTTTTACTCCAAATAATATCAGGAATCACTGGTTGAAGTACGTCCCTTAATAACCTGTAAACAGATACCTATATCTACTGTTTTAAAAATTTATTCAATAGCAACATTCCTCTTTTCATGCTGTGCACATCTGACGACTACTTCTAACTCTTGCGATCGTTGTTTCTGACATGTCGATCGATCAATCTGGTCTCCGATAGCAAAGTGATTTGTTTAGTAATGCTCGATTTGCCTGTTGGTCGGAGAGCTGCACTGAGAATAGTGTATTTGTGCATTTGAGGAGTGTTGAGCCAAAATTTCGGCTCAACAGTTGATCAGTGGGATTGGGAACAACGGCCGTTAGTGTAACATTTTTAGGTACCTTCTTAATTGCTATCTATTGTACCGTTAATTCATAAATTAATATGTTGCAGTTTCAAAAACATCACTTGCAAACGAAATTATCGATTCAAACTAAGTTTGGGGTGTGTCAGATTTCTATCAAATACTAGCTGACCGACAAATGTTGTTCTGCCATAAAATATATTTCTGGTGAATATTTTTGTTGTTAAATAAAAAATAACGAATGTATGGGGATGGCATCTATGACAGAAAGAGACTATGACCGCCGATTAAAACAAAAAACACCAACTAAAGTAGGAAAATGAAATAAAGAAAATCAGTATGAATTTCGAAGAGCAATTGAGTGTACGATATTTTTTGTCAGTCCGTCTTTAGCCAACACAATAAGCTCGATGGTTTGCCCACGCGAGAACATACGCTTATCGTGAATGTCTTGCGGATGTGTGGATGAATGTTTGATGTGGCGGACAAAGCGCCATCTGTCATTCAACAACATAAATAATTATGTTCTGTTTTAAATACTAAAGATGGTTAAATTTTTTCATACAAAAATAATCAAATCAAGATTAAAAAATAGGATGGGGGGGGGGGGTGCGAGGGTTAAAATTTGGGGTTATAGGTATTTTTTGATTACAAAAAAAAAAAATACAACAACAACAAAAAAATTGTCAAAAAATTGATTTTTTTCTGGGTACGAACACCCTAATCACCTAGCGGTACAAAATATACTTTAAAACCTATTCTCGTACCTACCAAATATACATAAAAAATTTCATTAAAATCGGTTAAGCCGTTTCGGAGGAGTGAGACCACAAACACAGTGACACGAGATTTTTATATACAAGATATTTCAAACATTACAATATATGACAGTAGTTCTTTTCAGCTTATTGAAATTTGTTCAATCGGGACTTAAGACCTGTCAAATGTCAAAAAACAAAATCGCGCTGTCCGACCATTTTTTTGTTTTTTTTTATTTGTTTATTTAGCACAATATATTTATTTATTTATTGAAAAAAATAAGAAGTACATGAGAAACATAAGCTGCATATCTCACTAGGGCATTCCTGTATCGAGATATGCAGTTTTACATTGTAATTTAAACAAAAAACATACATATGAACTAAATAAAAATATAATTATAAACCTACAAAAAAATATAACAATAAGCAAATTAAAGATAACATAACAATAAGCAAATTAGATACTATAACAATAAGCAAATTAAAAGTACATAATAATATATAAGTTAAGTTATTCAATTTGGATTGTATGAAATATAGCTGAATTCCAGAATGATTTATGATACAAGCGACAACATGGGTAATCCAAAACCATCACTCTCAGTTATTATACATATTTTGACCATTTTCTTGAATAATGTAATGTACCAATAGTTTTTATTTTTTCATTGAGCATATTATAAAGCAACGGAGCTTTATATGAAAAACTTCTTTGTCCAAAGGATGTTTTGGTATGTACCGGCTGATACATTAAAGAAGAGCCCAATCTAGTGATGCGCACTTGTTGAGATCTTTTCGCAGTGATAATTTTGTTGAAAAATTTACAGAGAGCCTGTATTATGTACAACTGCCTTATTGTCATAATTTTGCTTTCGCTATATAGTAACTGTGATGAATACATAAAACTTTTCTTGAACATTATTTTTAAAATTAATTTTTGTGCAATATTTAAAGGCTCTAGAGTAGTCTTATGGCAAGAACCCCAACAAATAACGTTATATGAAAGCATTGATTGAACAGAGCATAGTATACAGTTCTTAGTGTAATTTTGTCCAATATATTTCTTAGAGTCTTGAAGATATAGGCTAGCTTTCTTATTTTTTTTGTTAATATAGTAATATGATTGTTCCATTTTAAATTTTTATCAATAATTAAGCCAAGATATTTGATATTGTCTACTCTTTCCAAAGATTGACAATTACACTCCTGTACACAACAATGTATTTTTAAAGAGCGGTCCAAAGATGGTTGATTTACAGAAGAAATACTAAAAGTAATATATTTAGTTTTGCTCATGTTTAAGGTTAACAAGTTTTGATCAAGCCAATTTTTGACTGCCCTTAATCCTGCCTCGCACTTAGCATACGTATCATCCCAAGTATCACCAGCAAACACTAAAACAGTGTCATCTGCAAATACAATTGAAGAACCAGAAAACGGCAGTTTACAGAGGTCATTAATATATAACAAAAATAAAATTGGACCCAGAACACTACCCTGAGGAACACCATATACAATTGATTTGTTTGAACTAATATGATCATTAATCATTACTCTTTGTGTTCTATTTTCAAGATAAGTTCTGAACCAATCTAGAGCTTTATTAACAATACCCATTGAACTGAGTTTTTTTAATAGTAAACCGTGGGATACGGTATCAAATGCCTTAGACAAGTCTAAGAAGACAGCCATGGCTTTATTGCCAGTATCCAGAGCTTCTACGACTGTGGTTATCATTTTTAATGCAGCATCACTAGTTCCCATGTTCTCTCGAAAGCCAAACTGATTATCTGAAAGAATTTCATATCTTTTTACATAAGACATCAACCTAATTTTAGCTAATTTCTCTATAATTTTTGATAAGGTGTTTAGCAGGGATATAGGTCGATAGTTATTGGCGTCTGTGTTATCCCCTCCTTTAAACAAAGGAATAATTTTGGCATTTTTGCAGTGATCAGGGAATAAGCCATTCTCAAAGCTAACATTTACAATGTGTGTAATAGGTATAACTAGTTCAGAAGCATTTTGTTTGTAGACCATTGCACTTATACCGTCATTTCCACTCGAAAAACCTGATTTTAGCTCATTAATCACCTTTAAAACTTCATTACAATTCGTTGGATTGAATTCAAAACAGGCATTTTCTATAGATTGTGTTGGATTGCAATTTTTGATTAAACATTCTTCACTGGTTTTATTTGCACTGCACAAAAGATTAGCAAAATTTTGACCTATATCACTAAAAAAATCATTTACATGGTTAGTGATGAGCATTGGATTATCATTTATAGAAACAGTGTTATTTTTTATTTTCAGTTTATTTATTGGCACCGATTCCTTTTGCATATCCAATGCTTGTTTTATTATTTTCCATTCTTGCTTTATGTTTCATTTAACCTCTTGAAGTTTCCTTTTATAATATGACTGTTTGATCGTTTTAACAATTTTAGAACACCAATTTCTATATCTTTTATAATATGTAAACAGTTCAATATTATTTGGTTCTTTGCGACAACTCTTGTGTAATTTGTCACGTCTTATGAGGCAGTCAATAATTCCAGAAGTTATCCAGGGTTTCAAGTAATTTTTATTACCATAGATTCTCTTTATAGATGAGCAATTTTCAATGTGTAATTTTAGGCACTTTATGAAATTATCAGCTGCTGTATTGACATCATTTGCAAATAAAACGGTATTCCATGTTTCTTCTTTCAGTCTTGAATTTAGCAGGTCATTATCCACAATTAGTTTAAGCTTTACGTCTATTTGTTTTGATTTCGTTATTATAGATTTAGGATATCTCAATATCGTAGCGAAATGGTCTGTGATGCTGGTCCTGAATACAGCACTCTGAGGATCATCTTTTGACTTGACCATAATGTGGTCAATACAACTCTCAGTTTTTGAAGTGACTCTAGTTGGTGAAATAATAAATGGTTTTAAACCGTGGTAAATCAGCAGAGAAATGTATTGTTCGCTTTTTGAGCAGTTCATTTCCAAAATATTTATATTTATATCACCACATAAAATCACTTCGTGGTTAAGTGCTGATACAGAACGGAGTAAATTGTTCAGGTGGTCAAGAAAGTTATCAATATGTGTTTGAGAAGGAGATCTATAAACCGCTATAACACATGTATTATCAGATAGTTGTAATTTAAGACAGTTAGCATGTGGAATAGCTATTTCTTCAACAGAAACAATAACATCATTCCGGGTGTAAACAATAACACCATCGTTTTGTAAATAGTTTTTTTTTGGTGTTGTGTGAAGAATACCCAGTAATACTTGGAATATTGATTGCATCTTTTAACCAAGCTTCACTAAAAACAATAATACTAAATCTGTGTTGAATAGAGTCGAGAACAGCTACAGTATCATCAAAATTTTTTTTTAGGCATCTTATATTCATACAGTATATAGAGAGAGTAGAATGGTTCAAGAATTCATTGAATATTGATGAGTCATCTATATTGATATTGATTTCCTTGTCACTTAGTTCTTGATCCAATAAAAAATCCATAATATCGGGCTAATATACATATGGGTAGAATAAATAGTTAGTAATAATGTACTAGTCAGTTAATAAGCTGTAAATCGCCGACATGTTTAATGTTTATTATTTTAGAACTATGGTCAGAATTTTTTTTAGTAAGGATTTTATTGTTTGTGAACCATGTATATAGATAATTATTATCTTTGGCTTTTTGCTTGGTCTTCCATAGTAGCTCTTTGTAGTAAGGGGTTAATAGTTCACCTACAAATACGTTCTTCTCTCTTGCGTTCTTGCGGGAGTTCAAAACTGTCTGCTGTGCTTCCTCATCTTGGAGTTGAACTTTGTACCTGTATGCTCGGTCCTCCATTTTCTGTGTTCGATTTTGATAACGGATTATTTTTTTTATTTTGTGAGGTTCGATGTTTACCTGTATCTCCTTAAATACTCTGTTTATGGTGTCCAGTGGTTCTTCATTTGGCAGTGTAACTATACCAGCAAACTCCGCCCAGTTGTGGCTCATACTAGCCTGTTCGATTTCAGCCAGTCGAGTTTCTAGATTAGTAATTCTGTTTTCTTTGTTGATATTTGCTTCTTCTAAGATTTCTACCTTTTTGTTTATTTGAAGTATATTGTCAACCTTAATTGAGATGTCATCATATTGACTGCTTATGAAGTCGACACTTTTTTTTAATTCTAACATTTCGGATTCTAGATTTTTCTTTATATTTACTGTCTCTTGTTCTATTTTTTTGAATAATTGTTGCTTAATTTCGTCCATCTTTTTGTCTTTTTGTCCATCTTTTTCCATCTTTTTGTCTATATTATATACATTATTTATTAAATTTTGACTGCCCAACTAGGAGTATTATCCCGTTTTAGGACAGTCAAATAATTATGGGTATGAACATGTGGAGAATGATTTGTACAAAAAAGAAATAAAATTGCAGAAATAAAAAGAAGAGAAAGAATATAAAATAAAATAATAAAAAAAGTTTAAAATATAGTACCTAACTGTTATTTGTTTAGCATAGCATTTGATGACAATGTTACATTCGAATTTCTATGGAACACCCTAACGTTTTTTGGATGTACCTACAGTAAACATGTTTTTTTTAGTATTTAGAAAAAAAAAACTATTTGAAGGTATTATATCATTAATACTCATAAAACCTTGTATACCAATTTACGGTACATTGCACAACATTAGCCATTATAAGCCATAGCCGAGTCATCAACCGTGACCTCCGTACAGTAGAGCGTTATGCATTTAACTTTGGGTAGAAAATGTTGATTCAATCAACAATATTTTCACACCCAAATCCTTGGCTACGAATCCAAAGGGGCGATTACGGTTCTACGACTAAGGATAAGGAATTGTCCTTTACCTTAAAACTAAAGACTCTCGCTGTCATCCGAGAGAACTGGAATCGCAGTTAAGGAAATTTTTTGATTTAATTACTGTTTTTTCAGACCCAAATCCTCGGCTACGAATCCAGAGGGGCGATTCTGGTTCTTCTACTATGGATGAAAAATTGTCCTTAACCTTAAAATTAATGATTATTTGGCTGTCATTCGAGAGAACTGGAATCGCAGCTAACGAAAAATTCTTTCATTTTAAGGTTAAGGACAATTCCTTAACATTAAAATGTAGGATAGGGATAGTTAACGAAAAATTATACCTTAAAGAGAAACCCGCCCGCCCAAGAAAGAACGCCCGCCTTGAAACACATGAAAAATCCTTTAATTTTGGGTTAAGAATAATTCCACTATCATCTGAGGCTACTGGAACCGCAATTAATTTAATTTAATAAAAATAAATCACTTTACATGTTATACACAAAATAATCGATATGTTTCGAAACCAACTATTTCTTTCCTCAGGATAAATATGAAACGAAAATTAAAATAAGAATATCTAGACAAATAAGAAACCTTGTCGATAGACCGATAAAAATTAGTGAATTTAATTAGGTCTAAGTAGCTCAATTGGTAGAATGTTGTCCCGGTAAGACTATATCATAAGATCTGAATTATGAGATCGTAATGCAACCATTATCCTTTTACTTTCGGTGCCTTATTCTAACTTCATATTTTTATTGAGAGTTGCTGATGTTATTTTCATTGCTAAAATACATTGCAAAGAGGTTTAAAACTGCAATAAGTTAATCCTAATATTTAGCTAATAGTGTTATTTCACAACACGGATTCTACTGACTAGAGTATCACTGCTGTGTGGGAGTGCATTAAAATGCACGAAACATTAACATTAAACGTTTCAGTTAAAAATGATTAGATCATATACATATTAACGGAGAAGCAAATGACCACGCAGAAGGGAGAGGAGATTGGCAATAATATTCCTGACCGGTGAATAAACGCAAGGATTTGATTTAAGATAAAATTTGATTTTTTCTTACGAGAGAATTTCATATAATTAGTTTTTCGGCTCGGTAAATGTATAGAGATTATCTTTAAAAAAACCGACTGCAGTTTATATGCGGTAGAAGCAAAACTTTATCAAAACAATCTCAACCAACACTTGAAAACTGAGGTCATAATCAAAGCGACCGATGAGTGCAGACCTCGCGTTATTTCCGTTTTATATCTCAACCAATCGGAGCCTTTAAAAGTGACATCATTATCGAAGCGGCCGATGAGCACAGTTGATGCGTCGCAGGTGCAATAATCGTCATTTCCGTTTCATCCGAAATCCAAATCACAGCCGTGCTATAGAAGTTTCACTTCAAAATAACATATTAAGAGCTTGAAAACTCAAATATTAATGTATTTTTTTAGCTTGTTAATGTTTTTTTTATTTTATTTTTTATTTAATATATAGATATATAATTGTACGGTGGAGTTATATAAATTACAAAATATCGGTACAGAAATTATTTAAAAATTGCAATCTCACCAAAGAAGAAGCTAGTTCTTGTGCTTGATGAGCGAGTTACACTAATTATAACTGAAATAGAATAACATTATGCAATAGGTAAATACATAATAGGATCAATTGAGACTTCTGGATCATCTATATGTGTAGGTGTACATACATAGGATACGTTTTCATACTAAAATATTGTGCACTTAGGAGAAATTCGAAAAATCTAAATAAAATAGAGATTAGAAAGAAAGAGAAAAACAGGTTATTATTTAGTTAATTATTGCTGATGAAGTGTAGCTTCAGTTTAAGTTTCAGTATATTGATGTCTTTGGTTTTTTTATATTTCAGTGGGAAGGTTGTTGAAAAACTTTATTCCTAAATAGACATAATTGTTTTGCATTAGTTTGGTATTAAATTTTGGTATTTCGATGTTGTTTTCATATCTTTTTGATTGGTGAGTTTCAAATTTTTTCATGATATTATCTTTGTAAATTTGGATAATTGCATTTTTCTTGAAGATATTCTCTACTCGAGGCACCGTGAAATCTGCGAAAAGCGTTTCTGTTGGATAAGTGGAGGGTTTCTTTAGGATTACTTTAATGATTAGTTTCTGGATCACTTTGATTGGGGTTAGTACATTTATGTATGACCCCCCCCCCGTCCAATAATTCCATATTGAATTAATGACTGGATTAGTGCATAGTATACTCTTTTTAGATTGTTGAGTTTTAAAATATTTCTTAATCTTATGAATATATATATATACACTTTCTGATACGCTTAACCAATTCACAGATATGGCTCTTCCACTTCATATGTTGTTCTATTATCACTCCGAGATATTTAATTTCTGATACTGATTGCAATGTTGAACAGCCTTGGATACATGTGATTTTATTACATTTGTTATTGTGGATAATTATTTTAGTGTTGGGGAGTGTTTTTAGTTTGTTGATTGAGAAGTGTATGTAGTATGTTTTGTTAGTGTTCAATGAGAGAAGATTTGTATCAAACCAATGTTTTAAGATGTTTATGATATTATTTGCTTGTTCGTTTACTCTATTCCAGTCGATCCCATTCACTATGATAGCTGTGTCATCGGCATATGATATTATGTCTGCGTTAAGTGGTAGTTTAAAAATATCGTTGACATAAATTATAAATAGTAGGGGGCCTAGGACTGTGCCTTGAGGTATCCCAAAATTACTTGTTAGTGATAGGCTTAGGGAGTTGTTTATCTTGACTACTTGGTGTCGTTCAAATAAATAGCTTTTTATCCATTTTAGAGCTTTATCGTTTATCCCAACACAGTTTATTTTTTTAATAAGTTTATCATGAGAAATACTATCGAAAGCTTTTTTAAGATCTATGTTGGTAAGTGTTCTGAATAATGTTCGATAATTTGGCAATCGCATCTTGGGTACTTCTATTTTTCATAAATCCATATTGGTTGTCGTGAATTATATTATTTTTGTTAATAAATTCAGTTAATCTTTTTTTGACAATTTTTTCAAAGATTTTTGCAATATTTGAAATCAGCGATATTGGACGACAATTTGTCACTTCTTCTGGGTTGCCAGATTTATGAATTGGAGTGATGATGGTTTGTTTATATGTCGTTGGGAATATTCCGCTTTGAAGACTAATGTTGATTAAATGTGTTAATGGTTTTGAAATATGTTTTTTGATAGCTTTTAGTGTTTCGACAGTAACTCCATCGAAACCTGGTGCCGATCTTCCCTTCATGCTTGAAATGATGTGTTCGATTTCCTGGGCTGAAGTAAGGGGAAACATGTCAATTTTGTTTGAGATATTGACGTTAATGTTCTGTTCGTCATTAGACGGTATTTTTTGTATTTGATTTGCAAGATTTTTGCCTACATTTGCAAAAAAGTTGTTAAATATGTTAGCGGCAGCTGATGGTTTTTCTTCGCATCGTATTTTGATATTATTATGTGTAATACTATGTATTTCATTTTTTTATGTTTTTTCTTATCTATTATTTTTTATGTGTTATTACTTAAATATGTTACCCCACATTTCAAATTTCAAGCGAAAAATGATACATTATTCTTGAAAACGTAACGTTTTTAAGCTCTTAGAAAAATATTATGTGTTTTTTAAGATAATCATTCATATAATAACTCTGCATCTTGAGTAGAGATAACATACAAAAATTGGACAAAATTCCCTCGATGGAAAAAAAATCACAAAGTTTCAAGTATGCTCCGAAAATTATTAAAAAAACTCATCTGGTGCTGTTATTTAACATGTTCTAGGTATGGAATAGTGTTTAATAAAACAATACTTAACTCAGATGTCGAGAGGTTCTTGCATTATTTTAAATGTCGTTTTTATTAAATTCTTTTACAGCAGATGTAACCAGCCAGCGGCCGAGAGTTCAAATTTCTTCGAAAGATGTTCTTAAGATCGTACAGGGCAGTTCCAATTAGAAAGATTAAGTATTCTCCGTACCAGCTTTTTAAAGTAATAACTCCATATCGATTTTATTTCATTCAAAATTTGCTTTAATTTATACCATTATTCAAAAACGCTGAATGCGTGATTATAAAACTATTAAAATTATGTACTTTTTGTAATTATTTTTTGATCATGAATATTTATAATTTTTCAATAATGTCGAAGCAAAATAAGAATGTAAAAAAATATTTTGTAAGACCGTAAATAAATAGACGAATGAAGTATTTTCGTCACAAAACACGTGCACGGATCTTTTAAAAATTATTTTATTTAAACTAAAATTAAAATTCTGATACGTAGCTTTCCCAGATTTATTTTACTGGATGATTATATGATTTTAAATGTGTATTGTATAATACAAAATTTTGTTTGAAAATTTAACAAATCTGCCATCGATCTACGGTAAAACCTCATTGAAATAAAAATAAACATATTTTCTCAAAATTTAAAACATAGCTTTACTAGAAAAAACAATAGTTTTTCTGGGAAAGAGTCAATATGTCTAAAATTTGATTTAAAAACAACATATTTCCTGTTTTGTCTGGTTATTCCCTCTTAAGTTTATTAATTCAAATCTCCTTTAATTACAGCGTCCTCCCTCTCTCATTCTCCCGTTCCAACCATTATCAGTAATTTTCTTCTTCTTTTAAAATTCTTAATGGGATGGGGCCGTAGAAAAATATTAAGATTATTTTGATTTAAAATATTTACATTTTAATAATAGATGTGTAGTTTAACGATTCTAAGGAGGAAGCTCGCAACACTTTTTTCCCCTTTCTTGTCGGATAACAATAGAGTGAAAATCAAATATTTGTTTAACAATCAATTGACTGTATTTGCTGGAGGTATTTTTTTATGTGAATACCTCACAAGAATGCCAGTCGGGGAGCCAGTCTGGAGCCGCCAGTGAGACTATGGCATCCCCAATTGGGTGAGGCTAAAGGTAGTGGGGTAGAGGAAGGAGATGAGGTAGAGGACGGTGAAGAAGTACCTGGCTATTCAGATCTGGTCACCAAACACGGCTAAAGCCATTTCTAGCAACGTTTTAATTCTGAGTGATGGTTTACACCAGGGCGATACTGAGAGTATCTTCCACTCTGGAACATGCCGCCAATATGCTTTATATTATTTTAATTGTGAAATAACACAAAATTATCAAATAAAATTTATTTACCATCGCCGGCTTTCAATCCTTCGGATTGCGAGTCAAAAGCCTTACCTCTTGACCACGTACGCAGGTATTACCAGCCCCAACCGAAAATCTTTTTTAGTCGAATTTTAGACGTATCGACTCTTTTCTACAAAAAAAACATAAGTAAATTGATTTCGAAAGACTGCTATTTTATTCAGTTTCTTTTTAAATTTTGAAAAAATCCAATCTTTTTGATTACAATAAACTTACACCGTAGGTGGTTGCGCAGATTTATGAGATTGTCAAATGAAAAATAGCATTAGACAACGCATTTCATATCACATACCTACAGCATCATAAAACAATAAATTATCAATAAAAATACTTTTCAGAATTTAAATTTTACTTAAAATAAAATCATTACTAAAAAATTCGAACACTTGACGAAAATTTGTCACGTTTTGTGACGAAAATCCTTTATTTTGTCTTAGCCACTGGACGACCTCCGTAGTCCAGTGGCTAAGACTCTTGACTCACATTCCGGAGGTCGCGGGTTCGAACCCGGCATGCGCAAATAAATTTTATTTGATTAATTTGTGTTATTTCACAATTAATTCATTTAAAATAATATATAGTATATTTGCGGCATGTTCCAGAGTGGAAGATACTATTAGTATCGCCCTGGTGTAAGACCACCATTCAGAATTGAAACGTTGCTTGAAAATGGCCTTAGCCGTGTTTAGTGACCAGATCTGAATAGCCAGGTACTTCCCAACCTTCCTCTTCCCCACCTCCTTCCCCTCCCCACTACCTTCAGCCTCACAACATACCCCAATTGGGGATGCCATAGTCTCACTGGCTCCAGACGGGAGCAGTTGAGATTCTTGTGCGGTATTCACTGTAAAAAAAAATAAATAAAAATAAAAATAAAAATAAAAAAATAACTCACGGATTTACAAACAAAATTTAAGAATTAAATACTCCGATGTTGTTGCTATATTTAGTGTACATCAATTTTATTATATAAGCATACCTTATTGAAGTTTTTTTCATAAAATAGGGGAATATTTTTATAAAGCTATTAAAATTGACTAACACATTGACAGTATTTTGTTGGCTGAAAGAAAAAAAACTATTTCGGATTTTTTGTATTTTGTACCTACGTCCTGTGTGGTTCAAATTCAATACCTAATATTTTTACATTGTATTTATTTTTGTGCAAGTGTTTTAAACAGTGGTTTCCTGCACTATTTACTAGTATAATTTCGTTAATATTGTTATATATATGTATGTATGTAAAAGCCTAAATAGGCGTAAATAAATAATTAAAAAATTTACATATATATACACAATTAAAAAATCTATATAAATATAAATGAATCGCCGAAATATACATACGCGTATAACTTCTGAAGCACTACACCAAATTGGATAATTCTTTTTTTTGTGTTCGTTATTATATGAACTCTGGCATTACGAAATTTATATATAAAAAAATTGCAAAAGGTGGCTCGTGAGCTGTTTGAAAACTGAATATACCGGGACTGAATGTATGAAATGCGGGAGGGAACCGGGCGGGGGGAGGAAACCTGGGAAGGGGAAAGGGAACTCAGGAGGGGTGTTCGCGGGACGGTGGAAGGGGGGGGAGTGGAGTGGGAATGCGAGAGGGAAAGGGGGCGCGGTAGAGGAACGGGAGGCGGAAGGGGAACGGGACGAATGGGAAAGGTCACGGAGTGAGAAAAAAATTATTTATTAAATGGCATAATACACATGCCGGGTACCAGCTAGTTGTAAATAATTTTAAAGCAATCTCTTTAGGGTGAATTGCCCATTTAAAAAAAAATAATGTTATTTTAATAAATTTTATCTCGAGATTTGATCGCATTTACAATTTAAAAAAAGGAGTATGTACATATTTGGAATTACCCTTCGGTAAAAAGGAAAACAAAAACAACCCAACGTCGGGAAAGAAATCATCATTCAAAATCGATACTAAATATTTAGTAACTACATAGATCTCTCTGACCACGAATTTCTAAAACATCGTATTTATTTCCCAAACGGAAGTGCCATAATCTCGCATGCTTCGGATTAGAGTTAGATTAAAGTGCTGGTATAAAAAATGCTTTTCGAGTAGTGTTAAATTAATTGATGTTCTTTCGAAAATAATTAATTGCAAACGGCCCATTTAGTTAAGTATTTAAAAAAATACGTCCGTTTACATAACACAGCTTAAGCGCAGTAAAATTATTGGTATTGAACAGTTTAGTGTTACGCTTAATTAAAAATAACAATATTGCATAACGTGTATTAAGTCAAGTAGTTATTAGTATTAAGTGTCATAATGGAACTCAATTAGGTAAGTACAGTATAGTATTTGCCGCCTTCGACAAACAAGCATTTTTTTGTTCCTGGCAAAAACTAACGATTGTCTGTAAATTCAAAATTAGAATTGTAGAAAAGAGAAGAAGTTGCCATAATTAAAAAAAATCAAAGTGTGCAATTCACACGCGGTAGAAGTGAAACCTTCAGAAAACTAAAGTAGACAAGAGTGGGGACTACGAAGCACTGCGGAAGAAGGAGACCGATTATACTATCTCATTCTCTAGATGCAAGTGTTTGTATCTTTTTAGTGTTGCTATTTTTCGTTTCATCGAGTTTCAAATCACAACGGTGCTAAATAGGTTTTTACTAAGTAAGTCGCTAGGTATAAATCTTAGCTGTAGGTTATAGGTCCAAAATATGATGTTTGTAAAGTGTCCTTTAGATGATTTTCCCACGAAAACCGACCAATGTAAATAATCCAATAATTAATAATCCAATAATTTATTTATTTTATTTATTTTATTTATTTAACTTCTCACCATACATTCTTATTTTTATGTTTACATACAAAACAAAATTAACCTTACTAGGACTAGGCCTGTGTTGAGGTTAACTTTTATAAATTTGAGTGATTTTACACACAAAATACTAAAATACCCTACAAAACACTAAATTATCATAATAAAGTAAGAAATAAAAATATCATATTAGTGACCAGATGGGTAATTTAAGTATGATTTGTAACAATATAGACCAGTGATGGGCAAAGTACGGCCCGCGGGCCAGCTCCGGCCCGCAAAAGTATTTAATCCGGCCCGCCGACGATCTTTCAAAATTATAAGTACACCATACCTATTATACAATATAAATTTCGAAAGATCGTCGGCGTCAAAACATAATTATCGCGGGCTATTATAGCCAGCTGTATAAAGTAAATTATTTGAATTTGAAAAAGAAGCCAGTTCTAGACTAGCCACGTAGTTCATGTGTTGCGTTGCGATGCGAATTTGAAACTAGGTTTCAAGATTTTAAGAATATCAGTCATCGCTTGATGTTTTTTCAATGCCGTTTAACGTCGACACGGAGAATGTCCCTGCAGAATTGCTGTTAGAAACTGTTGAAATGCAGCGCAGCTCCCATTTAAAACAATTGTTCTTATTCCGAAAAATTAGATTTTTGAAGAAAACTGCCAAAAACTGAATATCCGAAGATCACGCCAAGAAAATAATAGCGATGTTTGGGTCATCGTATGTCGGCGAACAGGCTTTTTCGACCATGAAATGACGGAAAAACTCAGTCAGAAATCGGTTAACCTATGAGCACCTTTTCTCGCTTGTAAAGGTTACTTCGTTGTAGCTCAAACCTGCATTTGAAGACATTATGGCCAATCAAAAACAATTTCAGATGTCTCACACACCAACCATAACAGGGCCTTCAAATAAAAGTTAAATAATTGTAATCTGTAACTTATATTGGCGTTTGTGTGTAAAGTTTTATAGTTAAAATATAGATTTTAAAACAAAATCCATTTTGGCTATACTCCTGGCCCTCCTCTGAATTTTTTTTTAACTTTCTGGCCCGCCAAGAAGAAAGTTTGCCCACCACTGATATAGACCATAAAAAAATCTTTAATTACTATACCCACCAAGAAACAAAGCTAGTACAAAACATTTAGGCTGACACTCCAATTTTGGCAAATGGAACTCAAATAAAATCTAAATAGATTTTATTTGAGTTAAAAATAAATATTTAAAAAAGCTTATTATTCAAAAAACAAATATTATTAAAAACAAATCTCATTACTTAAAAATTGAAATCTTATTATTTAAAAAAGGACAAGGATGAAAAAACAGTATGCCAATCCTCTGTTAACACAAATATCTTAACATTCTTTTTAAATTTAGCTAATGAATTTGAATAATAACTAAATAAGTACCCCCTATGTAATGATTTTGAAAATTATTTTTTACAAGTATGCACAACAATTGAATTTGGGAGCCACATCAAGTATTGTAGGGCTGGAGCCCTACAATACTTGATGTGGCTCCTTGATGGGCTGGAGCCCTACAATACTTGATAAATTTACTTGATTCTTTGACCATCCGTTGTTAACAGACCGTGGACGGTGGACGTGCTGAGTCTGCACTATACAAACAGGCAAGTATTTGTGAGTGTCGCGTAACAAAAAATTACAAGTGTGCAGTTCATAAGTGTATAGTTTAGTATAGTTTCAGCAGTAGAAGTGAAACCTTCAGAAAACTAAAGAAGACAAGAGTGGGGAGAAAACTAAAGTAGACGAAGCATTGCACAAAGAGGAGACCGATTATTCTACCTCATTCTCTCACAGGCTTAATCCTATAGATGTATGCGTTTGTCTCTTTTTCTGTCGCTTTTTCGTTTCATCGAGTTTCAAATCACAACGGTGCTTAAGAAGTTTTCACTTCAAAAACTTTTTTCAGTAAGCCAGGGAAGCAGTAGGTATGCGGTTGAGAGAAGTTTTTGATGGGGAGGAGAATGGAAGTATGAAATTTGGGATTTTTGGGAAGCGAGTACCGGGCTATTCATACGTAATCAGTAAACATTAGCTAAATGCTAAATCTTAATGACGACCGGGGTGATTCTGAGAATGCCTTTCACTCCGCAACTGCCATAATCTTTCCGGATGTGTGAATCTGTGTGAAATAAATCACATAAATTGATTATTTGTTTTTTGTCCACGCCAGGTTTCGAAACCGCAACTTCTGGATCCAGAGCCAAGTAGCTTACCGCTGTGCCACAAATATCGTCACCTAACATACAAAGACCCCTTTGAAGAGACTGCCGCCATTGGTCCGATTTTTAAAGCTCAGAAACTAATTTCAAAGATTATATTAAACTACCGATCAAAAGCAGTTCGGATGAAATATTCATTAGAATCTGTATCTTGGACATTAGGCAACTTTAAGCTAAAAACATACTAGCGTACCTCTTCAAACACAGAACCAACCACCTTTAAAAATGTCCAAACTGCTCGACATCCTAGAACCAAAGGGCATAATCTCTTAATTATCCCTTTTGCTAAAACAACCTTTGGCCAAAGAAATTTTAGATACTTTGGAAAAAATCCATACAATGCTCTTCCACAATTTTTATCAACTACTCATGTTTTAAAGCGGCTGCTCTCGTCGCTAGTGAGACAGGCACAGGACATCCATCACAAATTGTAATTTTAGTTTAAAATGTATTCAAACAAATCATATGTCATTTTTAAAAGTTTTCATGTAGGTTAATCACTATTTGGAAGCTATCTAATTTCTTAAAAATACATTCCCACTGACACAAAAAAAACCAGAGACAATTTATTTTTTCCATGTAAGTACCTACTACCTTCATAATTTATTAATTCAGTGTTTTTTTGTTATCGTTCATGCGGGCAAATAAAAATACAGACGGTTTTGTAACGAAGCGCAATCCTGATTTATTTATTTACTCACTTAGATAGGTACCTAGATTTAAAATAAGAATTATTAAGAATATTACGGTAGGTACTGTGAAAATGTATGGTTTTAACAAAGATTCTCACAGTCTATGATTTACATCATGTTAAGGAAATGGCGGGAACTTCCCGATGAGCTGTCAGTCAGGTTTTTAATACTTCAAATATGGATTAAAAAAAACGTATTCAATTGAATCGTTTTGTTTATTATTAGTCGATCGTGAATATGTAGAGGTAATTACTCATTCGAAGGTTTTCAGCGAATTGTGAGATGGGCTCGTTCACTGATGAAGTCCAAAGTCACGATCGACTTTTCCTAAAGCTTGAGATCTTATTTCCTTATTAGTGAGTGTTTGTGCCAAGGTCAATCCGTGTGTGATGCGAGATGTGCATTATGTAAGCAAATATAATTGCGGTGAACCCTTTCAATGCCAGAGTTCTTCCTGAGGAACGGGAATAAAAAAATAATATCTCTTGATTGTGAAATAAATAGCCCCGTATTTTATGTATCGCTTGTGAAGAATATTCCTCCTGGCATATGTCCATTTTATATTTCAATTAAGCAATCGGCAAATATCCATTTTATATTATCGATTTATCATGGTATTTTTTGTATATCAATTAAGCAAAAGGTATATCCATTTTTCCTGCTAGGTTGCAATCTTTACTCCAGCGACAAATACTGTAAATATACTGACAGATCCCATTTTGGCCGTTTTACTTGGACTGGGATTCAATATTAATTTAACCTTTATTGTAAGTTATCTTTATATTTATGCATGTTACACTGAAAATTAATATTTTTCTAAACTTAAGCAATTATTGGTGCGATAGTTTTTTTTCCTTTCTAATAAAAAATGACCATTTGAGGCCTAAAAATAATATTAATCAAATTACAAAGAAATCTAAATTAGTAAGCAAAAATTATAATTTAAAAACAACTAAAAAAATCGAATAATTAATTGAGGTGTTATCAAGCATAAAACATACATACATAATACATTTTTTTTGGGGAAACATTTTTTTAAGCTGATCTCCGGTACTGTACTGAATCCACCTATGTTGAAGGAGATTAACCTATATGTCCCTAACGCGTATACTCGTGGGAGATCCCACACACTTTTTTATGCTCCGAAAGCGAGAACTTCTTCCTTTCAGAATGCCCCATTAAATAGAGCAATTCAACTGCTTAACGATTCTGCATTGTGCATTGAGCATTGACATCTTCAATGTTACCTATAGAGAGTTTAGTAACTATCTTTTGACATATGTCTCAACATAGTGAAACTGCCCCCTTGGCCTTTTTTTCTCTTATATTTTGTAATCTTTTCCGTAATAATTTGGTGTATAACTGTTTTATGGAGAACCTGAAAAATAATAATAATAAATAAATAAATACTCTATATGTAAAAAGGTCACAATGTTGAAAGCTATAAATTTTAATTTTAATATATATGAACGATTAACATCTGTATATGAAATAATAATAACATATTTTATTTGTTGGTTTGGGTTAACAGAATTTCGTACATTTACACACTTTAAAAAAAAAACAAATTTAATCTTTACATTTAAATGTTGTTAAAACGATTTTCATGGTCATTATTGATTATTTATTACGCGATCTCGAGTTATTACGACATCTGCAAGCAGTTTCAGAATGACATGTGTTATTCATATGTATTCCATTAATCTAAAAGTACACAATGAAACCAAGTACGCACTTACCTTTTCTAATAATTAATGTATAATAGTACCATTGTTGCAACTCTGTCTGTAACATCAGCTGCATACGAATTTTACAGAGCTGGAGTTACCAGATGGATTGCAAAACACGCTCAAGAGTGGGGAAGAATGAAATAAATTTAATGTGAAGATGAAGGCCCGAACACTCTAACATTACAATATTTATAGCGTATGACGTTTTGAGATTTTTAAACAAAGTTTTTAATTTTTATTTCTTTAACCTAACACTCTGAATAAAATAGTTTCCCTCTGTTCTGCTGTGCGGAGGATTTTTTAAGAAAAGGAAGGAGAGGAAGATCTGGAAAGAAAAAAAGTATCAGGGATGGGTAGGAATCTGGGAGTCAATTTAACCAGGAGTGACCGATGTATGCAGCGCCGGATCTGCCATACGTTCAAAAACGTGCAAAAAACTTGGCGCCAACTCCGAAGGGGCGCCGTGAGAAAATAAATATTGTATTAAAAATTTGTTATAATATTCCCTGAATCGTTTAAAAATTACCCATATAACGAAATAATTATTACGCTCTAGCAACACTTTCCAAAGATACAGACTGCGCACGCATCTGGTTTGAATTCGACGAAATTCAACGATTTACGAATTTATAGTCAGTTACAGAATTTTTTTACAAATTCCATATATTTAGTTTAAACGTAAGATCTATTTTTACATATATCTTTTACCGTCTTTTACGACGAATGAGTGCGATCCAAATTCAATAACCAATCACAGCGCCGGCTGAGCGCTGTACTTTTATTCAAAAGAACAAACAAACCGGCGGCGCCTTTCAAAATGCTTTTGTACGATTTAAATCTTTAGGAGAAGAGTAGTTAAAGACCATTTTCTTATGAAATCTTCAGTAAATTCAAAATTCCATTAGCATAAACATCGCACGGTTTGCAAGGTTGCAACTTGTTAACAGTTTCATCATTGTTTTGACAGTTGAAGTTCGTAAAATGTACCTATAATTAATTTCTATTAAATTTGTTATTTTACTGTTACGGTCATACGGTGTCAATGCGTCGTGGGTGGTTTGGTATATTTATGAGTGCGTCTTTCGTAAAAGCCGTTGATACCATACGTCATACGTTAGTTTAGTGTTTCAAGTTATGGTGTTTGTTCAGTCAACACAGAACCTAGTGGAAATGGAAATACAAGGTACAAATTTAAGGTTATATTATTAGATTTTTAAATTTATAACTTAAAAGTACTGTGGTAGTGCCTTCCGTCTCACTGCTCACTGTCTCTCGTCGGGACTGCCTGTTGCTAGTCAGAAGCTGTAGATGCTATTCTTGTGTTGTACGTTGCCATGAGAACGTATTTGTATTTGCTTTTTCTATTAATATTCGCGTTGGGTATATACATAAACGCAGTAAATCTCAAGAATGTCTAATGGACCTAGTTCAGCGAAACCACCCGCATTTTTTTTTTTTTTTTTACAGTGAATACCGCACAAGAATCTCAACTGCTCCCGTCTGGAGCCAGTGAGACTATGGCATCCCCAATTGGGGTATGTTGTGAGGCTGAAGGTAGCGGGCAGGGGAAGGAGGTGGGGAAGAGGAAGGCTGGGAAGTACCTGGCTATTCAGATCTGGTCACCAAACACGGCTAAAGCCATTTTTAAGCAACGTTTCAATTCTGAATGGTGGTCTTACACCAGGGCGATACTGATAGTATCTTCCACTCTGGAACATGCCGCAAATACACTATATATAATTTTAAATGAATTAATTGTGAAATAACTCAAATTAATCAAATAAAATTTATTTGCGCATGCCGGGTTCAAACCCGCGACCTCCGGACTGTGAGTCAAGAGTCTTACCCACTGGGCTACGGAGGTCGTCAATGTCGCCGCATTGTCTCGTAACCTATATTTTAAATCATGGTACGGGCACAAACAAACAATTCGTTGTATTATTTTAAAGCATAACTTGCAAAAAGAGTTTTTCCTAAAATAATTAAAATAGCACCATAATTTTATGTTTACCCAATAGATTCAGAGAGTATACGGCTCCTGGCGATTCTCTCTTTAAAAAAAAACGAGTGTGAGAGCTACCGCCAGGTCACTTGGAAAAGTTACACCCTTTATATGTCTTGATTTTATTAGATAAATTAGTGAGATAAATTAGTGTAAAAAAAAAATATATATATAAAAAAAAAATAAAAAATTAGGGTGAACGAATTTTTTATCAAAATAAAAATGTAGGGGGGGGGGGGGGGCGCCATCGGTACCTACTGCACAGGGCACCAGATTTCGTAGATCCGGCCCTGGATGTATGAATCCATCCCTTTCATTGCGGTGCAAGGCGTCCGGTAAGTGAAAAGTCTCCTTCAACCGGCCTCTCCCGATCCGATCCTACACGCAACTGGTGGGCAGACTCACCACCAAGATCTGGACAGACCTCACCCCATGAAACCAGGCACCCCTGCTAAGTCACAAAATGTAGCGAAACACTTGAGGTGACCCATAGCAGAGGCGTTGGTTATCCAATGTATGGTTCCACGGGCGGCGGCACCCATACCTGCCTTCTTAATTGTAAAAGGTGTCACCACGAACTAAATAGATACTAGTTTTAGCACCATGCTGTAAGAAGAGTTTGTTGAAGTAAATTGTTATTGTTGTATTTGGAGACGTCCTTCTTTTTGATAAAAGGAACCCGCGAAGGGCTGAAGAGCTATTTATTATTTAAAGACGAATTAAAAAATATATTTCGTTCTTAACCTTCCCCTTCTCCATTTACTTCCTTTAGCCTTACAACAATCCTAAAATTCAAATTAGTGATGTCGTAGTCTCACTGGCTTTATCGTGGATTTACATAAAAAAACCTTAACAAAATGCCGCACGTGGTTATTTTATATACATGCTAATAAAGGTAATCATTATGCACGCACGAAGTTCATAAAATAAATTTCAGAGTCAGGCTACAATAAGAACTAATGACATTGACAGGGCCAGACTTTCGCCGGAGGCCCGAAAGGCCCGGGCATAAGGCCCAAACGTTGGGGGAGAGGGGCGGCAGACTATTTTTTACAGATATTTCAACACACATTCTAGGGCCCCCAATTCCCGAAGAGTCATGTTAAGGATAGGTGCACAAATGGTACACACAGGGCGGAGAACGTCTTTTTCGAGATTTACCGACCAATTAAAAAAAGAGAAAAATACGAAATGAATGTGGAAATCCACACTTAGGTACGTGAGGTGTATTTTTTTACACTAGAACTAAACACACTTTTGGAATATTAAAAACTTTACATTATATACTAGTAGTTAGCAGTTTTTCCTTACTGAATTCCTGTCGAGGAGTATCTTAAAAGAATTTTAATTGTTCTTCAATACCTACTTATGTTCGCAGATGACTTGAAACTTTATAAAGCAATTCGAAGCCTGGACGACTGTTATATTCTCTCAGCAAACTTGTCAAAATTAATCGAGTGGTGTAGCGATAACAAGCTGTACCTTAATGTTAATAAATGCATAACTATGAGATTTTTCAAAATAAAAAAATTCAATTATTCTCAACTACACAATCAATAACTTCATTCTCGAATCTGTTTCCGAAATTAATGACTTAGGTGTTACTTTTGACACCAAACTTAGCTTCATACCACACATTGAAAATATCTCAAAGAAGGGTTTAAAAATGTTAGGTTTTGTACTAAGAGTGGCTAAAGATTTTACCAACATTAAAACTTCTGTACACATCACTAGTGAGGAGTCAGGTTGAATATAACTCAACTGTATGGTGTCCTCACTATGACGTGCATTCTTAAATAATAAAAATTTAAGCTTTTTAAATTATAAACTAAAAATACCAAAAGAAACTACACTTATCTACTACGATTATCTAATCTATTAAATTTGAGTGATAGAAGAAATGTTTTCGATCTAGTTTTTTTAATTCAAAATCTTGCCTAATACAATTGACAGCCCTGAATTCTTGGCGCTCATAAATTTTAATGTGCCGGCGAGAAACACAAGGTCAGTAGGTACTACCATTTTACTGTGGTAATATTACGACCATTGCACAATTCAATATACCACTGCACAGAATTCAACACTTGGGCAATATGTATTCGCACATAGATGTATGGAATATGTCGCTAACACAATTTAAAAATGAAATAATTAAATCATTTATCCATGATACAAGTACTCACTAAGTGCGCCTTCAATTTAGACGTTTCATGTTGGACCGCTGCAGCGCTGCAGTGCGTTTGTCGTACGGCGCACGGACGGTCATTTGTTTTCATACAAAATGCACCGTGCGGCAACAGTGCGGCGTCGGTACCGAGAACGCTCGACAACAGGACGGCAACGTCTCAAGCTCCACGTATTCATTTCGCTGTTGAATAGTGCGGTGACAAGACGTGAGAGCTGAGAGCTAACTTCATCGAATTTTCAAGTTTACTGTTTGCTTAAAATGGATGATATAAACGTGGAAGAATTTATAAATTAAATTGAAATACGCCCTGCTATATGGAACAAATACAGTAATCGCACGGAAACAAAAAGTGTTTGGGAAGGTATCTGTGAAAAATTTATAGAGGATTTTAAAAATAAAACTACTGGTGAAAAAAACTCAGCAGGTAACTATTTATTTAAATCATATATTTTTATATAATGAAAATTATATTACTTTGTTTACACCACTATATTTAATAATCAATCTACATGTTTCGATAACAATGTTACTTTTATCAGGAAAGATGTTAATTTAAAAAATAAATGACAAACAAGTAAAGACAAATAAGAATAAATTAGAACTTAGACAAAAATATTAAAAACGAGACGCGATTAATTAACAAAATAAGTAATTATAATTATTAATAAGAAAATAAATTTAAGAGATGGCTATTTTTAAAAAAATGTTTGGTTATTTACAATATTTATTTTTCTATTAACGCTTTTTTTAATTTCTAAAATATGTAATTGTATGCCCGTGGTGTAAGTTTGTAAAATTTTAAGACCTTTATTAATATCAAAAGAATGACTTGTTTCCAAAATATGGTTGGCAAATTCAGAATAATAATTATTATTTAAACATCTTATATGTTCAAAATGAATTTAAAACATCAAACGACCCACGTCTAAACATCACTAGCACACAAACGCACGGCAGTCAGAAACGCTTTCAATTTAGGCGTTTGGTATCGGACTGCTACCGTACTGCAGCGGCACGGCAGCAGCACGGCAGCGGGTTATAACCAGCGGCACAGTAAACGTGCGGCAGCAGTCCGATACGAAACGTCTAAATTGAAAGAGCCCTAAGGAAATTCTTTGGTAAATTTATTAAACTACTCGTACATCGACAAATCACCTTACTTTAAAATTTTTGTTATTTGTATTTTTATATCATGTACATATGTATTTTTTTATCGTACATTATCGTTATTATACCTCACTGTACTTTAAATTTTTGTTGATTATATTTTTATTTAATTTGTGTACTTTTTTATTTCTATTGTAATTTTATTGATATTATTTCCTTCTCATGTTAAAGATGTACTGCCTTTATGTATTTATGTAAAAGCTCTCTGGGCGAATAATAAAACAAATAAATAAATATGTTGTGTAGGTAATTGTAAATAATTAAACTCGTCCAAATAACAATTACATAAAATTCGAGTATTTTTTATTCGTATGAAGCAGATATTTTGTGATGTGATATTATAATTTAAAATACAATAAAAAACTTAGTAAACACCACTTTTAATTTTTGTATACTTGATGCCGACCGGGTTTCGTTAAAACCGAAGCTTATTCAAAAAAGAACTTAACCAGTAGTACTGCCCTGACTATGGTTGTAGCGAAACCCGGTCGACACGGAGTTTATAAAAATAAAAGTGGTGTCTTCTAAGATATTGTGTAGTTTTTATTTTAACGTATTTTTAATCCAAAAAAGCAAAGAAGGTATTTTTTTACTTTAGCTTCACACATGAGGCCCTGAAGAAAATAATTCCGTTCAGGGCATATGTCATCTTTGGGGATGCTGTGTGGAGTGTGGAGGGTCTTTTTAGGAAAGGGAAGGAGTGAAGGTTCTGGGATGGAAAAAGTATGAGAGGTGGGTGGGAATCTGGGGGACGATGCGTTCAGGAGTAACGGATGTATGAATCCATCCCTCCCACTGCGGTGCAAGGCGATGGGTTGAGATAGTTTGGCTGCAGAGGTCTAGATTAGGTCTGCATCAACCTCTCTATCCCGATCCAGCCGTGATCCAGTGGGAGGACAAACGCATTCGCCACCGAGACCTAGACAAATCTCAACCCATGAACCCGTGCACCCCTGCTAAGTCACTAAACGTAGTAAACCACTTGGGGTGACCTTTGGCTTGTCCAATAAATGGTTCCCAGGATGGCGGTACTCATACCCGCCTCCCAAATTAAGGTATGTTTTATTGTACATTTGAAAAAATGTGGGGGCCGACTTTATAAGCGTCTAGGGCCCTTGGATCTCTAAGTCAGGGCCTGGACATTAAAGTCATTCATTTAATGCATGGGTCGGCAACCTTTTGTGGTCCAACTTGCGCGGACCGCACTTACAAAAAATTCTCTAGCCACCCCCCCCCCCCACCCGGGACGGTCGATCTCATTTGACTAGGTAGTAGTTTTGGGGGGGGTTGACACAACGTTATCCGCCCCGAGTGTCACCCATGCTAGCTACGCCACTGCATATCATCAGTATAACTACAATATTTCAGTTCTAAAAATAAAACGGTTTTCGTAAATTTTTTAAGAAACAGTAAAAGAAGTTCAGTTCAAGTTCCTTAACATTTGCTTGTATTTTTGATGTGGAGATGCGTAGTGTTGCGTCCAAATGTAAATGTGATAATCGAGAACAGTTTTGTCCGTTTGTTTGTTTTTCCGATAATTAAGAATTGAAAAAGTTTGCTCACAAATATACGTACTACCAAACATAGTAATTAACCGTTTTAATTCTTTGTACTTTTCGGAAGGCAAACTCCCGTAGAAATCTACCAAGTTATTTTTTCCTTAAGTGCCATTTTAAGGATATTATCACTTTGCAAATCTATCATGTTGATTTGCAAATAGCTTGGTACATTTATCGATATCCACTGCGAAGGGGTTTTCGAAAATCTCCATCTTACATGAATTTTTTTTAAATCAGCAAATGGTTTTCAAACTCAGTTTGAAGTTGTGGTAGTGCACTTTTCATGTTAGTATTTTCCCAAATAAAATTTATCCCAGCTTCTTCTACTGCTTTCTTGCAATTTGAAAAATGTTCGAGTTTCCTTTCACCGATATGCTTGATAAACAATGATAGTTTAATTTCAAATGATTTAACATCTGAATACATATGGCATATCAATTTATTTTTTCCCTGTAAACTAGTATTGAGTAGATACAGTTCGGCAGTCAAATCAGTTAAAAATCCAAGGCAAGTTAACAGTCACGTGCGTTGCGGCGAAAATCTTGCGGGCCGCACCAAGACTCCTCGCGGGCCGCAGGTTGCCGACCCATGATTTAATGGATTCCAATACATTACGCTGTATATGCATTTAGACATTTGTGTTGCGGTTGAGTGAAACAGTTTATAAATTTAATAAAGTGTATATATTGCACATAAGTTGAGTTATGTTAAATTGCTTATCTAACGTTGTGGGAGGTGTATTTGATTGGGAAATGGTAGCAATATTAACTAAATATAGATTGTATAATTTGCGGTTGGTACCTACATACATCATTATAATAGGTGTAAAATTATATATGTTACATCGTGGGAAATGTGCCACATTCGGTAGAAGGTATGGACTTATTTTAAAAAATATTTTTCACGTTTATTGACCTGAAAACTTCTTTAACACCGTTGTGATTTGAAACACGATGAACTCGAAGCGAGCGACACTAAAAAGAGACAAACACATACATCTAAGGATTTAGCCTGCGAGAGAATGAGATAGCAATTAAATATTTATTTAATTCACGGGTACTCGGTTCCATGGTCCCACGCATGTCGCCTTTGGTCTAGTGGAATAAAGCACCTGACGAACCTTGGCGGCCAGACATTCAGCGGAACAAGGATCGAATCCTACGAAATTAAAAAAAATATATTTTTGTAAAATCAATATCCAATCTTCAAACCACTCCAAATTGAACAGGCAAAAAAAACACAAAACAAAGCGTCATCTAGCGACCCCGAAGAAGAAAACACAAATACTAATAAGATGACCAAATGTATAGAAAAAGGTGCACTGGAATTCGACGACAAAAATATGGTTCACATTGATATAAAAAGTGCTTTGTAGTCTCCCCATGCTTATCTACTTTAGTTTTATGAAGGTTTCACTTCTATTGCATGTGAATTGCACACTCTGTTTTTTTTTATCAAGAGTTCTGGCAGGTTAAAAAAAAATTGCTTGTGGCCTGGGAACCTGCGTGACTGGTACGGGTGCAACTCCGCCGTGAATTACTATCTTGATGATATCCGACCCCCGACAAGAAAGGGCATCCAAAGAAAATAATTGTTTAAGAAGATTCTGCAAAAGGCAGGCATTTAACCCGTTGAATCCAGCAGTGCCGTATTCGGTAAGAAACATCAATAGCCATTGAATCATGTTGTGCCATATGTGGCACGAAATCACCAAATGATACGTCCTCATAAAACTGGTTCAATCTTCTTTTTTATTGTGATCAGACATTAAATGAAAAAAAAAATGGAAAGAGAGAACACCAAGCTTTCTTTTTACATTAAATTTAAAAGTTTAGCACAGACGTTCCAGCATATTTGAAATTGAATTTCAATCAGGAATACTTCTAAATAAATCTTTAATCGTTTTTTTATGAATACCTCACAAGAGTCTCAGCTGCTCCTGCCTGGTGCCAGTTAGACTATGGCATCCCCAATTGGGGTATGTCGTGAGGCTGAAGGTAGTGGGAAGGGTAAGGAGGTGGGGAAGAGGAAGAGTGAGGAAGTACTTGGCTATTCAGATCTGGTCACCAAACACGGCTAAGCCATTCAAGCAACTTTTCAATTCTGAATGGTGGTCTTACACCAGGCGTTAAATTAATTAATTGTGAAATAACACAAATTAATCAAATATATTGTATTTGCCCAAGCCGGGATTCGCAAACTTCGGATTGCGGAAGCTTTACCGCTAGACCACGCCGGCCATCAAACAGATCTTACCTGATTTTTTAAAACAATATTAGGTTTTTTTGTAAATACCGCACAAGAGCTCAAAATGCTTCTGTCTGGAGCCAGTTAGACTGTGGCATCCCCAATAAGGATATGTTGTGAGGCGGAAGGTAGTGGGAGAGGAAGGAGATAGTGAAAATGAAGGTGGGGAAGTGCCTGGCTACTCAGATATGGTCACTATTTTTTTACTGCACCGGCTAGCTGGCTTAAGGACGACGCTGCCGGTTGTGGGGAGGCCGGTCAATCAGCCTCCTTCACTGTCTCGGGGACTGCCGGCAGCCAGGTTGCGGTGACACCGGTTCTTATCTGTATATATGTTATTTTACTTTTGTTTCCTTCTTTTTAACGTACAGTGCTCGGTGCCGCCCGCCGGATTATGTATGGTCATGTCTCCCGCTGTCATGAGCTAATTACTCATGACGGCTGCTGTCATTTTGATTACTTTATTTATTTGTTGATGTTACTAACAACATGTTTGACTGTCCATGAGGCTCACTGCTTTTGCATTGACACCTCCATGGGCTTTAGAATTGTAGAGATTGACCATTACAGTACAGTCCTGTAGGCGCGCCCGCATACCGCCACCTAACACAGTATGAGGGGACATTGAAGGTCTAGATTCGTTACATTAAAAGTAGAGCCATTTATTCAAAAAAATTAGATTCTTGCGAGAACTCCGAAGGGGCGACCATAAGTTGCCTATACCGGGGTGCGTATTTACAAAACCTATACCGATTCAGTCGCGGTAACGACAATTTACATTTTAAATATACCTCTATATTGGTTATTTTTTATCACATTGCAAAAACAAAAAATGTTCTAAAATCTAGATAAAATAATCTTTCTGATGTGTATATTAGAAATTAATAATTTTATTTCTAAATATTTAAATTTGAATATTATTCCCATATATTGTAAATACACCTCTATATTGATCATTTTTATCACTTTGCAAAAACAAAAAAATGTTCTAAAATTTAGATAAAATAATCTTTCCAATGTGTATATTAGAAATTAATAATTTTATTTCTAAATATTTAAATTTTGATATTGAAAATTTAAAGCGACTCAAACGCGTTAGGGATTGTAAATACGCTACCGGGGTGGGACAGTGGTGGGTACTTCAATGCACCAGGGCGACACTGAGCGTGTAAATATGCTCTATGTATATTTATTTTCAATTAATTGATTGTGAAATAACACAAATTAGTCAAACACGCCGGGATTTGAACCCACTACCTACGAATTGCTAGTCGAGAGCCTTACTCCTCGACCACGGAAGCCGGAGGTAGTTAGATATTATAAATTGATCTGATTTTAGATCATTACTTTAGGCTTGGGAGTAATTATTTTAAAAGCTTTACGTACCACAGCTGTACTCAATTATATCACATCCTGTGTGATTTCGACATAATATTTTTTCCTACACCAACTATTTTTTTATAATGTAGGATATTACGACCACCGCAATAATGTATGTTGCCCATTCTGAAATGATTGTTATATTTGCACAATATGTAACTGAAAAAAAAATTTAAACTCCTTTCGTCTTTAAAAGGCGAGAATATGTCATAGATAACAACGGTTTTGACTAAGATGTTACACCTGTTTTTTATTGCACAGAGAAATAGATATACTTTATTTTTCTGTTTATCATTCTGTCTACATCCACCTAATGTTTTTTTTTGACATTTTATAAAAGCACTCCTTGATGTAATATGTAAAACCATAGTAACTAAATCGTCACACGATTACCCCGTTGAACATGATTAGGAGCGAATCAAGAAAGGGGCTTTAAGAAGAAATTTGTTTTTTTTTTTAATATGAACACCTCACAATCTCACAAAAGTACCAGCTGCTCCCGGCTGGAGGCAGTGAGACTTTGGCATCCCCCATCGGGTTATATTGTGAGGCTGAAGGTAATGGAAAGGGGAAGGAGATAGGGAAGAGGAAGGTGGGGAAGTACCTGGCTATTCAGATCTGGTCACCAGGCACGGCTAAAGCCATTTTCAAGTAACGTTTCAATCCTGAGTGATGGTCTTACGCCAGGGCGATACTGACAGTATCTTCCACTCTGAAAAGTGCCGCAAATTTACTTTATATATTATTTTTAATTAATTCATTGCGAAATAACACAAATTAATCATAATAAAATTTATTTGCTCACGCCGGGATTCGACCTTCAGCTTGGGAGTCAATAGCCTTACCCCTCGACCACGGAGGCCCTCAAACCGTTGTTGGTCTTGTCCGGATTAATTGCAGAAGGAAAGACAAATCAGCTTCAGCTCGAATACCTTAAAGCCATTTTTGTTTGCCAAAGTCAGCTTTTCAAAAAAGGGCCTGTTCTATTTTCACATGGCAATGGGATGAAAAAAGGACACGGTATCGATTTTCATACAGTTTAATTGATATCTGTTGTCTGTCATTGTTTTGCGTACCTACATAACAATATTACGTAGAAATGATTAATTCAGAATAGAGTCAACCCAACACCTCTTTGAAAAGCCATTAAAAGCTATGAAAAAAAAAATTGAAAAATATCCCATAACCTAACCTATTTAACTATTTTTTAATGTATTTTTTATTATATTAATGAATTTTCAAAGAAGGTGTTTAGTTGATTTCATTCTCAGTTGTATGGTCACCGAATCCCGATACGGGGATCGGTACGAAAAAAGCATCGTGTAAAACGTTCTTAAGAAAGTTATAGACGTTTTAAATGTATCTGGATTCGCTGGACTAAATGTCGCGACTTGTAACCAATAAACTATGAAGCGTTTATTCGTTTCCGGAACTTGATTGATCGTAATATTAACCAATCAATCTAAATTCATTAAAAATAATATGTCAACAAAAAACAGGTATTTTATTTATAAACATTCATTATGTGAGTCAATGAATCTCTTATATAATTTTATCGAAGGAAGCAAACACTTTGTGGTGTGACATTATATATTAAATGAAAGAACACACTTTGTAAAACACCACTTTTTATTATAATTGATATTTAAAAGCCAACCAGGTTTCGCTCGATCTCGAGCTTCATCCCAAAAAAAATCCCAAAAAAAAAAAATCCCAAACCACCAAAACTGTACGGATTTCTCAAAATACATAAAATGAATTGCCCCATCCGACCTGTGGTCTCCTGTTGTAATTCCCCTAATTTTAAATTGTCTTCTTTTATTACAAAGATATTTAATGATACCAATGTGTTTTCCCCAAAGTATACCATCAAAAATTCATTAGCATTGATTGACGAACTGAAGGACCTGGTTCTTCCCGCTAACTGCAAATTAATATCATTCGATGTAGTCAATTTATTTCCTAATGTTCCCATCACTGAAAGTAAAACCCTAATATCCAATTTACTTAATAATTCACACTTAACTAAAGATCTAGCTAATGACATGTCACGTCTTTTTAATGTTTGTTTGAACCAAAATTATTTTCAATATAATAATATTATTTATCAATAAAAGGATGGCTTGGCCATTGGGGCTCCTACGAGTCCTCTTATCGCCGACATTTTTATGGATAATCTAGAAAATAATATTTTTGCTTCTAAATCACCTCTCTTAAAAAATATTTTATTGTGGCGACGTTACGTTGATGATGTTCTGTGCATTTGGACAGGTACCGACAGGCAATTAAACTCTTTTCTTAAAATAATAAATTCCTTTCACAAACAAATTCAATTTACTTTAGAAATAGGTATTAACTCAACCTTGAATTTTCTCGACCTAACTTTAAGTATCACTAATAATAAAATTGATTTCGATATATACCGTAAACCTACCTATACTGATACTACCATTCATAATTCATCCAACCACCCCATATCCCACAAACATTCTGCCTTCCACTCCATGATACATCGATTGATTACAGTACCATTAAATAATAATAACTTTAATAAGGAATTATCCATAATTAAACAAATTGCTATAAATAACGGGTATGAGACAAAACTAGTAGATAATATTCTTAATAAAAAGTTGAAACAAGTAGCATCAAATAAATTTCTTTTTAATAATCCTAATAATAATATAAATACGAATCACCAATTCCAATGGCGTAAAGTACTGTTTACGAATAACTTTTCTTCGTTAAGCGTAAAAAAATTCCCTCCGGAAATAAAACCCGCCTTTTACACCAATAACAACTTAGGTAAATATTTAATTAACACTAAAGATATTGATGATAAATTTAGCCACTCTGGCGTATATAAACTAAGTTGTAATGATTGCTCTGCATTTTACATTGGAAAAACGGCCCGAAATGTAAACATAAGAATTAAAGAACATCTAAGATGTTTAAATAGTAATGCTTTTTCAGAATTTGCAAACCATCTACTAGAAACTAACCACTCATTCGATAAAACCTCCGGGACTAAAATATTACATAAAAATGGAATCGGAATTAGGTTAAACAATCTAGAAGCCCTCGAAATAAAAAAAGCCGTTAATAATAAATCAAATATTATTAATAACCAAATCAATTTATCTGATAGTCCCATTTTTAATTTATTCCGCTAAACTCTTCTTAAACAACTCCTTCCCTCTCCCTCCCCCCCTTTACTTACTCATCCTGTAATTATTGTTGTCTCCCTCTTGTCAATTTGCTTCACTTTCTGGCACCAATAGGGTGTTGCGTATAATATTGCTAGCTCTTTCACTCATCCTGTTAATGTCTTTTATATATGTATGTCTGTAGATAATTAACTTTAGTTGTTATAATAGCCCTGATGAAGCTCGAGATCGAGCGAAACCTGGTTGGCTTTTAAATATCAATTATAATAAAAAGTGGTGTTTTACAAAGTGTGTTCTTTCATTTAATATCTTATATAATTGATATTTCCTGAAGAAACTTTTCTGCACCGGTACTAAAACTCACAAATAATGATTGACCAGTTCGATTATTCTGTCTGGATTATATAATCTTTGGAGAAATCTTCACCATCGTCAGCCGGTGTTGGATCAAGGTCTTCCATGTTTTTTAAACTCTTCACGATTCCTTGCTGTCACCTGTTTTCTTTTCTTCGTGGTTCGTTTATCTTGTTAATCTATAAGCTATTAGGCTACTGGGTTCCTAGTTCCTATGGGTTCTTTGTTACCTACTAAATATATCTACCTGACCGCTGATATCTAATATACGCTTTGTTTTGAGAGCTGAAAAAACCTTCAATAATTTAGGTACATATATCATGTTTTTTAAAACCCTTGTCAGATGCCAACTAGAGTATAACTCTACGTTATGGTCTCCCTTTTACAATATTAATTCCGACAGCAATATTAATTCCGAAAAGATTCAATATAAGTTCCTAAAGTATAATCGAATCCCGGCGTGGCAAATAATTTTTATTTGATTAATTTGTGTTATTTCACAATTTATTCATTTAAAATAATATATAGAATATTTGCGGCACGTTCCAGAGTGGAAGATACTCTCAGTATCGCCCTGGTGTAACACCACCATTCAGAATTGAAACGTTACTTGAAATGGCATTAGCCGTGTTTGGTGACCAGATCTGAATAGCCAGGTACTTCCCCACTTTCCTCTTCCCTATCTCCTTCCCCTCCCCACTACCTTCAGCCTCACAACATACCCCAATTGGGGATGCCATAGTCTCACCGGCTCCAGACGGGAGCAGCTGAGACTCTTGTGAGGTATCACTATAAAAAAAATTAAAAAGTTTTGAAGTATTTAAAATAACTGTAATACTTAACTTATAAACTAGAATGTAAAAGCCCATTAGGGCTTGTAATAAATAAATTCAACTACAGGACAAATACGATTATAATTATTCACTTGCATTAAAAAAAACATGGAATTATTAATTGCTTTTGTGTATAATTCGTAGAACTCCATTTTTAAATTAAATTTAATACTGTTATTATTAAGTTCTGCGAGTATTTTATTTTTTGTTTTTGTGACAGCTGTTTCGGCTTAAAAGGCCATTTTCAAACTGTGGTTAAACCACTTTGAGACGACTTATTTATAGGATTCTAAATATATTTTTATTTTTATTTTTACCGGTTAAAGCAATTTGCTGAGAAAATAATTGAGATAGTAGATATTCTATTATGTGGAAAAAAAACTAAAATACTAGAACTTAATAATAACATTATAAAATTGAATTCAAATAAAATAAAAATAAATCAAGGAATAACCCCATCTCTACAAAACAACTAACACAGTCCATACTGTATTTTAAATTCTGGGAACAGTGACCTCCTGTCCAAAAAATAAATTTAATAATGTTCTTATTAAGTTATATAAGTATTTTATATAAGTATTTTATATAAGTTTCGGCTAACATGGCCATTTTCAAACTGTGGTTAAACCACTTTGAGACGACTTATTTATACGATTCTAAATTAATTTTTTTTGAATTATTACCGATTAAATCAATTTGCTGGGAAAATAATCGAGACAGTAGATATTCTATTATGTGGAAAAAAACTAAAATACTTGCAGAACTTGATAATAACATTTTAAAATTTAATTCAAATTAAATAAAAATAAATCATGGAATTACCTCACCTCTACAAAAGAACTAACATAGTCCATACTATATTATAAATTTTGTGAAGAGTAGACCTCGCGTCCAAAAAAAATGTCGTTAATTTTCTCTTATTTAAATATTTGTTTTATTAATAAAACAAAACTTTCTCTGAAATCTCCTCCCAACTTTCATTCTTCCCCCTAATGCCATAGTCTATATGGCTCCAGACGGTTGAGAGAAGTTGGGACTCTTGTGAGGTATTCACATAAAAGAAAACTTACAATTCACACGCGGTAGTAATAAAACCTTCAAAAACCTAAAGTAGATGAGAGTGGGGAGACTACGAAGCACTTTTTTAATCAAAGTGATGGATTATTTCCACATATTTGTCGTCGAATTCCAGTGCACCTTTTCCTATACATTGGTCATCTTATTAGTATTTGAGTTTTCTTTTTTGGAGTCGCTAGATGTCGCTTTCTTTTTGTTTTCTTTGCCTGTTCATTTCGCAGTGGTTTGAAGATTTTTTTTGTTTTACAAATTATTATTATTTTTTGGATTTCTTAGGATTCGATCCTTGGTCCGCTGAATGCCTGCCCGCTGGCAGTGGCGGACTAAGCCCGTCAGAGGCCCGGGGCGGCAAAGCTGAATGAGGCCCCCCCCCCCCCCCTAGTTGAAAAAGTTGATGTAATTTTACAAGATATTTATTCATTTCACACGGGTCTCTGGTCGTAAAGGGCCTGCAAGCGTCTCCGTGCTCGCTTGATCAAATCTTAAACAAGGCACCACTTTAAAAAAATATCATTTTTTTAATTAATTTTCTAAAATACGCATTTGTTAATAATGCTATCACCTAACGTTTTAAGGAAATTCGTAAATTTGACGTAGATACATATTTTTTTATATGTCACCGTTTTAAACAGTTTGTATGTTGAATTATCCTTCAGCAAAACTTGGAATACGTTTTTCACGAAACTACGTTTTTCAACCTGGTTGACAACATATTAAAAAAACTATACATGCGATTTGCATGCACCAAGTCTTAAACTGTTAGAAATCTTGTTATTATGGCATCACATAGGGATTTTTTTATAAAGGGACACCGTATATTTTTTTATGAACGCTGAAAATTTTCATAAAATACGCTGGTCCGCAAGGACCAGAGGCCACCGCTTCAGCCCCCCCCAGTTAGTCCGCCACTAAATCTTTTTAATTACTTGACTATTTTATTACTATCAACATTATCTGTAATGATAAAATAACCTTTTGCAAAGGGTCTAAGATAGTAAAAAAATGCAACAAGTCTTAAACTGTTCGAAAATCCAGTCACTATAGTCAGTGCCGTATTATCCATAAGACAACTTTACTGTAGGCAACTGCCTAGGGGACCCGCATTGGGTAGGGGACCCGATGTGGGTAGGGGCCCCGAGGGTAAAGGGGCACCGATACGTGCATTGCCTAGAGGCCCCGGCATGTTTAAGCCGGCCCTGGCAGGGCCCTAGTGTCCATAAGGCAGTATGGGCCACTGCCTAGGGGCCCGCATCGGGTAGGGGTCCCTAGGGTAAAGGGCCCCCGAGACGTGCATTGCCTAGGGGCCCCGACATGTTTAAGCCGGCCCTGGCAGGGCCGTATTGTCCATAAGGCGTGTAAGCCACTGCCTAGGGGCCACATAACGGCTAGTGGCCCCTATGGTAAAGGGGCCCCGAGACTCGCATTGCCTAGAGGCCTCGATATGTTTAAGCTGGCCTTGGCAGGGCCCTATTGTCCACAAGGCAGTGTAGGCCACTGCCTAGGCCCGAGAAGTGCATTTCCTAGGGGCCCCGCATTGGGTAGGGGCCCCCTATGGTAAAGGGGCCCCGAGACGTGCATTGCCTAGGGGCCCCGACATGTTTAATTCGGCCCTGACTATGATATCATGTTGGGATTATTTTGTTTTATAAAGGGCCTCATTCTATTTTATTTTTATTTTTATGAACGATGAATATTTACCATAAAAAATCGAAAATAAAATTCGCTGGTCCGCCATTTTTTCTTTTTTTTAAATCGATATTCACCTACATGGAGGCACTAGATTTTCGAACAGTTTAAGAATTGGTGCATGCAAATCGGATGTATAATTTTGTTTAATATGTTACCAACCAGGTTGAAAAACGTTTCGAGAAAAACGCATTCAAAGTTTGGCTGAAGGATAATTCAACATGCAAACTGTTTCAAACGCTTTCACATAACATATTCTATTTCCGTCAATTTTTCTAATTTCTTTTTAAAAAATTGGTTAGAGCATTCTTAACAAGTGCTTCTTCCAAAAAATGAAAAAAAATGGCAAAAAAATATTTACAGTCTCCTGGTGCCGTAAAGCCTTGTTTAGGTTTTGATCAAGGGAACATGGAGGCGTTTGGGGGCCCCCCAGGACCGGGGGCCCGGGGCGGACCGCCCCCCCCGCCCCCCCCTTAGTCCGCCACTGCCCGCTGGTATACGTCAGGTGCTTAAATCACTAGACCGAACACTAGATTTATCGTATTATATTGGAACCGAGTACCTGTGAAATAAATAAATATTTTATTGCTATCTCATTCTCTCGCAAGCTAAATCCTATAGATTTGTCTCGTTTAGTGTCGCTCTCTTCCGTTTCATCGAGTTTTAAGCCGCCGCTACCCGAATTTCTACCAATTTCTTACATACCTTCTGTAAACACGTTAAGTTTTAAAGTTCTTAAGAGCGTTTAACAAGCTAGCGGCCGAAAATCCACATTTCGACGAAAGTTGTTCTTACGATCGTGCAGGGCGCTTACAATGAGAAAGATTAATTATTCCGCGTACCAGCTTTTAAAAATTATTACTCAATATCGAATTTATTTCAATCCAAATTAGCTTTAATTTATACCTTCATCCAAAAATGCTGAAAGGCGTGATGATAAAACTATTAAAATAATGTACTTTTTGTAATTATTTTTTGATTATAAGTATTTAACATTTTTCAATAATGTCTAAGTTAAATAAGAATGTTTAAAAAATCTGAAATATATTAGTTTGTAAGTGCTCAAATAAATACAATTTTCGTCAAGAAACACATTGTCATGAACGTAAATATCTTTTAATGATTTTATTTAAACTAAAATTAAAATTCTAAGACATGCGATACCCAGATAATGTATTGATTTATTTTACTGCATAATTATGTGATTTGAAATGGGTGTGGTATAATACAAAATCTTTTTTGAAAATTTAACAAATCTGCCAACGATGGTATAATCTTTTAATACAATTTTTTTTTCTCAAAATTTAAAACATGCGAATGCTAGATAAAAGAACAATCTTTCGAAATCCATTTATTATTTTTTGAGGAAAAGAGTCAATACGTCTAAAATCTGATTTAAAAATGACATATTTCTGGTTTTCTCTGATAATACCCTCTTAAAAAAAATATATGTTATTATTGAAGATAATATCTATGTAGACATTCCCAGCGCCGGAACGCAAAGTATATAAAATTCCCTCGATAGAAAAAAATAGCAAAGTTTGCTCTAAAAATTATTATAAACACGTTTGTTTCAGTTATTTTACAAGTTATATGTACGAAAAAAATCACAGTGGGTCTTTAAATGCTGTTTAAGACAACCTCCGAGTCGTGTTTTATTAAACATTTTCACAATTTTCGCATCGATTTTGTCGCTTTATATACTAGCGCGCTCCTCTAACATTCGTAATTTCATATCTTTCCATTTTCTTCTTTTTGAGTCCAGTTGCGGCGCCTTAAATCACAACGGTACAAGAGAAGTTTTCACTTCAAAAACTGAAATTAATCATTGCAATTCTCCACACAACTAAAATGACTACGTGAGTAGGTACTACTTCAGGGATAAAATTAAAAGAGCGATGAATGGTAACGTAGAACAGATTAAAAACACACAATTAGGTACTGCGGGTAGATTGAAACGTTTTCCGTATCAATTCTAAAGTTATTTATTTATTTTATGATTAAATGTAAATAATAATCCCACAGACATTCGATTTACACTCTGACATCATAAGTGCAACCACCGTGCCTGATGTTTTAATTCAGTGATCGGCGATTTTATAGCGTAATTACTAATTATACTCGTGTAGATCTGTTCCTTTTTTCCTGCAATCGATGTTCCGGCAGCCTTGAGTGCCCGAGAGTTCGAACGTTCCGACAATGGGCCAGTGAGACGGTGATCATTGTGTGTTCTGTCTCGGAGGTCACAACTTAAAACATCCTTCACCAAACTAGAGACTGAAGCCATCCATTGCTTTTTGAATAAGGCCTGGTTTAACAGTTGGTTATAAGCTCGGCTTGGTTGAAATGTCGAGCTTAGCACAGCTTGGAACATAATCCGTATGTAGGTCGAGAGCTTATACGTCACAAATATTACGAGTATTGTCTATGAATTTAATAGAGGAATGTGTTTCTTTTTTTCTTTGAAAAACAAATCTGAAAAACAATACTGTCTACATGAGTGGTACATATATATATATATATTTTTTTTTTTAGAAAAAAAAGACAAACATTTCCGGGTTACGAATAACCCGGCAATATTGGAAAATCTCTTACTACCACCACAGTAAGCCGAAAATGTTGCTTGAGTCGTGATGGAGGACTTAGTCAACCGAGGAATCGAACACGGGACGCCTGGGTGGGACCCAAACGCGATGCAACTCAGCCAATGACCGGTCAGATATATCTATGCTCTCTACTGTCATCTTCATAGACACATATCTATGCGTCGGGAAATCGCGATTATTCATAAACGACGACAGTTTATTTTCATGTGGGTTTAATTTACGAGTTCATTTTTTATAAAGTTCCCCACTTCAACCGGCATGGTGCTATATGCGAATAATTTTAATTAGTATTTGTTTTGCTAGTGTCAGTGTATTATTCATGAAATTAACCGCTGAAAACAAACTGTACTAACGTTGAAACTTATAAAATCTCTTGTCCGACTATTTTTGATTGATTATATTAATTAATGACATTGTCATTCCTCATCGCTCGATGAATGTAATAGTCTATACTTGAAAAATTAGGCAATTTACGTAAATTTCAGTAGGAAGTATTCAAATATCATTTACGTAAATGTCAGATTTGGCATACAAATGCTAGCGCCTCGGCGTCTAAAATATTAGCCTTACCTGCGGTGAGGCTACGGCTTACCGAAGCTCGAACGGTAGATTTACTCCACAAATTGGAGCGAGGAATTTCGTGCATAGCAAGGATATGGACTGGCTGATGTACCGGGCCTAAATCTGTCAGCTGATAAACTGTTGCAGATCTAACAATGTCTTGATTGATGGATTCACGAGAAGAATGATTGATGGTGATTTTTAGTTGGTTACTGTCGTCTGTTGATTCAAGAATGACATGGATTATGTACGACGGCGTGTTGGTGTATATGCTATGTGATTCAACAATCCCATTGATTGACTTTAAAGGTTTAATTCATAATGTTAATACATAATCACACCTACGCATTTGATCTTCAATGGTTTGGTTGAATAGAATTGGTGCACAATATTATTGAAGTAGATATGTCATACCGACATTATGCAGCACAATATGTATGAGCGTACGCTCAATGATGATCACGATTTTATTCCTTGATTAATGGTTTTTTTTATACATTATCTCAACCCTATAACGTAATCTTTGGGTATGCTTTGTGGAGGGTTTATAAGTGAAGGAAGTAGTGGAAGTCCTGAGAAGGAAAAATGTATGAGGGCTGGGTAGAAATTTTGGGGTTAGTATATCCTGGAGTGACGTATGAATCCATCCCTTCCACTGTGGTGCAAGACGTTGTGTCGAGAGAGTCAGGACGTAGAGGTCAAAGGGTCTCGCTCAACTGGCCTCTCCCGATCCATCCCGCCATGCAGCTGGTGGGAAAATGCACCCGACACCAAGACCTGGATTGAGAAATTGAACGAAATATTAGAGTCTTATCTTTTTAATATCTGATCACAAAGTGATATGATTTCACTGAAAAAAACATTCTAAAGTTATTGTTAGAACAGTCAAAGATAAAATCAATAAAAGAAAAAGGTGTCTAATAAATCTCTTCGAAAATAAGTAAAGTCTATGGATCGTGATTGATTCAATATTACGGGTATAAAAAAGTAACACTCAATGATACGCTTAAAGGTGAGGGTGTCTAGTTTAATCCACGAACGGACAATTGCGCCAATTAGCAACTTTCAAAAATCTCTGGTAAAACCACTCAACAATTCACAATCGAATTGGGCACCATCTTCCAATATGGTTAATAAGTTTTTCATGCTGCTTAAGTTAAGGCAAACACCATTCACAAAATGTATCTTCCACTCTCAGAATTGATATAATATAATAAAAACAGGTTAAGGTTACCGACCAATAAATGCTTTAAAACATATTATTCAAGTGTTAAAAACACTGTTCACGTTACTTTCTATTCAACTCTAAACGAGACGAAAAAACCTTTCAATTTTATGTTAACATCACATTATTATCTGTAAATGGTATTTCTTTGTCTGCGACTGCTCTATTTAGTTACAAATTATTGGTACAGACGCGTGGTACATGCATAAGGAATGGTAAGGTTCTAAAAATCTCCATTATAATGATATCAACGCGCGATAGTTCAAACCTTCGCAACTCGTTGGCTGAACGTAAAACCTCGCTACTGCGCAAATATTTAACAGTCAAAATGCAACAGCCATTGTTAACATAACAAAGGAAATAAAGTCACACCTATTCTGACATGACATTAATCATGAAAATGCATAAGTAAAGGCCTTAATGGCAAATGGAATCACACCGTCATCATAATTACTGAATGTTGTCGTAGACATTAAGTTCACTTTTTTTACTTTTCTAGATAGGTAAGTACACATTCAAATCAATTATAAACATCATGCAATATCCGCGGTGATTTTATTACTTCACAATAATTCGATCGTATCGAAAGGGGAGCGCAATCTTTTAATTGTTTCAACGGATTTCTGGATGTTTCAATTAATGGTGAATTATTGTGTTGTGATGAACGAATTTGATATTGATTATCTTTTCCATAATAATGCTGATTAAAATTTAGTGTCCTTTGTTGTATTGTACGCATCGCATGTGTAGAAGACATTAAATTTATTTTTTAATTAATGTTTTGATTTTTTGATCGAGTAAGAATGATAACACATGGCTAATTGGCCTCAATAGCGTTTACTAGAGCTGGAAAGTAAATAATAACAAAAATACTCAAAAATGCCTTTAAAATACTAAACCACTCTACACATATTTAAATAAATAGGCCACATGAAATTATAGTTGTTTATATAAAGGTTGTAAAGGTGCGTACCCGAAGGTTAAACCAGAGATGCATGAGCATATTTAGAATAAACATCGGGCAGTAAAATGACATCAACTCCAAATATACCCAGGAATCACTAGTTTAAATCCTTCGGTTACCTACTATTACACCCTGTACACACAGTTATATAAAATATCTCTAATATTTTTTACATTTAATTAATTAAATTAATGGATAATGTAAGATTATTTACATAAATGAAACAATGTTACTTTGTTTGAACCACTTGTATATTTGTTTAAAGCCGACCGGTTTCGGAACGACCGTTCCTTCCTCAGGGTAAACGTATACTCATTTGGCAATTACAAAATAGTGGGTGGGAACAATGTATTATTACTAAGGATTGTGGTGGAGGTAAGCCGTTGCTTGGGATTAATGAAGAGTGGGTGGGTAGGGGAACATATCCACGATTGGGCTGTAAAATAATATTTTTTGTTTGTTGATATTATTAGATTCATTATTTTGAAGGGATTTTTTTTTATTTCCAAGGCTTCTAAGTTATCTAAGCATTGTCCTTTATGGGTTAATATGAAGAATATTTAACCCGTATTTTTTTTCAAAACTATGGTTATTTTCAATGTCGTTCCGAAACCGGTCGGAATTAGAATTCTTAAACAGTTTGGTTGATCTTACAATAAAACCAAGTAATTGATTTGATTTACTCACAATGTATTCAATGTGTTGATTGAATGTTAGTTTGTTGTCAAATATAATTCCTAAATCTTTTATTGATTCAACTGTATTAGATTGTGACCACATATGCTATATGAATACAGAGTTTTGTAGGTGTTCTTGGTGAAATTTATAACTTTGCACTTAGCTATATTCAGTTCCATTTCATTGTCAACACACCAGGTAGATATTGTGTTAAGGTCTTGTTGTAAGAGTTCACAATCTTTCATAGATTTAATTGCTTTATATAATTTGAGGTCATCAGCATATAGAGAAAAATTACAGCGGAGTTTGTATGTAAGGTCGTTAATAAAGATAAAGAAAAGTAAGGGTCCAAGGTGAGATCCTTGTGGTACGCCCGACGTAACTAATATTGGGGAAGAGTTAAAACCGTTGACAGTAACTAATTGACTTCTATGTGATAAATATGATTCTAACCAACGAAGCAGATTTCCGTGAATGCCGATTTTATGCAGTTTATTCATTAAGATAGAGTGACTAACTTTGTCAAAGGCCTTACTGAAATCGGTGTACACGGCATCAACCTGTGTTTTATTATTCATCGATTTACATAGAAAGTCCATATACTCGAGTAAATTAGTATTTGTGGATCTTTTAGCTACAAAGCCATGTTGGAAAGGACTAAGTATATGTGTTACATGGTTAAAGATGGTTTTGTATACAATGGACTCGAATATTTTTCCAAAACAAGATAAAAGTCTGATAGGACGGTAGTTCGTTACATCATTTTTACTGCCAGATTTGTGGATCGGAATGACGTGGGCAACCTTCCACAGATCCGGAAATACCCCATCGTTCAGGCTTTTGATGAATATTTTGTGTAATGGTACTGCAAGCTGATCTGCACAATTTCGAATAAAGTTAAATAATAAGTTCAGATGGACACCTACTGTATGTAACGGGCTAGCTAGGAAAATTAAGTTAGCAATCTAATTATTCATTTGTGGATATATAACTTTATGAAAAGACAAGTTTTATATTCGTGCTCTGAATTATGTCGAGTCTTTTATCACCACTGATTGTAATGGAACTTTATTACAAACTTTAGGCCCTGATATTTCAATAGGTATCGTTTCTCGTCAATTGTTATAATATTATAGCAAATTCTTTCTGAAATCGGTAAAATTTATTTAAGATTAATAGTTTGAAATGTTTTTATTTGTAATTTAAAGTTTTTTTATTCTATTTACATTGGAATAAATCATTTTATAGTAACTTGTGAAGATTATACCCATCAATGTAATATATTGAAGCAGATAAAAACAAGAGTAATTCCAATAAAAATTTAATATTCATTTAGACCGCAGGTTCTCAACCTTTTTTGCCCACTGCCCCCTCTGAGAATATTTTTTTTCTTTGCCCCACATTTTTTTTTCTTGCGGGGGGAAGGGCTCAACTGTCACGGAATCAATAATTCGATTAAAAATATTGTGTAGCAAGTAAAAAATATCAATTCTTTTTTAAACGACTTCGAAAAGGAGGAGGTTCTCAATTCGACTGTATTTTTTTTTTATTTATTTTTTATTTTTTATGTTTGTTACCTCAGAACTTTCGACTGTGTGAACCGATATTGATGATTCTTTTTTTATTTGAAAGCTGGTGCTTTCCGTGTGGTCCCATTTTAATTTGGTCCAGTTCTGACAATGGCATCCATGAGAAAATCATATAAGTCTTAAATTTGCATCAAGTATGTGCGCGACAAATGGACGAATAACTCAATATCACGCCAACCGATTTCGATGATTCTTTTTTTATTGGAAAGGATGTACTTCAAGGGTAGTTTGATAAGAGTTTGGTTAGGTTCTGATTATGGGATCCATGACAAAGTAACGGAACTCTCAAAATCGAATTAGTTAGTGTACTTCAGATTCACTAAAAATCAAAAAATAAACAAAAATTTTAACAAAACAAAAAAACGACTTCAAAAAATGCACTAAAAAGTAAAAAAATAATTTCGTATTCTTCTACAACTTTATAATCAACTTACCTTTTCTACTCATCAATATGTAGGTACGATTGTTATTTTTGGAGTCGTTGTCAACCAAGGTACCCGCGGCCCGGCGTGTTCACTTGACAGCTCCTCTCCCTCCGACACCGACTCCAAAAATAACAATCGTACGTACATATTGATGAGTAGAAAAGGTAAGTTGATTATAAAGTTGTAGAAGAATACGAAATTATTTTTTTACTTTATAGTGCATTTTTTGAAGTCGTTTTTTTGTTTTGTTAAAATTTTTGTTTATTTATTATTTTAAGTGCCATATTCCTACCTCCTTCTTTCTCATGTTCATGATAAAGTGTCAATTCTTAATAATAATAATAATATTAATAGAAAATATTATATAATTTAAAAATTTCGTATCATCCAATTTAATGTATGAATGTAATGAAATCTTTCAGTTCAATTTTCAACCATTTCCCGAACTACCGAAATATGTGAATTATCGCACACGTGATAAAAATGATTACAATACTTAAAATAACAAAAATGAACCAATATTGTTTACTTTGCTTTATTAGAACGTGATAAGCGTTTTTTTGTCTTTTTAAGACCATTTTTTTGTTACCTGCCCACGCCCTCCCTGTGCCATCTCAACGCCCCCTAATTTTCTTTGGGTCTTCTACCGCCCCCTGACAGTCTCAACGCCCCCTAATTTTTTCTGGGTCCTCTACCGCCCCCCTTAGAGTCTCAAACGCCCCCAAGGGGGCGTTATCGCCTACATTGAGAACCTATGATTTAGACTTTTAGAAAAGATCAGTAGGTGTCCCATATAAATAAAATCGGATGTGTTTACGGAGACACTATCTTGGTTTCAAACCAATTATTGAGAACTTCCTGATCATTAAAAAGTCGTCGTAGATAATATTTATTGTTAACTCTGAATTTGAAGTTATTGATAGACAAAAATGAAAAATAAGAGATCCTAATGGCCGAGTTGGCTAAGTCGTTTGTGCCGGTATGACAAAAGATCCTGAGTTCGAGTTCGAGTTGCGACCTCTTTTCATTTTTCTGTGTCTTGTTCTCTTTGATATTTTTGTTTAGATTTATTAGTATTGGTAAATATTCGGAACAAACGTCAACGGTTATGTAACGGGATTGTGTATGTCATCTTTACTTTAAAAAACAGCCTACGTTTTTGAATGGTTTGTTTGGCTACGCAGGGTTTGTGTAGCGGGCTTGTGTATATTATCTTAATTTTAAAAGTTTTATCAAAAAAAAGTGCGTATTAACCGTTGACGTTTGTTCCGAACAATTACCTTAGTATTATCTTCCTTTTCAATGATATTTTCAACTATTTCTAACGAGTGTCGTAATTAAAAATACGTAAAGAAAACTGTTCCGATTGCTCACCAAAGTTTGCTAATGACTAATTCCAGATAAAGTAAACGAAAGTAAAAGTCATTCTGATCGAAAATTCAGTCTAGTAAATGTTCTCAGGCTTGTTGTGAGTTGTGAATGTATTATCACATCGGGAATCCGTTCTTTATCTGACTCCGCCCGTCTCCCCTTCCCCATCTAACCAATCATAATACATTGTGCAATCTGTAATCATTAAAACTCTCGGGTCATCGATTCTATTCTTCTTTACACAGTCAATAAGGCATTTAAACAGGCAAAGCCTTAGCCCGTTTAGCGCGACTCTACGACGAATGACGTGTTTCAAATAAATTTCATTATTAATAGTTATAAAAAACAACTAAATAACAATAGGCTACTTGCCACACATTTAAAAAAAAATCGGTTTGGGCAAATATTCTAAGACATTGTGTATTTTTTTTTAATCGTATTTTTGAAACCCTGGCGATTTTTTGAAAATTTCAATCCGTCAAATCAGACCATTAACAATAAACCGGAAAGACGGGACATAATTTTATGGGTGCGAAAAAACGATAATTGCATAGCCGAAAATCATTTAAAAAAAAGAACGTTTTCATCAAGAAAGGGCACAGGAGAATAACGAGGCAGACCAAAAATATTACATCTCATAATGTTCAACGTCTATATTACTAAATCCAATGTAATATACTTGTACTTGTAAATTATAATAATAACAAGAATATTATGCAAATTGATTTTGTTAAAATCAGCACCACTACCATTATTCCTCTAAAACACGTACAGACAGCGTCAAATGTACTGGGTTCTCTTCATAACATCTGTCAAAAGGTCAAATCAAATGATAAGTTCGCAGAGAACAAATAACATATCTAGTGAACGTTATATGTCAAATTCAAAAATTCGCCTGAAATCAAAATGTTGCCATATAAAAAAAAAATCAGTGTGGAATTTTACAAAATTAATAAGAACATTTTCGGAGACGGGACATTTTCATGTAGTGACGTCACGGGCCCAAATAATGGATTTATTTATTTAAAAATAAAAAAACTGTACATTTCTAAAAAAATTTACTAACATTTTCGTAATCTTATTAAAAATCTATCCACAGATTTTTTCCAAGTCGTCATGAAATCCATACAAGTGGCCTATTACGGCAGATAGGAACTAAATAGTAATGTGCTCGTCCGCCAGGACGCGCTATCTGGCACGACTATTTCCCGCCGAAGTTTCCCGTCTAACCTTATTTATGGGTAGGCGTTTGGAATTTGACGTTTATCTACTGTTAAGAGATGGTCGAGAGTTTTTTCAAGTTATTTTAAATAGTGCGTGGCTGAACTTCCTCAGTGAATTTTCCTAGGTACAACAAAATATATTTAACTACATTACCCACGCACAGGCTGCGCCTTAGTGGGTCCCATTACTCTTATGATTTTCATAATAAGTAAGATATAAAATGTAAAATTTGAAAAACTAAAGGAATAAAAATATATATTTTGTAAAAATGTACAAGTCCGCTTCACGGATAATACGGAATATTCATTGTCGGAATATTCATTTACACGGATAGTACGAAATATTCCTTCTTAATTAATAGACAATTAAATATGACATTTGTCGGAAGTATCAACCGTATAAAATAAATTCTTGTCAAAATACAAACAAAAGTACCTGGTACAAAAGTGTTCGAATTATTCCCGGTACTACTGGAACTGGGTTGAGTTTCAAGCTGTGGAAACTGCGTGTCATCATCATTTAAATACACATACCAAGTGTTGAGTGAATATACGGCATGCTTTTTTTTTTCAATTTGGGAGGCGGGTATGGCTGCCATAGGTCACCCCAAGTGGTTCGCTACGTTTGTGACTTAGCAGGGGAGCCCGAGTTCATGGGGTGAGGTGTGTCCGGGTCTTGGCGGCGGACGTGTCTTCTCACCAGCTGCGTGGCAGGCCGGATCGGAAGAGACTGGTTGAGGGAGACCTTATGACCTCTCAAGCAGATCTCTTTTGGAACATCGCCTTGCACCGCAGTGGGAGGGATGGATTCATACGTCCGTCATTCCTGGACCCACTGACCCCCAGATTCCTACCCACCCCTCGTACCTTATCCTTCCCAGAACTTCCTTTCCTTTAAAAGAGCCTCCACCCAGCATCCCCAAAGATGACATAGGCCCTAAGAGAAAATATTTTCCTCAGGGCCTCCTGTGTGGAGCTATGGTAAAAAAAGCAGGGTTTGTCTAATTGTCGGGTATGTGTAATTATTCTAATACCTTTTTTTCCATGTTCTTCCGTTAAAAATACCGGTTTCAACTTGTCAATAATGCGTTCACTACATAACATGAATAAATTATTGTTTTACATCGAAGTAATGTTTTATAAATATGAATACGGCGTAGTTCATTTCACATATCGCGTAAGTGAATTAATTTTACCAAATTAAAAAGTAAAATGCATATTATTTGCATACTTTTTCGTCTCCCGGAAATAAATACTCACTTTTCATAATAATAAAGCTAAATCTAACTAGATAAATGCAACAATGTTACTTTGTTTGAACCACTTGTATATTTGTGTAAAGCCGACCGGTTTCGGAACGACCGTTCATTCTTCAGGGCAAACGTATACTGATTTGCCCGGTTACAAAATAGTGGATGGGAACAATGCATTATTACTAAGAATGTACAATGTCCACTATTTTGCAACTGTCAAATCAGTATACTATACAGTTTGCCCCGAAGAAGGAACGGTCGTTTCGAAACAGTTCGGCTTTACACAAATATACAAGTGGTTCAAACAAAGTAACATTGTTTCAATTATCTATAATGGATAACCACAAAGTTATAGCTACATTCAAAAGTACTAAATCTAATTGTTTTAATAAGAAATATTCCATGTTAATCGAGAAGCGGAGTAAGACAAGTATAATATATTTTTTATCAATAAATAAGATTGTTGTAAAATATAAAAGGTATATGGTTTTATTTGGTATACCTAGTTTTAAACGACTTCTGAACACTGATTCTTGTAAAGAAATTTGGCTCTCAAAAGAAATCTAAATCGTTTTAATGCTGATATTTGGCTTTTTCGACTAACGAGTTTGCTGAGCACAAGGAAATGGAAATGGAGTAATGGACAATATGCACCAGGGCCGTAGCTAGAGTTGAATTTAAGATAGGGCAGCGGTAATTACAGGTAGGGCGCAAGTAAAATGATCTGATCTGGTTCGGGGGGGGGGTGCGCTCCCTCCGGGCGGCACTTTTAAGGGGCGGCAAAATTTCACAATAAATAATAATATTATCTTGTTAAAATTTTAATCATTTCTTTTATATTTTTGTTGCATATATGATTTAGACCGATTGAAATGGGCACGGAATTTTTCATTACTTATTCTGTGACAAACCTGGGGAAGCCCCTTTCTTCAAATGAATGTATAATAATGTCATCTTGATAACTGCAGCGACTGGCAACACCGTCCGGGTCGAATTTTGTTTGGCGCTTGGATTTTTTATGACTAATATTCGGTGAGAATGATTGAGAGGTCCGTGGGCGATGCGCGACAATTCTAAGAAAGTTTCGTGGATCGTCAAATCCAATGGATCATCAAACCATCCATGTGTTCCAAGTACAAAAGTAAGACGAAAACCGCTTTCTTGTTCTGGGTGTAGTATCTGAGCTTAAGCTGAGGACTTAGCAGATTAAATCCTGGGTTAAAACCAGTTTCATGTTCCGGGAGGAATGCAGATCCCGCCAATGTGGGGGATTTTAATTAAAATGCACTTTCTAGATGAAAAAAGTGTGGAAAAGTTGAATAAAAAAGAAATTAAAGCGCGCTTGGCAAAATTGAGGGAGATACAGCCGTTTAAAGAATCAATAAAATGACACTTCGTGAACTTATACTACGCCATTTTGTTACTATTATGTTGGTATCTCAGACTTGCTATTAACGAAGGTTGATACGATTGTAGCCGACTTCATGTGATAGATGAGTAATTATGAAATTTTTCTAGCGGACTTTTTTTCAACGACTTTTTAAACTGTTTATCACCTTCCAAATTAAAGTAACCTAACCTAAGACTACGCTAAACATGGTTTGTGCCCCTTTATACCGCCTACTCGCGTCAACGCAAGAAAAACATCCCAGTTTTCGAATAGTTTAGCGGCTACGCTAGGTTTGTGTAACACGGTTTATGTAACATGGTTTGTGCCCCTTTATAACGCCTACTCGCGTCAACGCAAGAAAAACATCCCAGTTTTCAAGTAGTTTAGCGCCAGGTTAGTGTAACATGGTTTGTGACCATTATTAATTCTGTTTTTCATAATTACGTGTATATCACACGAAGTTAGCTACAATCGTATCAACCTTCGTTTAAAGCAAGTCTGAGATACCAACATAATAGTAACAAAATGGCGTAGTATAAGTTCACGAAGTGTCATTTTATTCATTCTTTAAACGGCTGTATCTCCCTTAATTTTGCCAAGCGCGCCTTAATTTCTTTTTTATTCAACTTTTCCACACTTTTCTCATCTAGAAAGTGCATTTTTATTAAAATCCCCCGGGCGGAAAAAAATTGGCGGGATCTGCATTTCACCCCGTGTTCCGAATGGTCTGTCAAAATTCCAGTAGCGGATTAATCTGCTGACACATTTCGAAGAAAACCGTTCTAATATTTCGAGTGGAGTTAAAATTTTTATTTCAAACCATTCCACAAAATTCGTAATTCGAAAACCATCCCTCCTACTACGCATTATATGAGAGTAATACAAATTAAATCTGTGGACACGCAAGCAGATTCACCCTTAATTTAAAACTAGTTTTGTGATCAGAATGTAAATTTTCAGTTTTGGATTCATCTGCTGACATATTTTGGAGGAAAACGTTCTCTTATTCGAAGTGAATTGGAGGTTATCCACCACATACCCGCCCGGTGTAAGTAAGAAAAGGTTACTATTTAACAAGGACTCTTATTTTTTTATAGAACGACCCTCCAATTATAATTAACTAAAACTAGACCCATATTGTCACTGCATACGTTGTTAGCGAGCAGTATGCAACTAATGACAAACCGTTTAGTATGGAGAAGGCCCGAAAATATCGATGTAGGGATTGGTTTATTTATGACTCAACCGTTGAATAACATCCCCAAACTGTTTGGGAATTCCCCCTAAGTAGTGATTGCAATACGCGCACAGCCTCTCACCACTTACTTCAACTCCATCTATGGGCAAAATAAAGAATTGATATAATATGATTCTTTGGTTAATTCGAAGCTGTTTAGTTAGATGTCGCTACGCTACCCTAATAGGAAGTATATTTTTTCAATCATGTCAAACAATGAACAAACAGTTTACTAGTATATTATCATAGTCGATGGTATTTATTAATGTAGGGCACAGGTATTTTAAAGTAGGGCATTGCCCCCTAATGCCCCCCCCCCCCCCTAGCTACGGCCCTGGTATGCACGCTGCATATTGAAGATTTCTTTATCACTGCAAGTTATGAGCTTGAAAATTTCTGAAACCAGAGTAATGATTATTATTGGAAGAGGTGAGAGGTGGTCTGTCTGCCGCCGCTTACTGGATCCAAATGTCAAAAGAGTTCAACCTTAGTAAATTTTATACAACACATTTCCACTTTCCAGGAGCAAATGTTTAAAGTAACATTTTTTGTAGTGAAAAAAAATCACTTTTTGGGTAAGAGATTAGGAACGTTCAGAAATACTTTTAGGGCCTTCGCACATGGAGAAACGGAAAATTGGTTGGCAACTCAATTCACGGCGCAAACTCAACTTTACGATTTCAGTAAATATATCAGCTTGTTTAATAAAAATTCAATTTATTAATAATTTATCAATTATATCAATCTTAATATATAGTAAAAAATTACTATTGTGCAGTTCACACGCGGTAGAAGTGAAACCTTCAGAAAACTAAAGTAAAAAAGAGTGGAGAGGCTACGAAGCAACGCACAAAGAGGACACCGATTATTTTATTTCATTTTTTCGCAGGCTAAATCCTATAGATGTATTTGTTTGTCTCTCTTTTAGTGTCGCTTTTCTTCTAGTTTCAAATCACAACGATGTTAAAGAAGTCTTCATTTCAATATCAATAAGTACACTTATTCTTCTTCTTACGTTACTGAGAGGTGGTTAAATACTTCTCTCTCAGTCACAAGATTGATATAGACAATTGTTTTGATAACCGTTATATTATTATTGAAGTAAAACTTCTTTACGCACGCTTGACTTGGGGAGTAAGCTGGCGAATGCGTGACGAGAGCGTTACGAAAAGTGAGGCGAACGCTTCGTATATTACTGTAGGGGAAAGAGAGAGAGGTGCGAGCACACATTTTCTTTCTCTCTTTCTCTCATAGCCAGTTACGTTACACAGTGCAGGCCTATTGTCTGTATCAGAGAGAGAGCAGTGCGCGCGCACATTTTCTTTCTCTCTTATCATATAGATGGAGCAGAAGTTTTACTTCAGTTGTGTGGTCTAAAGCACACTCGTTTTTTATTTAAATTGATGAATGATTCGTTACATGCTTTTTCAAATATGTTCAATAATACAAAACGCTTTTATTAAAGAGAAGTTATCAATGTTATATATAAAATCTAGTAGTTTTATTTGAAAGCTTCGTAGCTCCCGACGGAAATGACATCGAGAGCAGATAATGTTTTCCTCGACTTTTAAATAAGGAACTCCAGTGAAAAATATTATGGCTTAAAAAAATATGTTCATATAGACATAGACCAATAAACGCTGGTTCTGAATATATAAGTTTTATTTAATAATTTTTAAAAAAATTATTAAAAAGTCCATTTTTAAACGGTTGGCATTATTGAAATTTTAGTGATGACGTCACTGTTCGACGCGTCGTGAAGTCACCGTAAACTCATTGTATGGGAATGTATGATATGACACAAGCCATCGTATTAATTTATTCGTTTATTTACATACTGTTTATAGAGATTTAGTTATTGTGTTTATTAAAACAAGGCCTAAATAATGTTTCAAAAATAAAAGAATCTCTTATTAGTTTATCTCTATTTTTTTTTTTAAATTATTTATTGAAACATTTATTATAATTACAATTTAACAACAAATATATTATATATTTTTTTACAGGTATTTTTTTTTACTACCCTTCCATTTAAAGCATTTGCTTGTGTATGGAAGGGGAGTGTACATAAATGCTATTAGTTATTAGTTATAAGTTAGTACTTAAATAATTAATTGTACATAAATATATGTGAGCTGCAGTATTTATTTGATAATGGTGTGAATTTTTTTAAAAAAAAGAAAGAATGCAATGGAAAACTAAGGATATTTGTAAGATTAATTGACAGTAGTTTTTTTCTTAAGAATATTTTTAAAATGTCTCTTGACAGAGAGCAGTATGCGGGTTTTATCATTAATGCTTCTGATTTCTTCTGGTAGACGATTGAAAAAAGTTCTTCCCTGGTAAGTATAATGATGCTGTGCAAAAGACGTATTTAGTTTTGGGCATACAAAAACATGTTTAAGTCGAGTTCTGTTTTCATTTAAAAATGGATATTTATCTTTTTCCTTTATAATTTGAATCAATGATTTTTTAATATATAAATCTTTAAATGTGGGTACTTGAAATTCTTCAAACAGGCATTCTGTTGGGTAGTCTAAGGATTTTTTTAATATAATTTTAATAATTGTCCTTTGTACAATTTCTATTGGAAGAAGGTTACATTTATACGCGCATCCCCAACTAATAATAGCGTATTGTAGAGTGGATTGAACTAAGGCATAGTAGATTAAATATAGATTTTTTATCGACAGAAAATTTCTAATTCTTAAAAATATATATATTAATTTTCTGATTTTGTTTACTACTTGACATATTTGTTCCTTCCATTTCAGATTTTTGTCGATAATTACTCCGAGATATTTAATTTTATTTGTTGTTTTTAATATTGTACAGTTTGATTTGCAATAATTTTGGCTATGAATTTTAGTATTATCGTGTATGACAATGTTAAAATTTTTGGAAGCATCGTTTGGATGGATTGCAAATGGAATTACAAATGTCTTTTCACTATTTAGTGATAGTAAATTAGTGTCGAAAAAATTCTTAAGCGTGTTGATATCTTCTGTGGCCTTTAATTCTACATTTTCCCAAGTCTTTTCACTTATTATTAATACTGTATCGTCGGCGTATGATGTAATTTGACCATTTAAATGTTGAAAAAAAATATCATTTACATATATGGTAAAAAAAATTGGTCCAAGCACTGTACCTTGCGGGATTCCAAAGCTTGAAATCTCTTGATCACTATTAACATGATTGATTTTTACCACTTGTGGGCGGTTTTTTAAGTAGTTTGTGATCCATTTAATCGCGTTGCCTTTTATGCCAATATCATTTAATTTTTTTAATAGCATCTCATGGGATATGCTATCGAATGCCTTTCTGAGGTCAATAAATATGCCCGCACATTTTTTACCTTTATCTAATGATTCGTAAATGTATGAAGTTACGTTAGCAATTGCATCTTGTGTGCTGAGTGATTTAATAAAACCAAACTGGTTTTTGTGTAGCATTTTATTACTATCTAGGAAATTTACCAATTGTTTTTTTACTATTTTTTCAAAGATCTTTCCTATGTTAGAAATTAGACAAATTGGGCGATAATTCGTTACTTGGTGTGGATCACCAGATTTGTAAATAGGTGAGATTATTGTGTTTTTGTAGTTCATTGGAAATATTCCTTTCGTTAAACTCAAGTTTATTAAATGAGTCATGGGTTTTATTAAGTAAGATTTCATAGATTTTAACATGTGTGCCGTAATAGAATCAAAACCGGGAGACGAACCTCCTTTCATATTTTCAATTATTTTTAAAATTTCACATTCTGTTGTTATTTCAAATTTTGAAAGTATATTACGTTTCTGTTTCTGATTTTTATTTTTATGTTTTTCTGGGTTAGAAGGTTTATGAATATTTTTCGCAAGATTTTTTCCAACATTTGCAAAGAAGGAATTAAATATGTTTGCACATTGTTTAGGCTGTAAATTGGCATCTATAATTTTTTTATCATGTTCGATGTATTTAATATTTTGTGTCTTTTTTGTATTGTCTATGGCCAAATTCACAGTTTTCCACATTTGTCTATAATTATTTTCTGAAGATAATATTTTATTTTTAAAAAACTCTTCCTTACTTTTTTTAATAAAAGATGTTAATTTATTTTTATATTTTTTATAAAAAATATATGCTTTTTCATTATGGGGATTTTTTAAAGTTGTTTATTATACAGAAGTAAGTGTGGTGAACGTATGTCTTGCGGTATGAAGAGACATGCGTGTATGAGTGAGACAGCATGAGGCACGTATAAAAGGGTGTGATTGTTGTCTACCGTCCTCTTTGCATTTAGGCTTCGTAGGAAGCACACCTGTACCAAATCTCGGAATAAACTCACTAAGTCTACCTACGACTTATTATTGTGTCAATCTCCCTAAACTGAGGTCACATATAGAGGAAGCTGGATCCACACCCGGAGTCCAGTAAAGTAATGCTGATAACCGGCCACGGTCATCACATTTGGCGCAGCCGATAAAGGAACGAGAAGCAGCCAAAATCACATTTGGCGCAGCTAAAAAGGATCACGGGCAGCCAAAATTACATTTGGTGCAGCCTATAGAGGAATCCGAGATTGAGGCTACAGGGGCAACAGGCAAGAGCAGCAGAAATTGGCATCCGAGGAACAGCAAGGCGCTGGATTGGTTTATTCAGTGCCGAGAACCAGGAGTATTCTCGTAAGGCGGGGATACGGAAAAGTCCGGATCTTCAAGAGAAGAGCTGGACAGGTGCAGACCTCACGGAAGGCGCATTAGAAGGAAGACCAGGGTACGGGAGCCAGGAGACGGTCCGCGGAAGGGCGAGATCGGAGCAGCAGCAAGTCAACAGAGTCGTGAGTTGAGTGCTGTTTGTAAAATTTTCTGCTTATTGATTGTATCTGTGTGAAGATGGAAGGGGGAGAACTGCCCAGGTTCTGTCATTTGAGGGACAAACTGGAGACGTTCGTATTGCAATACGAACAGTTCATCCTCGTCAATGATGACAAGTTAAATTCGGTAGAAAAAAAGAGAGCGGTTTTAATATCTCATTTACACACAGAGACAATAGATTTATTGATTGATTTGTGTTTTCCTAAAAAAATTACAGATATTACGGTCGAAAATTTATTGTTATTACTAGAGAATCATGTAGGTATCAAACGAAATGTTTTCAAAGAGCGCGAAATTTTTTTTGCTACGAAACAAAAAAGTTCAGAATCGGTTAATGATTATATAGCACGGTTAAGAAATCTCGTTAGATTTTGCAAATTCGAGGACAGACTTGAATATAATTTAAAAGATGTTTTTGTCACCGGTCTTCGAGTGGGGCGTATTAAGGAGAAATTATTTGTAGAGGCTGAAAACTTTTCATTAAAAAAGGTTATAGAATGTGCTATTGCTATGGATTCATTCGAGGTAATGAATAAGCAAATTAAAACGGAAAGTGTTGATTTAGTAAATAAATTTAAAAATACATCGAACAATTTGTCACAAAAACAAAATTCGGTAGGTAAACATTTTTTTAGAACTTCGGACAAGAATGTTACATCGTACAGAGCGAGGTCAGCGGACCGAACAAAGTGTAAACATTGCGGGAATTATCACGATTCAGTAAACTGTAAATTTAAAGACGTGTTTTGTTATAAATGCAGAGTAAAAGGGCATATTGGGAAGATATGTCGCGGTTTAAAATATAATAACATTTCTTCAGTGTTCGTAAATACGCAGGAACATAAAAACATGTTGCGGATAAACGCAGTATATTGTGAACCAATATTGTGCAAAGTTTTAGTGAATAATGTGGAACTTAACGGTTTATTGGACACAGGGGCGGCAATTTCGATTTTAACGGACGAAGATTATGTTAAACATTTCAAACATTTGATGTTAAAACCAAAAGATTTAACCTTAATGGGTTACGCTAACTGTAAGTTAAATTTATTGGGTTGTATCTTATTAACAGTTGATTTTAACGGTTATAGGGAAATGTTAGAATTTTGCGTAGTAAAACAGGGAACAATTACGGTTCTAGGGCGTGATTTCATTAAAAAGTTTAATATTGGATTTACGGGCTTACAATCTACTTTATCCCAGGAGGGAAGTGAAAATGTTTCTCACAATATGGTTGAGAATAATACTAGTGTAATTGATAATTTAATTCGGAAATTCCCGGAGGTTTTTTCGGAGAAACTGGGTAAATTCAATAAATATAAAGTGCATTTGAAATTAAAAGAGAATGCGGAACCGAAATTCTGCAATCCGAGAAATATACCGTTTGCTTTAAAAGCAAAGGTTAAATCGGAATTGGGATGCTTACAATCGGAAGATATTTCAGTTCCGGTAAACTATAGTAAGTTTGCGTCACCAATCGTTCCAATAGAAAAAAATAATGGGGAAATAAATGAACAATCAATTTCAGCCCAGGAGGGTAGTGAAATTTTTTCTCATAGTGTTTTTGAGAATGATAGAAGTGATTTACAATCAATTTCATCCCAGGAGGGTAGTGAAATTTTTTCTCATAGTGGTTTTGATGATGATAGAAGTGATTTACAATCAATTTCATCCCAGGAGGGTAGTGAAATTTTTTCTCATAGTGTATTTGAGAGTGGTAGAAGTAAAGTGAATAAAAAAATTCGAAAATTCCAGGAGGTTTTTTCGGAGAAAGCGGGTAGTTTTAATAAAAGTAAAGTGCAATTAGAATTAATTGGGAATGAGGAACCAGTTCACGTAGAGAATGACTTGGATACTCAAATTCTAAGTTTATTTAAAAATAACAGAGATTTACCTATAACGGAAGAAATATGGAGTAGGGTGCATATTAATTATGCGGGCCCAATTGCAAATAAATATTTTCTTGTAATTATTGACTCAACCTCAAAATGGTTAGACTGTGTAGAAGTAAAGTCTCCAAATTCGTATAACACTATTAAAATATTAAAGGGTTTATTTAGTTATTTCGGGAGTGTACAGACAATAGTTTCAGATAATGGAGCCGCTTTCATGTCAGCGGACTTCAAAGAGTTTTGTGAGATGAATAACATCAAACATTTAACGACTCCGGTAAATCATCCACAATCAAATGGTCTAGCAGAAAACGCGGTTCGAACGTGTAAAAATTTTTTTAAAAAAATGATGATAAGAAATAAGTTTCAGTCAGGTTATGAGGAAAAATTAGGAAATTTTTTAATTGATTACAGAAATGCACCACACTGTACAACTGGCTTAGAACCTGCAGTTGTAATGTTTGGAAGGAAACTAAGGTCAAACTTAAACAGTTTTGTACCGAGAGGGGGGAGAGATAAGGATAATAGAATTAAGAATGAAACAAAAATTAAAATGTCTAAATGTCAGGAAAATCAAAAATATTATTATAAAAGAAATAATAAAGAATTGGTGGGTTTTTCGATTAATCAAAAGGTAATGGTTAGAGATTTCAGAGACCAAAACAATGATAAATGGGTACCAGGGAAAGTGTATAAACAATTAGGAAAAAAACTTTATATAATTGAGGTAAATTTAAATGGTAAAATTATGTTTTGGAAAAGGCATTTTGATCAGTTGTCTAAATTATGTGTGTCATGGGAAAAGAAACACAGCAATCCTTATGTCGCGTCTGAGACGAAGAGACTGTCGTATGATGAATACGATGTCTCCAGCTTTGGCCTGGATGACAGTCTAATGGGTTTTTCTCCTTCTCATTCCAGCCCCAGTGATCCAGTGGCGTCAACGTCGGGAAATTGGAAGGACCGACTCAGGCGGGTATAACTCAGATCCAAAAAGTGAACCGAATCTTTGGTGATATCATAAGTCCCCTTCGATTTGTTTATGGTCCCCAGCTACTGCCTCCACCAATAGGAATCTTGGATTTTTGTTGCATTTTTCTGTTTTATTTTCGTTTGACATTTACAATAGCGCCGTTTACACGCACACTTCGGAGCGACCGAGTCCCGCGCCACTTCAGGCCGCCGCGCAGAAAAGTCTCACAGTGAACTGCGCTGTAAACCTATCGGTCTTTACTTTTCTGCGCGGCGGCCTGAAGTGGCGCGGGACTCGGTCGCTCCGAAGTGTGCGTGTAAACGGCGCTAATGCATTCACATTTCCGACGCAATAAGATGGTAATAAGTGTCAATATAGATTTTGGGAATTCGCGATCGATTGAAAAATGGAAGAACAGTACCCGTAATTGGAACAAAATTACAGGTGGGAACTTCCTTTGGTTGATATTTCAGTGTTCCTAAAGTAGGTATGTTATTTAAGTTGTATTTTAATCGGTGTCGTATATTTTCCGTTTTCAGAACATATTTATCCACCCGGAATCTAATAAGTAATTGACGCAGTCGAACATCACGATTACATCTTAAAAAGTTTTTTCTATACTGCATCGACCTATCTCATTAATTTAATCTTCCCCAATTTCCTCTCTGGATTTTGACAATAGTGCTTATGTTTTTTTTATTATATAAAATAGATTTTAACAATTAGCATTTCATTTGCTTTTTTCACAAGTTACTTATAGGAGTTAGGTTTGTTAAAATACCTATTATTCAAGTATGATTTTAGATTTTCACGGCAAAAAGTATTAAAGAGATTTTTTTGGGGGTATTGTGCCGTTTTACACATCAACCCTGATGATAGGAACAACACATTTATCACTACGATTGCACTTTCTGTTCAACATTTTTTTTTTATATTTTTATCAGTATTAATAAATGTATTACTATTTTTCAGTGGAATCTGAACCGACAAAACTTTACTTGTTTACAATAAGTATAACATTTTATATCCACATCCCAATACATTCGCTTCTGTTTCTGGAGATGGTTAGATGAGGTTAAGGGAAATACTATCAATCATTGGTCATTGAGAATGATGCAGAGGTAATTATTGTTTTTATTACTTACTTTCATTTTACAAAAATTTAATAACGTCAGACAAATTTAATGCATTTGAGTAGGTTTCTTTATATAAGTAAGTAGGTATCCTAGAACTTGGTTTAGTATGAGAGTAATCATAAATTAAATGACATTGGAGGAAATGTAACTACATACATACATAGATATGTACATGTACACAAATAAAATAAAAATTCCATTTTTTAACTAATTTCCATAAGTTAACCAATACAGTTTTTATAAAATATAACTTCTTTAGTAATATTTTTTTGTTTTTGTTTTGAAGAGTTTTAATTTTCAACGTACATTTGTTACATTACTTTTAATGATTTCAGGAAAAATATGATGAACTGAACTAAACTAAACTCCAAATTAAAAAATATTATACATATTTGAGCCCCGAATGAAACATCAAACATCTTATGTAAACTAATGTCTCCATGGACCTTGGTTATATTTTGGCAATATGGTAAATTTATTTTAGACCTGACGAAAGATATAATAGGTATGTTAAGTAATTTATCTTTAAAAAAATGTCTTCATGTGGCAATTTGCTACAGAAATATAACCTGCTTACATTGTATTCTTGTTTAAAATATGTACATGTTTTTCATTTGTCTGTTATTAAATGAAAATTTTTTAAATTCAGTAGTTTTGTAGGAACGCACAATCATATTCTAATTACATGTATTTCTTGTTGGTATTTCATGTTTTTAATAAAATTCTTATCATGTAATTACGAGTTTTATTTTTAAAATAATATTTAAGGCTAATAATTTGGGCGGTACTGGGTAGGCCCCGAAAGAAAATAATATTGTCTATGGTCGCGCCTTTTTTGTTGTTGCTTACTCTATCTTCGTCTATGGTGTGTGACGTCACAAATCCCCGTCATCATCATCATCATTCGAAAAATTATTGCATTTTGATGGTGAAATAGTGACCAAATTTTTCTCGAACAAAAGCCTGAAGTTATCAATCTAGTGGGTGGTTTGTATATTTATGGACCGACTACGACCACGAACACACAGATGAGTCAATGAAGGCAGCACTCAGCTCTCGACTCAACATGAATTACTTACATTGTAAATATTGGAATATTTTATGTATTGTAAATAATTATCAGTTCATGTTGTGTAACTGTCTTCGGATTTAAGTGTGGAGGGATGTGGTGAACGTATGTCTTGCGGTATGAAGAGACATGCGTGTATGAGTGAGACAGCATGAGGCACGTATAAAAGGGTGTGATTGTTGTCTACCGTCCTCTTTGCATTTAGGCTTCGTAGGAAGCACACCTGTACCAAATCTCGGAATAAACTCACTAAGTCTACCTACGACTTATTATTGTGTCAATCTCCCTAAACTGAGGTCACATATAGAGGAAGCTGGATCCACACCCGGAGTCCAGTAAAGTAATGCTGATAACCGGCCACGGTCATCACAGTAAGCACGAATGATGATCAGTTATGTTAGTTTTCCAAACAATTGATTTTAGTTTGTGAAGATCTTTAATGTTTACGTTTGCCCAAATGTGATCTAAACAAGATGGAGTATGTTCTTTTATTTCTCTAGTATTTTTATTTATGCAAGATATGAAATATTGTTCAGTCATACAATTGATGTATTCAGTTTTGTTATTACTTTCTATTTTTTCATTAATGTTCACATTAAAATCACCCACCACGAAGCAGAGTTTATTTTTTAATTTTAATAATATTTATTTGAGGTCATTAATAAACGTAATAATACTTGAGCCATGCGTTCTATAGATAGCTATTAAATGATATATTGATTTGCCGAGTTTGAAATGTACTTCGATGCAGTTTACCAAATGTATTGGGTGTTCTATTATGTCAACAATACTAAATTTGCTGCAAACCAATCCCAGGATTGAAACCAGAGAGAGACTAAATTTATTGTTTGCAAATGTTATTATTCCCGAATTTTTGTTGATATCTACTTTGGTAGAAATATAATTGTACTCAGGTAATTGATAAGACGGTGACTCAGCGTTTGTAAATGTTTCAGTTAACACTATGAAGTCCGGCTTTTTAATTAAATTATTTATTTTTAGAATTAGTTCATCTAAATTTTTCTGAATGCTACGGATGTTTATGTGCATAATAATTATATCATTGATGTTTTTAGAAATAATTTTGTTACATGAATCAGTACAAATACATTCATATTCTTGAATTTTAATATTTAATTCTAATTCGCTATTTAAGAAATCATCCATTTAATTAATGTATTTTGCAAAATTATATATAATGTTTTATTCAATGTCGTAGTTTATTCTTTCTTTGGCTTGTCGTAGTTTATTCTTATTATTGAAAATATTCAAAAACTACTGCAAAAAAAATAGTAATGCTTCTTCTAGGGAGAACACTTCGAACAAAGGAATTCAAAATGGCGGTAGTTGATCAGCTGATTGCCCGATCCTTTAGTAATTTTCAGGAGTGATGACGTCGCACGATTCACCATACATACGGTGGTTTTCGGGGGGTCTTGAAAAATTAAAACTTTGACATTTATTTTAACTATTAAAACTAACTCTAAAAATAAAAATAAAAATGCATTTAGTTAAGTTAGAAGGTCATTATTCATAAAAAAAATTTAAAAAAATTGGACTGGGGTTTTCTATTCTAGACAAATAAACTTTAACAAATTTCACAAGCTCATTGTTGCTGATCACAGTGCATTTTTCGTAAATATCTAATTACCCCCTTTCATCACCTAATATCGTAGCGATGTTATATTATGACATGACTTTTATATTTTCAAATATTATGCCACATTATCTCCATTCATCGTAATACGAGCGAGTACATACATACAATACATTCTTACAATGATTTTTTTCACCTCCAAATCGCACACGTTTTATGAATTCATGTTACACCAGACCTAATCGTGACAAATTATAATACGCTCATCATTCTAGTTTTATGAATGACAAATTAATTAAAACTTTATTTTTAATGTTCAATGATTTGTTTAGTTTTCAACACCAGTCAAACGTGGGGTAAAATTTTCGTATTCCGCCTTTTTTTACATTAAATTTGAAAATAATTCCCCTTAGGGGTCGTCCATTAATTCGTGACGCTCGAAAGGCGGGGGGGGGGGAGGAAATCACGAAATATCACGAGGGGGGGGGTATGATGAGATATCACGTATATTTATTTTTCGTGATAATATTCCGAAAATTTCAAAAATACTTTGTTCTAAAAAATACACGTGATTTTGGGGGGGGGGGGGGGGTTAATCTAAAACTACACCACATATCACCAGGGGGGGGTTAAAAAGTTGCTAAAAAACATCAAGTGATTAATGGACGACCCCTTAGGATCTTTGTCAACTTTGGGGATGTTGTGTGTAGGAAAGGAAGGAGAGCAACTTCTGGGAAGGAAAAGGGTTGTAGGGGTGGGTAGAAATCTGGGGATCAATGTATCCAGGAGTGACGGAGGTATGAATCCATACCTCCCACTGCGGTGCAAGGCGATGTTCCGGTGGCGAGAGAGTACGGCTGGAGAAGTCGAAGGGACTCTCTCAACCATTACCTCCCGCTCCGGCCTGCCATGCAGCCGTATCCACCGCCAAGACCCGGACAAACCGATAATCACCGTTGACAGCAAAATGAGACATTTTAATTTAAAATAAATTTGAGCTAAATAATTTCACGAATGAATATTTCACGTTTCGCACTTCGCACACCGACATCAAAAAATATTTTTGATAAATAATATTGTAATATTTTTTTAGGGTTTCTCTTTCAGTAGGTACATCTTGACGACATACCTACCTGTTTACTCCCCTGGCGGTCAAAAGATAAACTGAAGACGCCATGTTTTTTTTTTTGGCTGAAAAAATATATTTTCATTTTTCTTTTCCTGTTTATGGTAAATATTAATATACAAAGAAGCACGAAGGAAAGCATAAAAGCATAAAGCATCATTCTCAAGATTTTGGAATTCATGCATTCTTGGTTCACGAAAAGGTCGTTGGTTCATTTAACATTTCTTACGAAACATGTTGATTTTTTAAAAATAACAAACACGGTTAAAACTAAGTAGATACTCTAGTAACGTTTAATTAAAATGGTGCCACAAAATAAGTTTTCTGTGTTTGAAGAACTAAAATCTCTGTACAAATCAAAGTGCAACTACCTACCAAAAGAGTTTTTTGATGTTGGGTAACGTGTTTCAAGGTGAAAATTTTCTTATTTGGATCTTTTGTGTCTAATTTTAGCGAAATGGTAACGTCAAACTGTTGCTGCGAAGAGCGCCGTGGAGACGACCTATCGTTCCCGCGTTCGAGCGTTTCATAAATAAACCAATCATAAGCGAGTTATGAGAATGAGCTTTGCATTTTTGAATATCGGTGGTTCCGAGTTAGCAATAAAAAAATGTTTCAATAATGGCTAAGCAAAATAAATGTGCAAAAAAGTCTGAAATGTATACATTTGTAAGACCTGAAGATTTGTAATGAAAATAAACAGACAAAATAGAAAGAGTTTCGTCGTAAACAAGTGCTCGGATTTTTTAAAATGATTTTATTTGAACTATAATTAAAATTTTGAAACATAACTTGACTAGATAATGTATTGATTAATAATACTGTATGATGCTAACTTTTTCGAACCTTTTGAAATCAATTTATCCTTTTTTGTAAAAAGTTTAAATGCGTCTAGAATTTGATTTAAAAATGACAAATTTCCGGTCGAGTCCGGTCTATCGGACCAAAACCTCCTAGATCACCTCCTGTGATCCAAGAGGTTTTGATCGGAATCGCTAAGTTAGGATATAATGCTCAGGTATTTTTGCACGGAGGTGTCTACTAATATCTACAGGAATTCCAAAAACTGAACAAATCGGACTAATATCTATGACAGGGATGGCGACCCTTTACGTATCAACGTGCCATTTTTCTAAAGAAATGTTTAATAAGGTCATAGACGTGCCATCAAATAATTTTTACTTTGTGATTATTGGGAAAATAATAATAATAAATACTTACTATCAATCAAAAACTTTTTATTTACTACAAAAAATAGGAAGCTCGTATGACAATTTTTGCCAACATATATTATTATCACAGATGTTGACTGTTTATTTCTGTCTTTCAATGCACTTGCAATTAATTATTTTTGCTCTAGTTCGCTTTTTTGACTAACGGATTTGTGATCTGTTTCAAAATGCCGTTTCACATACCATGTTCTACATACCACTGTTCCAGAACATAAAACACACACCGCTTTGTCACCTTTACTAATCATGGCATATTTCTCTGTCCACCAAGTTATAAATTCTCTGATACTCTTACTATCTTGCAATTTTTTTTGCTAAACTAGCCATATTAAATAACATTTAAATCATAGATAAAACTCAAATAAACTTTAAAATACAATTATATCAACGAATTTTTATTTTTTTATTATATAATCAATAATGTTATTATTAAATTAATAAAAACAGTTTATTTTTCAACAAGTTCTGCTGTGTAATTATTATTATGCGTGACAGCTGTTTCGCCTTCTGAAGGCATTATCAAACTGTGGTCATGCCACATACAGACGATATATTTATACTATTTCTAGAGAGGTATTTATTATGATAATTTATTATGATAAATATGATAGGTATTTATTATGATAAATACCTCTCTAGAAATAGTATAAATATATCGTCTGTATATGGCATGACCATTTTATTTTTTTATTTATTGTTACATGTTATTTCAGCACTAATTGTGTTAAAAATAATAATAATCAAGTTATGCCAACACTATTCTTCTGATTCAGTTTTTGACCTAATTTTTGTGAAAAATTGTGTATTAGAACCTGGATACCTAATTGTGATAAAAACATTAAACATATACCTATGTCTTTTATGAAATTTTATTCTCTACAAAATTCATATCAGTATTTTTTTCACAAAATTGTACTGGAAAAGAGATACGCACAAAAAACCAAACCAAGTCTGGCAATTTACGTGTTTTTATAAACTTTTACAAGTTTTTACGACTGCATATCTCGATATTTGTTGAGTTAGAAGAAAATTTCCTGCATAAAAACTGTAGGTAATTTTATGTTCTACCAAACTTGTGAAGCTACTTTACCCAAAATTTTTATTGGAAACGAGATATTTGAGAAAAACTAGATTTTGACGCGATTTCGGCTGGTTTTTTCAAAATGGTGGCGAAAGCTCAAGTGACCCAAGGTCGAAAACTGATTTTACGTCAGGAGATGAGTATATAAAACATATAAAAAAATGGGACTACCGGAATAATTCCGATCACGACCCCCTTTTTGGCGCTAATTGCACTGGCCTATTATTATAGACTTCACACTTTTTTTCGTAGTGCATAATAAAATTTGTGATCACTGATTAGTAACGTGCCCAAAATATTGTGTCGCGTGCCATTGGTTCGCCATCCCTGATCTATGAGAACCATTGTGAGGACGAATATCTACAGCACTGGAATAGGTTAGTTATTACGTAATTGAAGTATTTTATGCTTTTCCGTACAACCTCTACCTCAGCTGCCCTCTGTAGATATTAGTCCAACCTACGCTACATAGATATTAGTCACCACTGGGACCGTCATAGATATTCGTCCGACCTTAGCTCTGTAGATATTAGTCCTCACTCTGAAGTTCATAGATCTGAGCATAGCATAGTCCAACATATGAGCTGTAGATATTCGTCCGACATACAGGCTGTAGATATTAGTATCTGGAGTATTTTTGCACTGGTGGCCGCGCGCCGTCCACAAAGTTTTTGTATCAAACTGTACCTCTTGTGTCTGAATATTTTAATAGTAATATTCTAAGGAGGTAAACATAAAATAGCGCTGTAAATGTCGACGATCTTTGATATTTTATGGATATTACTACGATGCTACTTAAAGTAATCAAATCACTGACCAGACCAGACTGACCTATTTAGAAATAATTGATTTTCTTCAACTAGCTTTGCTATAAAGCGGTTCTTACCTCATCCTGGGAGCCTATGGCTGTTATTTTACATGTTGAAGGTATTTGTGGGTGTGTTCATTGTAAGGAGGTACAAATTTAATTATTTAAAATAAACAAACAAAGAAGTACTTTGTCTTAACCGCTAATTAAAGTGGTTAATAAAAGTATTTGTTTCACATAATTTGATATTATTTAAACCACTAAAATATTGATTTCTACAAAACATACAAAATATTTTACAACTTTTTGGAGAAAATCCCGAGCATATTGCGTTCGCTTTTACAATAAAAATTCTTCAATTAAGTAATAGTTTTTGGTTTCTATTAACTGAAAATGACCTGAGGCAAAGCTTAGGGTTAATAAGCAGTGCCCCTGAGGTTATTTTTCACAAAAACGGCGCTATACAAAAAGAGACATTATTTTGAGTATTCTTTTAAAGTGAAAACTTCTTTGACCGTTGTGCTTTGAAACTCGATGAAACGGAAGCGAGCGACACTAAAAAGAGACAAACACATACATCTAGGATTTGGTCTGCGAGAGAATCAGATAGTCTACCTAATCAGTGTCCTCTTTATGCGGTGCTTCGTAACACTCGGTCTCCTCTTTGTGCGGTGATGCGTAGCCTCCCCGCTCCTGTCTACTTTAGTTTTCTTAAGGTTTCACGTGTGATTTTTTGTCCCCAAACCCAGTTGCAGAGCCCGACCAGGCCTCCCCGGCTCTGGGGGCTTGAAACTCGTAGTGTAGAAACATTATTTTGGGTTTTTGTTGTTTTCCTGTATGTTTTAGGCTCTCAAAAAAGCAAATTAACACCCCCCCCCCTCCTCCGGTTAAGAAAATGAGGGGGGTCCAAACTAAGTGTGCCTGGGGGCCCCCTCATGGCTTGAGACGGCCATTCTAATTCTTTCACTTATCTTGGGGTATTTCACCATCCTCTCGATAAGCTGTCACAAATAAAGTAAATTATGTTCGATTAAACGATTTATTTATTTATAAAGTCCGATTTTACCAAATTTTACTATTCGGTACATACTCAAACCTACAAATAGTGGCTGTACGACATATCGGATACAGCCGAGTTTTCTATCTATTGGTAACATTTATACATTGATTTTTTAATAATTGATAGTTCTCTCTCTCTGGTTTCAATCCTGGGATTGGTTTGCAGCAATTTCATCTATTCGTTTCTTCCACTCTTCCCTGTCTTGTGCGGCTCTTTTGAAGTCTGCATATGACAAGCAGCGCACGTCCACCAGCAGGTCCTCCAGGTACTCTCAGCGTGGGCGTCCCCTAGCGTTTGTCCCCTCGGTCATACCCTCCATTATGGCATGCAAGAGGCCTTCTTTTCTTATTGCATGGCCGATCCATCTTGCGCGCCTTTCGGACAAGATCCTGAGCAGGTGCCTTCCTCCTTCGATTCTTTGGAGAACCTCCTCATTTGTGATGTGGTCTCTCCAGGAAATTCCTAGTAGTCTTCTATAGGACCACATCTCAAAAGCCTCTAGTCTCCGTTTATCTCTTTCGGATAGGCACCATGTTTCGCAGCCGTACATCAAGATACTCCATACATAGGTACTTATCGGGAGGATAATGAAATACTCCCGCGCAATACTAACCTACTAAATTTGTACTCCCATGCTTTACAGATTGCAGATTTTTTTTACGGGTGGTTAGATTAAAATATTAAAAGGGCACCTAGTTGAGTGTCAGATTTATTATTAAGACATGTTGGTTGGTTGTTTATACTGTGATGTGGATTACGCGTGCATACCCACATATCTAAATAAATTGTAAAAGATTAGACCAGTGCTGTTGATCAATGATCGGAAACAAATTTTTGAATAACGTCACACTTTCTAGCCGCGAATCAAACCCGAAAACCTGATAATAATATTATTTCTGAAAAGTAAATCACATAGCTCACGGTATATTAATTTTAGGCTTGAATTTCGATAACTTCTTCCAACATTTCGCAAACAAACGTATAATATTTTGAATAATTCTGTTTCATTACACCCAACCCAAGAAAATAAAATAATTTTCTGAACGCGTGCACTATTACAATCTCTACATGATCTTAATGTTGGTCAAACTGGCAGTTTCAATTATCAATTGTGACTAACCTCACATTTCATTCCTCCATCTTTTTATCTGTCTGTCAACCGGGCTTTTTCAGGTATTTTTGCTAGGTTATTTAACTATACTTTTCATTTGTGTTAACACTTTTATGTAATAACCCTCCATGATCTCTTTAAATTATAATTTATAATATTTTTTCTTCAGTTCCGGTCCAAAACATAACCTTCATTTTCATTACATAACTTTACAAAAAGAATAGGTTTGTGGCGTGAATTATTCTTGAAAATTTGAAAACATATTATTTTCTGCCTATTCTCGGTTTATGTTTCAATGTTTTGATGGTTGTGACGTTGTCATTTTATGTTTATTGTAAAGTTATTGTTCAAAGGATTCATCTCAGTTATTGATTCTGTACGATAGGTGATTCTACTTCATTCAGACTGACTTTATCATTGATGATTGATGGTTGTAGTAATATGAAGTTTCAATAATTTTTATTATTTCTTTTAGATTAAAAATGGCTTTTACAATCCGTGGAGCTCGGTTATTGGCAGGGCGTATGGGGGCTATGCGCGCCATGCAGAGCAGGGCCTACGCTGATGAGATGTCTTTCACTTTCGTTGCAGCCAACCAAGTAAGCAACACTATTACTAAATTAAATATACAACTTACAAACTCTCTCATTAGATAAGATGACAAGACGTGACCCTCCCTGTGGCTGAAATATAGGTATTATATGATTGGCAATATGCAGTACCCATACACAGCCGAATCATTTGTGTTCTTTATTATTAATTTGTCAATATAAAAAAATGATTGCATTAAAACTACTGCATTTTGGGATAGTTGACATTGAAAAAATTCATAGTAAAAGCTTACCATCTCCCCCGACGTAAATACATTAGAATTCGGATACAACGACTTCGCTTATAACGGCTTACAGTTTTTTGCAATGACAATGTAAACTCAAGTTAGGTTTCATAGTTACGTACTATGAAAAATACCCGTTTAGTACGTTTCCGTTTTAAGCGACCAACTGCTTAAAGCGACCTATTTTAATGATAATTCGTCCGGTTTAGTGTTTTGTTTACAAAACCTACGCACCAATATCTCGACGCCCCGCGCCTTGCCTACTCCCCGCGCCCGGCGACTCCCCGTGCACTAATATCTATCCTTATTAGCACGCGTAAATCACAGTCAGTGTTTATCATTTGTTGTGACTAGGTTAAAAGCTCGACACAATGGGTTCCGTGAAGCGAAAGTGTTTTTCAATTGAAGAAAAAAGTGCTATATTACACCGTTTAGAAGCCGGTGAATCAAATGTAACCCTCGCGAAGGAGTTCGGCGTGTCTCACGTAAAAACAAGCTTATATTATATGGCCGTTTTGTGTGTCATCCAGTTAGTACGACAAAGTATCGCTGGCCCCTTGAAGGTCGTATTTGCGGTAATTAAGTTGAATCGTGTGTATGAATGTATTAAGCATATATATTCAGATCTAGTGACCAAACACGGCTTAAATCATTTCTGGATCATCAACTCAACATTTCAATCTAGTCTGTTCAATCTACAATTTTTAATTTCAATGTAGGAACCGTGTATTTATTTACAGAAACAGGATTATTGCTTACTTACCAAGAGCGGTTACATTGCGATAACATCAAAAACAATATCATACTTTTTTAATACAAAAAATGAGAAATTAAATTTTTTTTTTGCTAAAACGTAAAACATTCGATATATATTTAAGAACTTCCCATACTCACCTCATTTTTGATAATTTTGGTAATTACTGTGTTTTTAGTTACAACAACCTTCCGCCAGTTGTGTAGAATTTTATAAGGCTCTTATTGGAAATATTAACAATTTCAATGATGAATAATTCCAGGTGTTCTATGATTCTGCCAACGTCAAGCAAGTTGATGTTCCATCTTTCAGTGGAGCTTTCGGTATCCTGCCCATGCACGTGCCAACACTGGGTAAGATATTTCATAGTGTTTCTTTAACAAACAAATCTAAAGTTAAACTTAAGGCACACAGTTTACACTAACACTCCAAGCAGGTTCCCCACAGAGTACCGAACCATTCCAAGGTTGGTCTGTCACTCTGCAGTAGGTTTTTATATCACGTCGACACCGTCAAAGAAATACTTATTTACTTACTGTTATGTCTCTTAACTTTCAATTGTAGACAACTTGAGATGTGTTAGGTATCTTCCAAATATATTAATTGTTTAAATGATTTCTCTGGTTTATTTACTTATCGCGAATATTTACAAATAATATTAAACTGGACAGACGTCCTCAAGCCAGGTACAGATTGCTGTAACGTAACATGCAGCTAGTTATTGATTTTAACAAGATCAAGTGTGTTATTTTTGTAAGAATAAATAAGTATGGTTTTAGTACAGAGTTGTTTGAGTGACAAGATATTTAGACTATTGAAAATTTGGTCAGAGCAAGTTCTGATTGGGACTTTAAATGGCGTCATTTGCATTATAGTAATGGATGTCTTCACTAAACCTAGACTGAATTTCTCCCCAAATATCTAATATTATGTGCTGAATTTGTGTTAATTCCTTTATTTATTTCAGTTTACGTAATATTATTGCCAAAATTTACTATGGTTTTGTTTGTTTGTAGCTGTTAGCACAGAATTGTAATGCTAGCAATATTATTTGTTAAAGCCATGTTTTTTAAAGTTTAAATTATATTTTCAGCCGTGTTGAAGCCAGGCGTAGTCACCGTATATGAGAATGATGGCAAAGTCAACAAAATCTTTGTGTCTTCTGGAACAATCACAATCAACGACGATTCCTCTGTCCAGGTATAAAACTTATGTAAACCTATAATAACGTGTTACAGGGATACACACGTATCCAATACTTGACGGTCTTTCACGTCGTCGAGACTTTAAACATGGCGGAGCAATAATTAATAAATATGATGGTGTAGCAAAAATGTTTGTCGCATCGTCGCTCTCTTAGACATTTTGTAAAAATGTATATGCTTTAGATTGAATGCTAGTTGAGAGATTGACATGACAGTTGAGAGATTCATTGTGGTCCACTAGCTTTCATAATTCGTAAGGGGTGGTCATTTCACGGAATTGAACAATGAATTGTCCATAAATAACGATTTAAAATGTGCCATTTTCGATTTGCCACCAATATAGCATGTTTGTTTTTATCGTTGGTGATAGCCATCTTACCAGCCAATGGTGGTTTCTATGTCATAACGATGTTGTAGCCAGTTGGAACCGTTTTGGAATGTGCAGTTTTTCAAATCAATAAAATTATGAATGAAAATATTAAGGACCGGGTTGTGTGAAAAATTTGAACAATTCATCAAATATTTTCAAGTTTTATTCAAGTTATGTTAGTATATCATCACAGGCCAGTTGTATCATAAAACTGAAATAACAGAACTTGAATCCTAAATTTACACAATTTTAGTACAATGATCAGAATCAGAAAAATAAACTTTAAATTCTCCACAATTTTTTAACGGTATTCGTACTTTGTGAAAATACCCCATTACATATTCAAATTCTATGAAACGACCGACCTAATGTTGTAATGTGAAGGAAATGAGCTAGCAGAACATGTCCGTTGATTGAAGGAGGTGTGTTATAATGAATGAATGATGTAATTTGCAGGTATTAGCCGAGGAGGCGCACCCCTTGGAGGATCTGGACCGCTCGGCCGCCCAGGAATCACTCTCCAAAGCCCAGCAGGAACTCGGCTCTGCTTCTACCGATATTGTAAGTATTATGTTGTATAATTAGTTATAATACTAAAGTAATGAGACAAAAATTGAGGTAAAATCTCTGCGTTTAGGCACAGGTTTGAATAATGTTAACTTTTCACCTGCGGCTTGTGATGGTTCACCCCCCCCTTATGAAAACTTTTAAAATATTTCTTCTTCTCGTGCGTTCAGATCTCCGGTTGGTAGATCTTACTCTCGTACCCTGAATGATTCGCCATTAATGTTTTGAATCATGACTTATTTTTCCCACCCCTGTGACTGAACACAGTAAAAGGTAGTTTTCCGGGAAATTCTTACAATAAACCCTTTTCTCCACGTTGTGTAATTTTTTGTTTCGGAGCACCTAGAACATCTAGGATAGGTATTTAATGTCTTTTGTGGTAACTTTCGGTTCTTTTAGGTAAGGTGTGGAAGAATTACTCTGTATCTCTTAGACGTCTGAAGGACACGCCCTGTCTAGATTATCCTAAACTTGTCCCCGCTATGATTCTAATGATATACACTGCTCCAATATTCACATAATGAGCACTGTCGTTATTACTCTCGCTAGGCTATAAAATTGATCTCTCCCCCTCTACTTCCTAATAAGTTTTAATGTACGTACCTGGAATGTTTCATTTCATGTGGATAATTGGCGATTCTCTGCACCGCTCTCCATGGCTATATGCTATACATAATCGTGATAATATGTTCTGTTGTTAGTAAACACAAACTTATACCTAGGATGGAAGTATAAAGACGGGATAGAGGATGGAATGGATGGTGATGGAGAGGAATTTTTTGCAAGCAAATACTGGCTCCTCCACTTGACCAAGTTGACTAGGTGGCCAGCTCTCAGAACACGACCCTCCGACCAATGCATGATGAGGCTATACCCATGGCACCCGGAAAATCTCTTGACGATAAACCAGATACCCGGACCCCGCCATAACAGAAGAAGAACGGCATGCCTTCAAACCTTTCCCAGACAACTCCAGTATCGAACACCTCCGGAACTACTTTACTGGCTCTAGAAGGGGTAATCTATTTCGTCCCTTATCACGACTCTATTCACGGTACAAGTGGGGTAAGCTTGTGACAGGCAGATCCGTCCTCCCACGTGACCGACCTAGCGTTACACTCCACCTCCAGGAGCTGACATAATCCTCACCTTGTGGGCATTACGTTTGCTTCTGGGTCGACAGGACTAAAAAATGTGATGATGCTACAGGAACCCGTCCCACAGATGACCTGTTGGCGCATTTCCATACTACCTTGCAGGCAACGCGAGATGCTTTCGGCCAAACGCCTCCGTCTGCGAACCATGCCCTGTCTTACCATTGGCATCTCATTTCATACGACCCTGTTGCGCCCATTCGCTCGACATAGTCCCGCGAAAGGGAATTGCTTCCGGCACCTCGCGAGACCCGATCAGTCTATGGAGGGCAACCCTCCTCCTCCCTAACATGACAATGTGGGAAGGACCCTTACCACTCGACCACCAATTTCTCACATAATGTGTAGTCTCGGTGTCACCAACACATTCGTCAATCATGAAGAACTTAAAAAGCGTAATTCAAGAATTAGGAATTCAGCAGAGTACCTGTTAGTTTTATTTGTTTCATATTTTATATCGTGATTCTGCTCTTCTGCTCCCTTGTCTAAAGATGTCTGTTCAGGTTGCAGGTAGTCGCCTCCAATTTGATATGTCGTACTCTCGAGACGCTCCCCATTTGGTTGACTGTATTCTCTGTGTCAGGTTCATTTTTTGTGTCAGCTCGGCATCAGCCGAATGCCGAGAAAAGGTCACTGTCCAGGGTGGTGACTGGTAACATCTGTGAAATACGCCTAGTACCTATTCTGGGATAAAAGTACATCAATCTATTCGATACAGACACTCATGCAATTAACTGTCCAAGATTCGCGTTCTATTCACGTCACTCTGCAAACAAGTACATGTACCTAATTCAATTATAGATTTATAGGTTCCGGTACCGGGAATCGAACCCGACCCCACTGGGCGAGAGCCAGGTATCCTCTACGCTGGTTCCGCACGTGTCAACCCCTTTTGGTCTAGCTCGGCATCAGTTGTCTGCCGAGGGAAGGTAGCTGTTCTTGTTGATAACATCTGTGAATTATGCCTGGTACCTATTCTGGAGTAACCAAAACATCAGTTCATTCAAGGCTGGTACAGTTAAATAATACATGGTCAGCGTTCTCTTCACTCCATCCTGCAATCAGTGAGGTCCTGTAATATAGGTTAAAGTTATTTGACTTACCAAGAACATGGTTGCTAAAACCGCGACTCCCGGTAGGGTAAACGCAACTCCGCGTCTTAATCACACGTCCTCCCTATAAATGATCAAACTCCCTACTTGCTTTCCTTATCATCGTACAAGGTCTTAATGTAGGTACTGTAATTTTAAAACCCCTTTTTCTCTAAGCTGCATTGTGGGAAGATCTTCTCTCACGTCCTGTGGCCCCTTACCAGACTATTGCGCAATCATAACTACCAACCTCCCCCCCTAACTATACACGGTAACGTCAGACCTACTTTATATTTAAAAAGCCTCCTTTCAAAACTGCATTTCTAGCTTTCGACTGACTGTACATTTATTATCTAAACTCTAATTATTCTGGCTAAAACTTCTCAACCGAATTAACACCATTTTTCCACTATTTTTATTATTATCATTATTTTATTCGTTGCACTGTCCTTAAATGAAGGATGGAATGTTTTCTACGGGATTATTATTATGATCCGGGACCATTGTCGTTACTCAAGGTAAATATTTATTTTTATATTTTTGTCTCTACATAATGAATGATAAGTTGCAATTATTATTTATGTAACCAATCTATTATGTGATTACATTTCAATGTAGGCCTGTTTACGAGAATTATAAGTCGACTTATAATTTACGGCCTCAACACGGCTAGTCCAGTGGCGGATTATTGGGAAAACCTATATTATAACCGTTTTATATTCTTCACTTATCTAGTGTTCGTATTTAGGGTTTTCAGTTGATATCCCTTTTTGTACTTATGTAATTTTAAAACCACTGTAAGCATTAACACTGAGTCTGTATTTTTTTATTATTATCTCGCAGATCTCGTTCACTAAGGATATTATTGTTATTATTATTAATTATGACAGGAGTCCAATACTTTAATAAGTCTCTATTCCCAAATTTAAATGTTTATCGCGCGGCAATCGATAATTTTAACAACGATTATCTTTTATTAAGTAACACAACACCGAACTTCTTTATCTTACACCATAAATGCAAAATCTTCACTGAAGTTAGTTTTAACAAACACTTCTCGTTTTCGCTAAGTCCACAGCGAGCCACAACACTCTTTTCGAAAATCCACGACCAGCCTCTTCTCCGACTCAAGGATGTCTGTCTAATCTACCCTCCTTCCAACTCGCACGTCCAATGTCAAACCTACCTTCCAACGTTTTTTACATTAATTTATCACTCATAAATTCTCACAGTTATGCGAACTGCACTTCAGGAAAAATACTTGAATTTGCACATAATTTAAAGTTCTGACAGGACATTAATTTTTATTAGTTTCACTAATTACTTTCTTGAATCTCGCACACGTAAAATCAAGAGATAAATTCAGCTTTAATGTATCGATCTTGACAACCCACTCAAATACAAGGGATCGAACACATTTTTCATCTGCGTTATCTAAATAACCCAAAATCCAATCTGAAACCTGAGCCTTTTTCTCGCCGATTTATGACTCGAGCGAAGTGGTTCCTTCCACTTAAAATTTACCATCCCCTAAAACGTGGGACAATATTTTGTTCTAAATCCACCAAGAGGCATCAGATTTCGCCCTTTCCTGTGATCGATGGGACGCCCCTAATATATGGTTCGATATTTATTCTGATTTGTTGAACGCTTTCGTTACCCTAGTAGATAAATCCTTCCGCGACAAGCCAGCTCCAATTGCTTCAGATCCCTTTAATTTCGCTTTCGGTAATATTTGTTATTTAAGAAAAATTATTCGCCAACCATTCGACAAAGCAGGTTCATCACAGCCTCCCTATAGAAATTATCTCCAATGTCAAAGCACGCTATTAGTGGTTGGTCAGTGGAGTCATTTCTAAATGCAGATTTTTGTTTGCCCCCCCCCCCCCCCGTAGTTTTTCCCTTCTTTTGTACCTAATGTTGCTTATCCCCTTTTTATCCTTGTTCTACCCCCTCCCCTCCTATCTTTTATCCCCCCTAAATCAACAGTCTAAAGTCCACTGTATTTAGTTAACTACAGAATTTTATTTTTTTATTTATTTTTTTCGTAAATCTCAAGCGACTCTCCCAATCCGGCCCTGCTGGCTGTTCCACTGCTAAGCGACCACCGGTACGCTCGTGTCTTACGAACTGCCACATGTCCTTGTTTTTTTTTTTTCCAAACCCCCTGCCCGCCAACAGTAATTTTTTCCGCATTCTTTTAACCGTATTCCGATATAGGGTAGTGTATTTTTTTGTTAATGTCTGTTATCTGTTATCTTAATTTGTTGTTGTTTCGTGCGCAATTTTACGAGTATGACCGACCCTTTCTTTGTTTCTTGTCATAAAACAACAAAATCTGGGGTGCTGATTAAAACTAAACTATCTCTTTTGTTTCATATTTGTTTTATTTAATGAATTCTTGTTATCTTGATATTAAACACGTCATTTCAAAACAATTTATCCCCTCTTTTTTTTCTTTCAATCGTTTCTGTCCTTCGTTAGGCTATCTCTACGGTCTCCTTTCAAAATAAAACGAACCTTTTTTTCCCATTGATTAACTAAGAAAAGACATTATTACCTATCAATATAAATTTTTGTCTTTGTTGTGCGCTCCAACTCCATTCAATATAACAATTAGTGTATAAACAGAACTACTCAATGTTGGCCCGATTGCATCATTGTTTCTACTGGTTTGTTGTCCGGTCACCCCAGTTTAAAGAATTTTCAAACCTTATTGTAGGTCAACTAACCAAAATTATACTCGCTACGGTGAATCGACACTGAAATGAATCATCGAAGAACTATCTGCCCTAATACATGACATACTTTCTCGCTGCTTCATATCGAATGGTGAATACCTCTAAATACCCTACTTATAATGTTCAAAATTTTATTTTAATTGACGTACGGCGCAACTCTCACTGATGATTGGTCGGTGGCTGAGTGGGCATAGCGCTTGGATCCCATCTGGGCGTCGCGTGTTCAATTCCTCGGCTGGCTAAGTCCTCCATCACAACACAAGCAACATTTTCGGCTTTCTGTGGTGGTAGTAGGAGATTTTCAAACATTGTTAGGTTATTCGTAACCCGGGAATGTTTGTCTTTCTTTTATAAAAAAAAAATCCCAACCCATTTGATTCAATATCTCCCCTACCAGTTTAGTGTGACCCGAACATGTCTAAATCCACTAAAGGCTCTTTGCTGATTACGTTTCCTCCCTAAGCCTAAAAAATTCCTTTTATCGCCTTTAAACATGAATTTGTTCTAACCTAACCATGCTTGAATTTAATAACCAACCGATTGGTTCCGCCCCCTCCCTAAGCCATAAAAACTCCTTATTCCTTTAACATGAATTTTTTTTTGTTCTAAACTAAACACGTGGAATGTAGTAACCATTTGGTTGGTCTCATCCCCTCCCTAACCCACTAAAACCCCTTCTCATAAAATTAAATTGTTTGATCTTCACACAGAAACACATATGTGTGTATACGTGTCCTCATACACATACGAGTATGTTCCCTTTTATTCCGCGCGAACATAATTTCACTTGCTCTTATTTGTTTTATTCATTTATTTATTTCGCGCTTACCTATTTATCTTTACGTTTACCTACTCGTTAGTTTTATTAATGTTTTATTCTATTCAGTTTTACATTAATTGCATACCGCATTATTTCCGTACCTACTTGGTTCTTGGTTTAATGACCTACTTATAGCTCCTTTGTGTGGGGTTTTCAAATTTGTCCTACCCTTTTTTTTGTGTCGTAAAATTTTAACTAAATTTGTTTATCTTGTCCCGGGTCATTAACCGTAGTATTTTTTTTCGCCCCGGGTCGTTGCATTCCTGACCTAGTTACGATAGTCGAACGTAAGGTCATAAATCTTCGATCTTTATGATGTGTTCACTGTACCTTTTTTTTTTTGTTGCATCTTGGCAATGACCTACATTCAAACCGTCGTGGTTGTAAACTTTCGTTTATGTTTTGTTTACAAAATTTCTATTTATTTTATCTACCCGTCTAAGAGGCAATGATCTACATCTGCAGATTTAAAACTCTTGGCTACTGATTTGTTTAAATACATTTTTGTTTTTTCTATTCTAGCCTACTTATTTTTTTTTTTTTTTTTAAAGCTTTTCTTCCCACGTAATAATTCGTAACTGTCCTTCAAATTGCACTAAGATACATTGAAATTCCCCCAGCTTTTAAAACCTTACCTCCTGGTCTCTCGGCAACACTTGTGATGTTTCAACCCCCTCTTTAATGAAAACTTTTAAAATATTTCTTCTTCTCGTGCGTTCAGATCTCCGGTTGGTAGATCTTACTCTCGTACCCTGAATGATTCGCCATTAATGTTTTGAATCATGACTTATTTTTCCCACCCCTGTGACTGAACACAGTAAAAGGTAGTTTTCCGGGAAATTCTTACAATAAACCCTTTTCTCCACGTTGTGTAATTTTTTGTTTCGGAGCACCTAGAACATCTAGGATAGGTATTTAATGTCTTTTGTGGTAACTTTCGGTTCTTTTAGGTAAGGTGTGGAAGAATTACTCTGTATCTCTTAGACGTCTGAAGGACACGCCCTGTCTAGATTATCCTAAACTTGTCCCCGCTATGATTCTAATGATATACACTGCTCCAATATTCACATAATGAGCACTGTCGTTATTACTCTCGCTAGGCTATAAAATTGATCTCTCCCCCTCTACTTCCTAATAAGTTTTAATGTACGTACCTGGAATGTTTCATTTCATGTGGATAATTGGCGATTCTCTGCACCGCTCTCCATGGCTATATGCTATACATAATCGTGATAATATGTTCTGTTGTTAGTAAACACAAACTTATACCTAGGATGGAAGTATAAAGACGGGATAGAGGATGGAATGGATGGTGATGGAGAGGAATTTTTTGCAAGCAAATACTGGCTCCTCCACTTGACCAAGTTGACTAGGTGGCCAGCTCTCAGAACACGACCCTCCGACCAATGCATGATGAGGCTATACCCATGGCACCCGGAAAATCTCTTGACGATAAACCAGATACCCGGACCCCGCCATAACAGAAGAAGAACGGCATGCCTTCAAACCTTTCCCAGACAACTCCAGTATCGAACACCTCCGGAACTACTTTACTGGCTCTAGAAGGGGTAATCTATTTCGTCCCTTATCACGACTCTATTCACGGTACAAGTGGGGTAAGCTTGTGACAGGCAGATCCGTCCTCCCACGTGACCGACCTAGCGTTACACTCCACCTCCAGGAGCTGACATAATCCTCACCTTGTGGGCATTACGTTTGCTTCTGGGTCGACAGGACTAAAAAATGTGATGATGCTACAGGAACCCGTCCCACAGATGACCTGTTGGCGCATTTCCATACTACCTTGCAGGCAACGCGAGATGCTTTCGGCCAAACGCCTCCGTCTGCGAACCATGCCCTGTCTTACCATTGGCATCTCATTTCATACGACCCTGTTGCGCCCATTCGCTCGACATAGTCCCGCGAAAGGGAATTGCTTCCGGCACCTCGCGAGACCCGATCAGTCTATGGAGGGCAACCCTCCTCCTCCCTAACATGACAATGTGGGAAGGACCCTTACCACTCGACCACCAATTTCTCACATAATGTGTAGTCTCGGTGTCACCAACACATTCGTCAATCATGAAGAACTTAAAAAGCGTAATTCAAGAATTAGGAATTCAGCAGAGTACCTGTTAGTTTTATTTGTTTCATATTTTATATCGTGATTCTGCTCTTCTGCTCCCTTGTCTAAAGATGTCTGTTCAGGTTGCAGGTAGTCGCCTCCAATTTGATATGTCGTACTCTCGAGACGCTCCCCATTTGGTTGACTGTATTCTCTGTGTCAGGTTCATTTTTTGTGTCAGCTCGGCATCAGCCGAATGCCGAGAAAAGGTCACTGTCCAGGGTGGTGACTGGTAACATCTGTGAAATACGCCTAGTACCTATTCTGGGATAAAAGTACATCAATCTATTCGATACAGACACTCATGCAATTAACTGTCCAAGATTCGCGTTCTATTCACGTCACTCTGCAAACAAGTACATGTACCTAATTCAATTATAGATTTATAGGTTCCGGTACCGGGAATCGAACCCGACCCCACTGGGCGAGAGCCAGGTATCCTCTACGCTGGTTCCGCACGTGTCAACCCCTTTTGGTCTAGCTCGGCATCAGTTGTCTGCCGAGGGAAGGTAGCTGTTCTTGTTGATAACATCTGTGAATTATGCCTGGTACCTATTCTGGAGTAACCAAAACATCAGTTCATTCAAGGCTGGTACAGTTAAATAATACATGGTCAGCGTTCTCTTCACTCCATCCTGCAATCAGTGAGGTCCTGTAATATAGGTTAAAGTTATTTGACTTACCAAGAACATGGTTGCTAAAACCGCGACTCCCGGTAGGGTAAACGCAACTCCGCGTCTTAATCACACGTCCTCCCTATAAATGATCAAACTCCCTACTTGCTTTCCTTATCATCGTACAAGGTCTTAATGTAGGTACTGTAATTTTAAAACCCCTTTTTCTCTAAGCTGCATTGTGGGAAGATCTTCTCTCACGTCCTGTGGCCCCTTACCAGACTATTGCGCAATCATAACTACCAACCTCCCCCCCTAACTATACACGGTAACGTCAGACCTACTTAATATTTAAAAAGCCTCCTTTCAAAACTGCATTTCTAGCTTTCGACTGACTGTACATTTATTATCTAAACTCTAATTATTCTGGCTAAAACTTCTCAACCGAATTAACACCATTTTTCCACTATTTTTATTATTATCATTATTTTATTCGTTGCACTGTCCTTAAATGAAGGATGGAATGTTTTCTACGGGATTATTATTATGATCCGGGACCATTGTCGTTACTCAAGGTAAATATTTATTTTTATATTTTTGTCTCTACATAATGAATGATAAGTTGCAATTATTATTTATGTAACCAATCTATTATGTGATTACATTTCAATGTAGGCCTGTTTACGAGAATTATAAGTCGACTTATAATTTACGGCCTCAACACGGCTAGTCCAGTGGCGGATTATTGGGAAAACCTATATTATAACCGTTTTATATTCTTCACTTATCTAGTGTTCGTATTTAGGGTTTTCAGTTGATATCCCTTTTTGTACTTATGTAATTTTAAAACCACTGTAAGCATTAACACTGAGTCTGTATTTTTTTATTATTATCTCGCAGATCTCGTTCACTAAGGATATTATTGTTATTATTATTAATTATGACAGGAGTCCAATACTTTAATAAGTCTCTATTCCCAAATTTAAATGTTTATCGCGCGGCAATCGATAATTTTAACAACGATTATCTTTTATTAAGTAACACAACACCGAACTTCTTTATCTTACACCATAAATGCAAAATCTTCACTGAAGTTAGTTTTAACAAACACTTCTCGTTTTCGCTAAGTCCACAGCGAGCCACAACACTCTTTTCGAAAATCCACGACCAGCCTCTTCTCCGACTCAAGGATGTCTGTCTAATCTACCCTCCTTCCAACTCGCACGTCCAATGTCAAACCTACCTTCCAACGTTTTTTACATTAATTTATCACTCATAAATTCTCACAGTTATGCGAACTGCACTTCAGGAAAAATACTTGAATTTGCACATAATTTAAAGTTCTGACAGGACATTAATTTTTATTAGTTTCACTAATTACTTTCTTGAATCTCGCACACGTAAAATCAAGAGATAAATTCAGCTTTAATGTATCGATCTTGACAACCCACTCAAATACAAGGGATCGAACACATTTTTCATCTGCGTTATCTAAATAACCCAAAATCCAATCTGAAACCTGAGCCTTTTTCTCGCCGATTTATGACTCGAGCGAAGTGGTTCCTTCCACTTAAAATTTACCATCCCCTAAAACGTGGGACAATATTTTGTTCTAAATCCACCAAGAGGCATCAGATTTCGCCCTTTCCTGTGATCGATGGGACGCCCCTAATATATGGTTCGATATTTATTCTGATTTGTTGAACGCTTTCGTTACCCTAGTAGATAAATCCTTCCGCGACAAGCCAGCTCCAATTGCTTCAGATCCCTTTAATTTCGCTTTCGGTAATATTTGTTATTTAAGAAAAATTATTCGCCAACCATTCGACAAAGCAGGTTCATCACAGGCTGACGCTCACGCTTGTGAATTGGAAAGTCAAGCCCATTGTATAAGGGTGCGATCGAGCTGCATCCAAGGTTCAAATCAAAACCCCGTGTCAGTGTAATTCCGTGAGCCTTTCCAAGTTCTGTTTTTTTTTACTGTTTGCTTATTAAGTGTTTTGTTTATTCTGGGTGCCATGTAGGAAACACTGATAATTGTTTAATAAAATGACTTATTCATTATTGCAGACTTTCACATTAGGCTGCCTTTACATTCTTAAGTTGTTTTCTGTAAATTGCTCAAGCACGCGATTTATGGCCAAATTACCAATGTAAACGACACCAAAAGTCACTTAACGTAATTTATAGCAAGTTGTTCTTTCGCCAGTTTTTTGACAGATCTAATCGCGTCCGCGCGAACTTCTAGCCTTCTCGCAGCTTGTAAAATCAGTTTGATAAGTTGAGAGTCTTGCCGCAAGAAATGGTACCAAAATGCGCCGTTGCAAGATGTCAAAAATTAGTAAGTTCTCATGGTGACCGCTGCCGCTACTTTTGTTCCATTAGCAGCGTAAATTAATGAAGTTCTTTCATGCCAGCAACTGACTTCGAATTCAAATACCTCATGTTATAACAGAACTATTGAGATTATAAGGGATTGAACTGATATATAATAATTAAATAGAACAATGCTCATTTTCAGAAAACTTTTTTCCACCTAAAAATAAATGATATCTCTTTTAGATTATAAAGTACTTGGGTCGTTTTCAAATTTTGCGCAGGTAAATGAAGCTTGGATTCAAAGATTTTAATTTTATTCCAAACTCATTTTTTACTGCTTTTTTGGATTCTTTATTTATAATAGACTAGCTTTTGCCCCCGGCTTCGCTCGCATAGTATTAGGTGGTTCCCACTCTGCCTCCTTCACCTTCCCTATTCCCACTCCACTCCCCCCCCCTCCCCATCCCCCCCCGACTTTTGGTGTTGTTTATACTGGTAATTTGGCCATAAGTCACTTATGTAAGCGAGACTAAAGGAAAAAACTTACTTACGTAAAGGCAGCCTTAGACATGTTTTAGAGAGAGACCGTAGATAATAATATAATCATCGCTAGTGATGTGCCACACATGATAATAGTGACGAGCAGTTAAAAACCCGCTCTGCAAGTTTTTGCTGCTAGGCCCAATTTTGGTTCGGTTCGCCCAGTTTGGGTGTTGGTGACCATTTTATAAATCCCACAGGAACTGGTTCCAAAAACAGCCGGTTCCTCGGATTCTCTGCAATCCAGCATCAGCTAGTCACCGGGACAAAGTAACCGCAACAGGCAATGATGTCATATAGCCACGTGATACTATTATATTTACATTGGGTTTTTTTATGCCTGTCTCACTAGGATATACCTGTGTCGAGACAGACGTCATTATTACTGTCATTCTTTCCATATCCGGAGAGACACTCAAATTCTACAAATCCATACTACTTATATCTAGGTGAGGCACGCCCTCATGCGACCTGCTAATGTAGGTGGGCCATCCTTTGATGAATTCTTGAATTCGAAACCGAATTACAAAAGTAGCTTTTTTAGTGTATTAATAATACAGATGGCATCAATTCCGTTTGTGAATCAAGTGTGTACGACAGACGCAAGGCTGTTAATATTGTATGATGATGATCTGGCATTAAGTACCTATGTATTGTTTGTTTCAGGCCAAGGCAGAGGCCCAGATCGCCATTGAAGTAGCTGAGGAAATTATCAAGGCTTCATCATCATAAGCAACTTGCGACTCCTCTAATTAATCAACAACTCATGTAAATCCATAGCCGTACAACTATAAATTATAAATAATTATTGTTTATTAACCAACAACATCTTTTTATTGAAATCCACACCTTTATATTATTGGACAATGTGCATTAGCGTGTGTCAATTATTTCAACTTTTGAATTCAGAAACGCCCGGGGTCTCAAAAGTTGCGTCTTGCGAAGAAAATGAGAACTGCATTTAAATTTATTTTTTTTAAAATGGCTCTTAGCCCGCTGTATTGCATTAAAAATCAGAAAACAAACCTAAAAAATTTTTTTTTTTAATTTTTAATAATTTTTTTTTCAGTAATCTAACCTTTTAACGTTTGTTTATTATTGAAAAATGCATATAACTGACAAAAATGAAAAAAAAGTTCAACTTTATGAATACAAGTAAGTCAACAAGAATTCTGATTTTATCAAGAAAAAGTGTTATTTTCCCCTTTTATTTTTTTTAACCAACACATCATCACATATGTTTAAAAAAAATTTTTTTTTTGGTTCTTTGTACTGCAGTTATGTAATGAAAAATAAGTTTGGTACAAAATATAAAATATGAACCGTTTGTTTTATTTTTTTTCCAAATCACGAAATCTATTTTTTTTCAAAACTTCCGGCCATTTTAGCGGGCTAATAATGTACAATAATTTCTTTTTTTTTTACGTTTTCGAATAGCTACAGATCATACGAAACTTTTGAGACCCCGGGCGTTTAAATATAAGGCCATTTTTTCTCTCTCTATGGAGAGCGACACACGCTAATGTGCATTGTTTAAAAATAAATAACAATATTTTGTGGGAACTGAATGTATCTAGGAATTGTAATACATGCAGGGTGTTAAGGGACATACTTGACCCTTTTTAGCGGAGACGGTTTACGATTTACGGTTTAGTTCAGCACTTACGACCGTAGGCCATTGTGCTATCTTCCATATTGCCTCAATCCTTTAACAATAACCCAGTCCCTTTTATGAAGTTCACCAGAGTTGTCATTGGATATATGAGGCTATGTCTTCTGGTTCTAGGGTGTGTCCTACCCAGGTAACAGGTACTGAACCTAGTTCCCACCAGGGCAGGACATTGGCACCGTAAGTGAATTGGAGTCTCTTCAATCTTTTCACATTTTCTACATCTATTGGTGCTTTCCACTCCCAACAGCTGCATGTGTCTCCTGAGATGGCAGTGTCCCGTTAGTAATCCTACCAGTTCCCTCAGTAAGTGCATTTCCATATCGAGTAGTTTCCTGGTCCGTCTGGGGTCCGGTCCGCTTATGAGTACTTTGAATTGCCTCATTCCGGGTGCACTCTCCCATTCCTTCCAGTGCTGGGATTTGACCCACCTCTCAATATGTAATTTGGTGCGGCAAGCTGCTACTCCTACGACCGGCTCGGATCCCGCAAGTGGTGCTTTCGCCCCTTTCCTTGCTAGTTCGTCGGCCCGCTCGTCCTTATGTCCTGGTACCCATATCAGGGGTCATACATGACTTACTTTAACCAGTGATTCCTGGCATTATTTTGAGTAAAAAATGTAAATGAAATCCGTCGTGGAGCGTCAGTTCAATCTCATATCAACTCCCTGAACGAAGCCGGGTATCTCAGCTAGTATGAAATATAAATAAATAAAAGTGTGTCAATTTTCATGAATGCAGTCGAATGCAACTGCACCACAGTTGAAGATGTTCTCCGGAATGTATATAGTGTTGTTTTTAAAATATTAAAATGTTCGCCGGGCCGCCTGAATTTTACACTATGGAGCCATCAACCACTACAACATGGGCATGTGCCTAGCATGGTGGTCGAAAATTCTCAATTCTTGTAACAAACAATTCAATGAATAAAGAAAACTTAAACAACAAAAAAAGCTTTGATGATTTATTAAGTCCCGTTGATGTTCCAAATGTTTATTTATATCTGGAAAGATACTTGGAGACATTAGTGATGCGTTTTTTAAAAGAAACAATTAAATTCATGCGTGATTATTGTTTAAAGCCATGAATTAGATTGACGATAAAGAGTGGTACAGAAGTGATACATATTTTTGGGGTGTAGAAAAAGTTAAATAACTTCGTATTTTGGAAAATATACAGTTTTTACGTAAATATTGACCAACCTTGAAAAAATCACATACGTTATGAATTTGCTTTGCGCAGTGTTTTTTTTAAATTTTTTTTTTTTTTATACATATAACTGAACTGCCCCAGCAACAATCTTTTATATTTATTAAGTGATAAACTGAAAATACCACTGAAGAATCTGCATTACATATATCCATTATTCTGGGCAATGAAAAGTACTTATTGGCGGCATATATTAGTTATATATTGTTTGTCCCAGAATTTTTGCACTGACAAAAAAAAATCCTGACTTCTAGTAATCTGGTACTTATTGGTAGAAACTTGAAAATAAACCGTAAAAATAATGGAATGGAAAGCATAAAAATATATATGTACTGTTAACAACATATTTAAATATTGCCACCTCATACATTTGGTTCGCTCAACTGCCACCAGAGGTACTGCTTGTTCCTCTGTCGGTCAGCAGGGGAACTACTTAAGTCGGCAAAGAAGGGATTGACTGGAACTACTAATTCCTGCTGGTTGGCAGGACTGGCGCAGAGCTACCAACAGCATCGACCGGGGAATTCAAATGGCGGAACTTAGTCTTGCCGATTCTTGAATGTGGTTATTTTCAATTAACGTGGAGACAATATATTTCATCATAAATATTAACTTAACCTTTTATTATTCCTAGCAGTACAAACTTTGGTCAAAATGGCCCACTTGGTTTAATTTCAGTTAAGAAAATATGTTTGTTGCTCACTAAAAAATTACCAACGGTGAGTTCTGCAACTACGTGTTTTCAGTTTGTTATCACAAGTTATGGGAACTTCAAAATGCTGATGTAACTGTCAAAAAGACAATTATATTGTTTGCTGTTTGCTAATGTTGAAAGTCGGGCAATACATACCAGGTAATAATTCAATAAAATAATGATTAATTTGATTGATTTATTGACAAATAAAATTACAAAAACACTTTGGTACAACTTGTATTAGGTTATAGGTTACAATCACATTCAGACGCTAGAGAGTGATACATACTGTCTCGTACCGCGCGTCGTACTCAATACGAACACGTCGTGCAGAATTAAATCTCAGGGAGATCTCATCCGTGAGCTTTCAAGGGTTGAAATTCTATTTTGTACCCAAAGTGAAATCAAAGGTTCAAACAAACCCCACAGTATGAATACACAAGAATAGAGCAACTTAAACAATTACATATACAAAAAATTTAGGAAATTATACAATAAATATTAAATGGGAACGCACGTGAATAAGCAAGCATCTTACAATATCTACGACAAAACACGCATTGAAAAACATTTATTTGTGTATATTTGACATACAGATTATATTTTATGACATACAATATTAATATCTTAGCTAATGTTGCTATGAAGAGATTAATATATGAATAAAGTGATCGGGGATTACTTATAACCTCATTTCAAATTTATTAGTTATTAGACGACATTTCAAACTTCTTAGTATAACCTCATTTCAAGCTTCAGAGTTATAAGACAAGCTAGCTATTGAGAGCAATTCATTCAGACTTCTTATTCTGCGATCTGCCGAGGACCACCTCACTCGCTTCTCCGGACACACGCCTCCAAGGGATTGAGGATTACTTTAAACCTATACAAATAGCGAATGCATCGTGGCACAGGCCAGATGATATCGCACACTTAAACCTACAAGAATATTTCAAACTATATTCTATTATAATGGTAAGCAATTTTAAATGACTGTCAAGGTCTTATTAGTCTAAAAGTCAAATGCTTTGTTTTGTAGTGTAGTAGTTGATGTTGTCATTGTTAATCAGGGGAAACTGAAATATTGAATCAGCATGTATGGGAAAATTGTCTTATATTCCCTGTGCATGAGATATTAGCAAAGATTACAGTATGTAATATCAATATTGGATAATTATTTCAGTATACTATTTGCTACAAAGTTTAAGATAAGTTTCTACATATATTATTCCTAATTTTATGTAATCAATGCCATAAAAAATATTTAACACAATGAACGTAGACGTCAAACAACTGACAAAGCTAATTTCTGGTTGAAAATATCCCAAAAAGTCAAGTTGCCGGTGAGATTTCACGCGGTCAAGCAGTTTGGTGTGTCGTAATATTAAAAGTTATTAAAAAAAGAGTTGTATAAAAGTGACACAATTCTCTAACACTGGATGAAAATATCACATATTTAATGTTGAGCTTAATTTATACAGAAAATGAGAAAAAATTAGTCATCTAAGAAAAGAATTAAGCTGAGTTATTTTATCATACAAGATTGCAGCTAACTGTAATATTTAAATTCCCTATCTCGGAAAATAAATATCATGCAATTCTTTCCTAAAATTTTACACAAATTGTTTCAAATGATTTGGCCAAAACTTTGAATGAGTCGAGAGTTTTATCCGTGAGCATTTGCCATATCGGAATTATAGCAAAACATCAAAAGTCACAAGAACATACAAAGAACCCACAAATTACACCTGAGGTAAATGCGAGTAATAAATAGCTATTTTGGCCATGTCATCTTCATACAATTACCCTTTACCTTTTCCCCGTCAAATTACATAATAAGCACCTGATAAAAACATATTTTACAATGGCGTATTTCATAAAAACTTTAAACATAAAAGGGTAGGAAATAAAATTACAATAATTAATTATAAAGAATATCAATTCAAAATATACAACAAAGTATGGCACAACTGTCAATAGGATTGTGTTGCGCTTCACAGGTGTATAATGAATGCCACTTAGAAAATAATAAAGCTAACCTAACAATAAAATAATAGTTGATTAACAAAATATTGCTTTTGAAAAGCCATTACATACACAACCATCTCGAATATCATAACTTCTCGCACGGATAAGTTGGTAAAGATCAAAACACACACTACTTCAAAGTTTCAAAGGAGATTTACATGAAATTTTAATTTAAACTACGTTAAGATAATTAATATAGAACGGTTAATACTTCTCAATTCCACTAGAGTGAAAACATCCATATAATGATGATTACATTAATAGATTAGCAATATTAATTTTAAACAGACTAGATAAGTAGGTATTTGAAAATTTTATCGTATAATATGTATTGTATATTAATATACCAGAGCAAAACGGTTACAGTTACTCGAATGATTAAAACCATATTTGGAAAGTTACGCGAGAAAGGCCATGACACTATCTGCAAATTATATCTAAACATAACGTGGCATCATCGACAGAATGTCAAACATTCACGTCAACGGGTTAATTGTAAAGAGCGCAGGTCTTGTTGAATGGCGACGAGGGGCGGCGTAGGGTCTTACAGATTACACTGCCACAGTATCGTAGGTTGTGAGTCCCCCGCTGCTTTGGAATTGTTGGTGGGGGCTTGCTGCTTCGTTTCTGCAACACAACACACACACACGCATCATCGCATCACACTTACATATCCTCGTCACCAATCAGTACAAAGCCATGATGGGTACAAGGTTTCTATTCATCTATTCTATGCATGATAAAGGGACAAACCAAATCTACAACGAGTATATTTGTATGTAGATTTATACCTTGATGATATTTTATTATATTTGGGTAAAGGGCAAACAAAGTCATGCTTTTCTCACTTACTATTATTTGACATGACGAAAAATGTGTGTATATTAATATATTATATTATTATATAGATACGGTGAGCAAAATTTCACTCGGTTAATAAATAAACATAATCGTATTAGTGAGACAAATAAATTAAAGTTAAAAACAAAAACATAAAATAAACAATTAAATGAACAAAAATGGTAGGGAAATACTAAGCAACAGTTAATTTACTTCATGCAACATTCAGACTTACGGTTTCCTGATTAATGGATTGTCATGGAACCAAAGATAATATAAAGTGACACAAGAGTTAAATTCCAAAAGACATAATATTTCATTTTAATTCCATAACATTGTTAGAAACACAATCTTGACTAATTTTAAAATGATGGCATCGAAATGCACATTTTTACTGAATTTTTTTTAAAACGGCAACTAAAAATGTTATGAAAATTTAACTAAAAAATAATTTTTCACCATCGCATCTCAAATTTGGGTCTCAGGAGTTTTTCAGTTAAAAACAAAGGTCTTGAAGGTGCTTGCTGTTAAAAATACAAATGAAGAATCAAACTCTATTAACTTAATGGGTCAAAAATAAAATCGAGAATCCAACTCCATTAACTTAATGGGACAAAACAAAATAGAGAATAAACTCTATTAACTTAATGGGTCAAAAATAAAATAGAGAATCAAACTCTATTAACTTAATGGGACAGAAATAAAATAGAGAATCAAACTCTATTAACTTAATGGGTCAAAAATAAAATAGAGAATCAAACTCTATTAACTTAATGGGATCAAAACAAAATAGAGAATCAAACTCTATTAACTTAATGGGACAAAAATAAAATAGAGAATCAAACTCTATTAACTTAATGGGTCAAAAATAAAATAGAGAATCTAACTTAATGGGATCAAAACAAAATAGAGAATCAAACTCTATTAACTGGGACAAAAATAAAATAGAGAATCAAACTCTATAAACTTAATGGGACAAAAATAAAATAAAGAATCAAACTCTATTAACTTAATGGGACTTTAAACAAAGAGTTAGAGACAATAAAGTGAAAAAGAAAAGAGCCTTTTTACCATGTAGGTTTGAAAGGATCAACATTTCTGTGCTAAAAGAATGAGTTAATTCGGAGTGCATTATAATAATATAATTATTAGTTTTATCATTGTTTCTTGATGGATGAAGGCTTCCTAAGCTTTTTCCATCCGACTTATCCAAAGATTATGGACATTAATAACACTCCATGCTGCCCAGGTCGGTTGGTGGGAGAGAGTGAGAGACGGTGTAGAAAAACAAGTGGATACGTGTTAGGAAAGGTTGTCAACATTGACTGACCTTTCGATGAGTTTTCGCATTTCCTCGGTGGTCATGCCATCCTTGGTATTGTGCGCTCTTACTGGAAAATAATTACAACATCACAAAATAGTCAACAATACAATACTATCAGACAAATAGAGAACACAGACGTAGCTCACACCAGTTTATCAACACAAAGACAAGCCCGCTCCCAACTTCTGTTGTAATTGATCCCCTTTCTCAAAATTAAGCATATAACAGAAAAGAATGGTTACAACGGATCTCTCAGTGACAGAATCATATGTTACTGAAGACATGAATAATAATTATAGAATGTCTAACGGTTCCCAAAGTGGTCCGTACGGACCCCCAGGGGTCCCCAGGATCACTCAGGGGGTTCGTGGAATTTATATATATATATTTTTAATTTATTTATCTATAAAGTATTTTTAATTTAAAGTGTATTTACATTGGGTTTTTTTGATGCCTGTCTCACTAGGATATACCTGTGTCGAGACAGGCTACAAGTATATAAATGAATATCTTATTTAACCCGGCCTGTGCCGCGTGTGCGCCGGCGCACAAAAATGAAAAATCAAAATTTTTACGCAATTTTGACCCTTATGTATAAAGAAAGTGTATGAAAAACACGGTCAGAATCGCTAGCTCTATTATCGCCCTTTACCATAGAAAAAGCCGCAATGCAGCCGGTCACTCCGAATAATTTATATGAAATTTTTCGTCGGGCGGGATGTGCGCAGGTCTTGCGCATGCGCGAAAAAAAAATATTTTCATCTTCGATTTTTACCCTTCTATGTACAAAATTTGAATAAGAACACGGTCAGAAATGCTAGCGCCAACATTCTCTATGAGATGGGTAAAAATTTCATTCACCTTGCAACATTAGAAAATTTTAAAATAATTTTTATCTGTGGGCATCTCGAACTGTCATTTTGGCGGCCGCGTCAAAATGCCGATGCGTGACCTCGAATAAAACATCATAAAACCTATCAATTTACGTAATTACGCAAGTAATATTATTTTGGTAAATAGTTTATTGTTCTAGGAATGTGTTTCAGTCAATAAAATATACGATAGGTTAAATTTAATCCACAAAACATTCAATTGAAGATCGTGAAATTTCGGTGTTGTTCTGGTAAAAAGCCTGGCCCCAAGGGGGTTAACAAGAGTATTTAAGGTAAAATACATATTAATTTGAATCGAAATTAAAACAGAAAGGTGATGGTAAAGGGTTGGTAAATCTTTTAAAGAGAGTTATCTTATAATTGTTGGAGGAGATGAAGTAAAGAAGTAAATTCTGTCTAATCTATTCATGGAGTTAAATTTGACAGGATTCTATTATTTTCATTTATTTTATATGGGTTAGGTCGTATGTGATTTCTGTCTATGTGTGATTTATTTTTATTTATTTATTTATTAATTTTCGGGAAATCGACAGTTTATATTTATTTCAGTTTGTACATAGTATTAAATAGCCAAAATAAAACCAATTATGGATTTCCTCCTTGTGACTTTACTTGTGATTTTACAGATGTTTGTAATAGTGTGGCGTACAGTACTTATAATCCATTTTTTTGTTGTAAAATTTTGTTGCAAAATTGAGTTGAGGGTCCCTGAACAACATCAGGGGGTCCGCGCAAGGTTTAATATAAAATTTAAAAAAAATTATTCAAATTGAAGTCATAGTTACTAATGCTAATCAATATAATATACTCCAGGTATACAACAATTTCCTAGTGTTGAACAAAAATAATGTTTTCAGTTTCCAGGGGGGGAGGGTCCGTGGGCCAGAAAAGTTTGCGAAAGGGGTCCGTGGGCCAAAGACAGATTTTTTAATAAAGTAATTTATTCATAATGTAAAAGTTTGGATAATATTATTAGGTGAGCTGTCAATATTCCGAACTAATTTGTTGATAAACCAGTGAGAGCGTTGAAGTAGCAAATATGTAACTTTACCAAAGCAGACAATATTACATTGCAACAAACATACGAATGATTGAATGTGTAAAACAAAAAAAAATATTATTAATCAATGTAAAAAATATCACATGACTCGAAAAAAATAATTGAAAATAGAGTGTAGCAAACACTCATTTACTGACTAGCAAGAATTTAATTGTAAACATCATTAATTTAATGAAATTGAAATAGATATTTTGAAAAATAGCATTCATTATCTAATCTAATTACGCATTTAATACAAGTAAATGTGAAAATACAAAAGTGCTTTTGATTTAATGTTAAAATACGACAACAGGTGTAAATTAGTTTAATTCAATTGGTTCAATTTACAAGTCATTTTACATTTTTTTGTAATGTTTTATCTTTTTTTTGTGTATTGCTAAGATGCACCTGTGTTATCTGACATGCAATTTTTTAGTTACAAAACGTAAATACCTACAAAAATGAATTTTTTGATAATATTTCCCAATAGAAAGAATAAAATAATTTTCTTAAAAAAACTAAAATATAAAGCACATAAATGGTTATATTATTATATGTTGTGTATAAAATAGCATTAAGATAGTATTTTTACACGAAAAACATGATTAGTCACAATAAATATAGACAGTTAGTTCGGAAAACTAATAATGAGGTCAGTCATCAACTTTGTCAGTGTTAAATAATTAGATTTTCAATTTTTTATTAGAATAACTCTCATAATATAATAACTTTTGAAGGTTTTTCCCATCAATGTAATGTATCATTAAAGAAGAAGAAAAAACTAACAAATCTAAATGAAAATATAAAAATGATAAAAAAGAACAAGACACATAAAAATACAAAGCTAATGGCTTGTTCGCATTGGGAGAGTAGTTTAGTCGAGTAGGGAGTAACTTGCTACTTACTACTTGACTCGCCGAAAAGCGTTCGCATTACGTTCAAGTAGAGTTCATTAGTGAGCCGAGCGTTACAAGATAATGGGCTGCCACTCAACAAAGTAAATACGCTAATTAAGCTAATTGTAATGCTTGTTTTAGAAAAGGTGGAAGAATAAATTAGTGAGATGAAAATAAATAAACTATGGACACGAAAAGAGATTAATAGCAGCAAGAATTTTAGAGTAGCATCTTCGCCCCAACGGAAAGACATTTCTACGCTAATGAACTCTGCGAAAACGACAGGTTCGCGCATGTCAGTGCGCAGGGACGCTTGGTGGGGGTCTCTACTCGCCCGAAAAAATATAATGAAATAGATTTTTTTTTTTTTTTTTACAGTTAATACCGCACAAGAATCTCAACTGCTCCCGTCTGGAGCCAGTGAGACTATGGCATCCCCAATTGGGGTATGTTGTGAGGCTGAAGGTAGTGTGGGAGGGGAAGGAGGTGGGGAAGAGGAAGGTTGGGAAGTACCTGGTAAATTAATTAATTGTGAAATAACACAAATTAATCAAATAAAAATTATTTGCGCATGCCGGGTTCGAACCCGCGACCTCCGGAATGTGAGTCAAGAGTCTTAGCCACTGGACTACGGCGGTCGTCGATTGACTCTACTAAAGAGCTGACTAAACTACTCTACTAAAATTGTGGTGTTCGGACGCTTTTAGTTACTAATATACTCGCTACTCGACTAAACTACTCCCTCAGTGCGAATGGCTCTTAACGGTTGCGACTGGGTTCGAGTCCCAATTGTGACCGTTAGCTTTTTATTTCTTTTTTATATTTTTGTTTAGATTTGTCAGAATTATCTTCTTCTTCAATGATAAATTAGATTTTCATTTGCAGCTTTTACTAACGAAAAATGATTTATGAATAACTCGGAGGGGGAGGTTACCTTGAGAGTATTTGGATTTACTCATGATTTTCGGTGTACCTACAGTTAAACTGCAAATTCTATTGAACTAGGTACTCAACGAGTAAATTACTGTGATGCTGACGGTGCAGATTTGTTGAAAATTATAAATAAAAAGCTAGAGAAAATGCAGTCGATAGTATTATTAAAAAAATGTCACCGTTTAGAATTTCTTCCTATTTTCACACTCCTCATTTTGTGAAAATAGAATTGGTGTAGGGCTGCGCCGCGTTTTAAGTCTTGGCTGACAGAAGTGTGAACGAACATTACTTCAAATCGGCAATATATTTATCTTCAGGCCCAGTTGCTTAATGCCCTGTGACATTTGACATTGTCATCAAATTGGTCAGCAATTTCATTTAGAAATTTTTGACATTTGCCACTTCAAATATTGTAACGAATTGCTGGTCACACAATGTAACATAAACTAGATAAAATGCTGACAGGCAAAAATTAAAAATGGCGTTAACCTCTCATCTGCGGTTCGCCCGCCTGCGGGCACAAAAAAAAGTTTTTGCTTTTTTTTTAAATGCGATTTTAACCCTTATGTATAAAGAAATTGTATGAAGGACAAGGTCAGAATCGCTTGTGCGAACATCTTTCTTGATGTGACACATTATTTGATTAATCTAGCTTCTCGGAATGCTTTCAAACGAATTTTCTAAAACATTAGTGTGTCACTTTTAGAAGCTGTCAATGGCGAAAATAACGATATTTTACGTTTTCAAAGGAGTATCAATGTCATTGTTTCTTTGAAAACTCCTTTGAATTGTATTTTTTTCATGTAGGGTGTATATTCAGCTTTGTGTAGAAATAATAAAATCCGTTTATATTCGTATGAATATATTTTTTGATATTTGTTTGCCGAATGTGCGATTTTTTTTTTAGTTAAAGTTTAGCTATTCTGGGAAAACTTCTTACGATAATATCTAGTAAACAGAAAACTATTCCTTTGTTTTTTATATGGGTGTTTGACCAGAACTCCTCAAGGTAATTTTCACACGGTTTTCGAAATCTCATCCCACGTTCAAGGTTAACGATCGATTTGATGATAATGTCAAAATGGGCAGGCTTTTTGTTGGTGTCATTCCATTAGTGAAGTTAATATGCATTCAAGCGCAATTAAGGTGGTAATGAAAGCTGAAATAGAGATGATTATAGAAACCACAATGGGGCCGCTCTGGTGTTTGTTTGCTGGTCTTCAGTGTCTCCGGAAGTTACCTGAGAGCGCCCTGGGCTGGTCGCACTCGGCCTCGGAGATCTCGTTGGAGTCTTTAGAGTCGTTGAAGGAAGAGCCGTTGGGGTCACCGCCGGGGCCGGGGTGCTGGTTGCGCGGGGGCGGCGGTGGGGGCTCGGGGGAGGCGCTCAGGTTGCGGCCGGAACCGGCTGGAACATTATCAATTCACGTGTCATTTGCTTGTAGCCTCGTGAAACATCGCCATCTCAATGATTGTTCTTTTTTCAAACATTCTGGTTAGGCCGGTAGGTACCATGTAGGGCTTCCAATCCCGCAGCCTGAATTCAATCTCGGTATTTGCGGGACTACGAATTTTCAATCATATTGAAAATATTCACATTTATATAAGTCAAATAAAACAATGAATTAATCAACTCCACATTTATTAATGTACGTATTACTATTCATATGAGATCAATCAAATTACACCATTTATTTGTAACAAAACCCTTTGAATTATCAACTAACTCCATATTTATTTAAGTATTCCTACTAGTATGAGATCAATCAAATTACACCGTTTATTTATCACACAAAAAGAGTGATTTAATCAACTAACTCCATATTTATTTACGTATTACTATTAGTATGAGATCAATCAAATTACACCGTTTTTTCTTCACAAAAAACAGTAACAAATACTGAATAAAAAACAAATCTAAACAAAACTTCTTCAAAAAATACACAAAGGAAATAAAAAAATCAACCAAAAAAAAAAACATTTCAAACTGAAAATTTATATAGGATGTATGTTACTTTAATTATTAAGTTTGTCAGCTTTTAACGGAAAATGTTTCTGAAGGAAACACAACATGTCCAAACTGTCGTCTGCCAAACTACTGCGTATTTTAGACGCATTATAGCCAGCAGCAGAAAATGCCCTTTCGGCTTCCACACTTGTGGGCGGTATTCCTTTTAAGGATTTGTAAGCGAATGAAAGATATTTTCCCATTGACCCCCCAGATTCATAGAGAGTCATTTCTTTTTTTATAATGGAGTCAAGTGTATTAGCTCGAGATGGTGACGGACAAAGTACATTAAATGCTGACTATATAGTTAACTCTAACTCCTGTTGCAATGTAAGATCAAGACCGGAACCCGATGACGGAACATCTAATTTGACAGATATGATTTTAGATTTTCACGGCCAAAAATTTTATGGTTATTTCCTTTTGGGGTATTATGCCGTGTTGCGCTACCTCCTCCATTAGCCAACGTTTCGGACAGCGTTACAGTGTCCATCATCAGGGCAGATGTGTAAATGTTAGAGATGAAATGTGTGCTTAAGTACTTCGAAGCAATACCGTGTCGCCAGCACCAATCCACTGCGGGCTGGCATTACAGTATACTTCAAGATGGTTTTTTGCATTTACCTTTGGTGTAGCCGTCAATTACCGGATACCAAGAACTATTGAGCTTAGCTCCGTCGTCTCTATTAATGTTAATAGGATTTTTATGAATTTCAATTGCCTCTGTAATTAAGCGTGCTCTATAGGTTTTGGGTCTTCCCAGGACTTCAGGAACAAATCCGAAGTAATGGCCGGTTTCAATTAAATGCTCGGCGATTGCCGATTTGTCAGGGTGGCCAAGTTTACATGCTCGAAAGTGTTCCGATATCCTTTTGGAGATCGTCCGCTCTGTCTGGCCAACATAGACCTTATCACATCCGGAACAGCTGAGTTTATATACTCCATCTGTTTCCAGAGGAAACTTGGTCTTTGCAGACCTCAGTAGGTCTTGTATTTTGGTCGTGGTTCCGAAGACAGTCTTGATGCTTTCTTTCCTCAACAGTCTGGCAATTCTGTCTGTCACATTGTGAACATAAGGTAGGAAAGCACAGCCTTTAGACTCTTGTTCAATTCTGTCTTCGTTTGGTGTAGATTTGGCTCTTATTATTTGCCTTGTCTGCCTTGCCGGGTAACCGTTACGCTCCAGTGCATCGGTGAGCTTAGTAAGTTCTGCTCCGATTTTTGTTTCTTCACATATTCTGGTCGCTCGGGTTACCAGCGTATGGATAAGTCCTCTCTTCTGCGCTGGGTGGTGATGCGAATCAGCATGTAGATACCGATTCGTATGAGTTGGTTTCCTATACACTGTGTGTCCTAGGCTACCATCTTCTTTTCGCATCACTTCCACATCTAGAAAAGGCAGGATTTTGTGGTTATTTTCCAACTCCATTGTGAACTTAATTTTACTGTATTTTAAAATTTGCAGTGGATTGGTGCTGGCAACACGGTATTGCTTCGAAGTACTTAAGCACACATTTCATCTCTAACATTTACACATCTGCCCTGATGATGGACACTGTAACGCTGTCCGAAACGTTGGCTAAAGGAGGAGGTAGCGCAACACGGCATAATACCCCAAAAGGAAATAACCATAAAATTTTTGGCCGTGAAAATCTAAAATCATATCTGACGAACCTCTATGGGGAGGAAGTTCACAGAATGGTACGACGATTGGAGAATCTGAGAAAGCGAAGGAACCTCTTACTGGGCAGCCTGGCTTTCCTCAAGAGATGTAAGGAGGAATCGATTGTACCAGTACACATTCGCATAAAAAGACATATCACATCCCGGAAAGCCGATAGGGTATTCCAAAGAGCAGAAGCAGCGCTACTAAGGGAAAGAATCCACAATGTGCGCAGCGAACTGGATGGAATATCTCGGGACCTTTTCTATTTACATCTGCACCTGAGTGCAATCCTGATCGATGACGATTGGAAGAAAGTTGACAACATGACTTACCAACAAGCACAGAGATGTAAGCAGTCAACAGATGCGAGACAGAAACAAAAATTCGAGAGGCTCAACCAAGATAAAAAAGGTGATCGAAAACAGCTTGATCAAAATAAAGTTGTTATTAACATTTCGTCCCTTGCGTTGAGCCCACAGGCGACTTCTGTGCTTGCCAAGGGGATGAACTATGCAGTTGCCCCCAAAAAGATACCTGTGGAATCTATCGTATGTGGTGTAGAGACAGCACTACATTCAATGATGAAAGTCCATAAAATGTCAGAGACCCAAGCAGAAGATATACGACAAGAGACTTGCCATATTTTGAAAAGGGCCAAAATACCCCGCCCAAACATCACAAAAGGAGAGTTTGTGGCCTTAAAAGAATTGCGCGCCAATGAGGAAATCTTAGTTCTGCCTGCCGACAAAGGTAATGCCACTGTGGTGATTAATACGGTAGATTACATCAAAAAGATGGAAGACCTCCTGTGCGATGCTGGCACTTACAAGAAGATTAAAAACAACCCCACCAATAAGATTGACTTGAAGACAAGAGAGCAAGTTAAAGCTTCCAGTATTAGGAAAGAGGATCGATCTGGGCTTTTCGTAAAAGCTTCCAGAACTCCTGCCCTATACGGTCTTCCAAAAATTCACAAAAAGGATATACCAATGAGACCGATTGTCAGTGCTATTGGTGCACCTACTTACAAACTGTCCCAATACCTATCTAGACTACTGCAGATGCAAACTGGAAAAACTGAATCTTGGATTAAGGATTCCACAGATCTGATCAGTAAAATTAAGAAGGTTAAGACTGATGAAAGGGATATTCTTGTCAGTTTTGACGTAGTTTCTCTTTTTACGAATGTGCCTCTAGAAGACTCCATGACAATGCTCAGGGAGATATATGAGGAAGACATTTGCAAACTTTTTGAACACTGTCTCAAAACAGGATATTTTGCATTTCAGGGTGAGCTTTTTGAGCAAGTGGAAGGAGTTGCGATGGGCAGTCCGTTGTCGCCAGTTCTAGCTAACTTCTTTATGGAGAAGTTTGAAGAAGTGGCACTTGACACAGCTTCGGCTGTTCCCAAGGTATGGTGGCGTTATGTCGATGATGTTTTCGCCATTTGGCCTCATGGAATAGAGAAACTGAACGAATTCCTAGACCATCTTAACTCACTTCACAGTAAAATTAAGTTCACAATGGAGTTGGAAAATAAAAACAAAATCCTGCCTTTTCTACATGTGGAAGTGATGCGAAAAGAAGATGGTAGCCTAGGACACACAGTGTATAGGAAACCAACTCATACGAATCGGTATCTACATGCTGATTCGCATCACCACCCAGCGCAGAAGAGAGGACTTATCCATACGCTGGTAACCCGAGCGACCAGAATATGTGAAGAAACAAAAATCGGAGCGGAACTTACTAAGCTCACCGATGCACTGGAGCGTAACGGTTACCCGGCAAGGCAGACAAGGCAAATAATAAGAGCCAAATCTACACCAAACGAAGACAGAATTGAACAAGAGCCTAAAGGCTGTGCTTTCCTACCTTATGTTCACAATGTGACAGACAGAATTGCCAGACTGTTGAGGAAAGAAAGCATCAAGACTGTCTTCGGAACCACGACCAAAATACAAGACCTACTGAGGTCTGCAAAGACCAAGTTTCCTCTGGAAACAGATGGAGTATATAAACTCAGCTGTTCCGGATGTGATAAGGTCTATGTTGGCCAGACAGAGCGGACGATCTCCAAAAGGATATCGGAACACTTTCGAGCATGTAAACTTGGCCACCCTGACAAATCGGCAATCGCCGAGCATTTAATTGAAACCGGCCATTACTTCGGATTTGTTCCTGAAGTCCTGGGAAGACCCAAAACCTATAGAGCACGCTTAATTACAGAGGCAATTGAAATTCATAAAAATCCTATTAACATTAATAGAGACGACGGAGCTAAGCTCAATAGTTCTTGGTATCCGGTAATTGACGGCTACACCAAAGGTAAATGCAAAAAACCATCTTGAAGTATACTGTAATGCCAGCCCGCAGTGGATTGGTGCTGGCGACACGGTATTGCTTCGAAGTACTTAAGCACACATTTCATCTCTAACATTTACACATCTGCCCTGATGATGGACACTGTAACGCTGTCCGAAACGTTGGCTAAAGGAGGAGGTAGCGCAACACGGCATAATACCCCAAAAGGAAATAACCATAAAATCTAATTAGACGTTTCTTACTTGATCAGCCTCTTTGTCATAATTGCTCTCAGATTCATTTAAAAGGCTGAAGTTTATTCTCGTTACACAATCTTTAATTTCTTTTCGAAGTAAACTTTTCGCTGGAAGATGAAAAGTTTAATCTTCCATCGAAAGCATTTTTCAGTCCCGCAAATCCCGCAGATCCCGCAACCGTAATCCCGCATCACGCGGGATTGGAATTGGAAGCTGAATGATCTCGGTATTCCGGGATTGGAAGCCCTAGTACCATGATATTAAATATTCCAATTTGAGAGCTAGTAATAGGAACCACGATTATGCAGACTCCGGCGGGATAAAAAGATACCATTCAACAAGCCAGCGTGAGCCAGCCAGAACGGCCAGCGTGGTCTAGGGGTAAGGCTCTTGACTCGCAATCCGAAGGTCGTGGGATTGAATCCCGGCATGGGCAAATAAATTTTATTTGAATAATTTGTGTTATTTCACAATTAATTCATTAAAAATAATGTATAGTATATTTGCGGCACGTTCCGGAGTGAAAGATATGCGATAGTATCGCCCTGGTGTAAGACCACCATTTAGAATTGAAACGTTGCTTGAAATGGCGTTAGCCATTTTTGGTGACCAGATCTGAATAGTCAGGTATTTTCCCACCTTCCTATTCCTCATCTCCTTCCCTCCCCACTACATTCAGCCTCACAACATATCCCGATTGGGGATATGTTGTGAGGCTGGGCCGTCTTATATTAAAAAAAATGTGTAATTCACACGAGGTAGAAGTGAAACTAGAAAGTCACTTTCTTTTCTTTTGCCTGTTTATTTTAAAGTGGTTTGAAGATTGAAAATTGATTTACAAAAATAAAAATGTTTATTTTTTTTGGATTTTATAGGATTCGAGCCTCCGTTCGCCAGATTTCTCTGGCCACTGAGATTTGCGACGCGCTATACCGCTACGCCACCGGGAGCTCGCGCGGAGTTGTGAATTTACCGCATTATATTAGAACCGAGGATCAGTCATATAATAAATTTTAGTGACGCATTTCCGTTTCATCCAAATTTCAAATCACTAATTGGGCTAAAGAAGTTTTACTTCAAAAGAACCGGAACGTAACAAACCAATTAACAGACAGATGAAATGCCGAATGGTCGAGTTTTTTTTTTTTTTTTAAAGTTGCCGGTAACCCGGGCATTTATTAACATCAATAGTTATTTACATATATGTGCGCTACCCGACTCACTAGACAATATCTGTTCTGAGCCGGGTAGCAGTATATCTATAATTATATATATCTTAAAGATTAAAGCAAAAACATAAAAATAATAAATAAAAATACAAAGTACAAAAGAAAAACTTAAATAATAATAATACAAAGTTCAAAATAAAAAAGTAAATAAAAATACAACAGATAACCTACATATAATAATAAAAAAATTACAAACATAATATATAAAGTAATTGAACATTTTCAGTATGAAGATTCTTTTTTTTTTAAATTTTAATATATGTTTAAATAACAATATACAACGTATAAAAAATTAACACGTTCAGTTTGCAAGTAACTTGTTAATGCAATTTTTAAAATTTTAATATATGTTTAAATTACAATATACAACGTATAAAAAATTAACACGTTCAGTTTGCAAGTAACTTGTTAATGCAATTCCTTTTTTTGTTCAATAACCACGTAGTTAAAACAGGACTTGGCTATGCTAAGTAACATGTAGTTTGAAGAAATGCATATTTGTTAATTACCAAAGCTGGGCCTGGATCCGTAGTGTTCATAGGGAGTTCCATACTGTCCGGTGTACTGGTCATCTTCAGGGGCGCAAGATGCGGGGTCATCGTACTCGGGACCACCGGCACGGCCGTATGCGGGACGAGAGTAACGGTTGCGCTGGAAACAAACAACATACCTTATTGTAATACAAGTCAAGACAACCTGACTCAACGCTGAAAACTACACAATCTTAACCTTTTCTACACGGGTCTAGGTAAATTAACCGAATTGCAATTTTTCAAATTCGATTTTTCAAATTCAATTTTTTGAAAACATATTTTTCGAAAATCAATTGACCGAAACTCTAGTTTTTCGAATTGATATAAGTATGCAGTGGCGGTTCTTCACAGGGGGACAATGGGGACAGTCCCCACCAATTACACTCAAAACCTACTAAAGGAAATAACAGTCGATGCTTTGTCTTCACCAAAATGAATGAATTCTTTAATATTTGCAGAAATAAAATAAAAAAATTTATTCCGAATGATTTTAATAAGACCCTACGCGTGTACAGCGAACAATGTACGGCGCATGAGAATAGCGGGTCTAATTCTCAGATTCTCAGTGCGCAGAATGTTCTGCGCACTTGGGGGATAATCCGAACTATCCCCATACTTTCCTTGCGTTGTTTCGCGAACCTATGCAACGGCGCATGCGCACTCGTACGTGAATTCAAATACCGGCGGGGACAATTCTGAACCATTTGTTTGCGCAGTTACGGGCGGGAATCTCTCGCGTTTAAATTAAGTTCGATAATCTTGCAAGATAAAGCTTTATTTTTAGTATATTTATTGTAAATTGGTATATATCTATAGACATTTTATATTATTTTGTATTTAGATATCCGACTAGCATGATTAGACCATCAAAATTTTTTTTGCGAAATTTTATATTACATTCTACGGTTGGTGAGATTGCGGTACAGTACGTAACATAGGTCGATCCCCACCACTAAAGAAGTGCTCAAGCCGCCACTGTAAGTATGTATACAGTACGTACAAGAGTATATTATTTTACGATGGACAATATCAACTAAAAGAATTTAACCTAACCTAACAGTATCTTATTAGTCATAAGCAAGTGAAATATATATTTTAAATGTTGATTAACAAATTCAAAAATATATCTTTCGGCCAATTGCTGTTCGAAAAATTGATCTTTCGAAAAACTGAAATTCGAACGATTGATTTCGAAAAACATGTATGCTCCCTTTCTACATGGCTGTGTTAATGCCGCATTGGCTGATAGATCAGCTGTAATCTCTCCCTCTTTCTTAAATAAAGCATGCAACAGAAAGAAAGGTTACAACGAAGCTCTCAGTGGCAGGACCATATGCTCAGTTTGAGGGTGGTTCATATTACATTTTTGAAATGCACATCATCATCAGGCGTGAAATACCTCTGATAATATTTTACAGGAGAGCGAAAAAAACTAGTTTGAAGGAGGTGGACCTACAAAAAAAATTTATTTATATTAATAATGGTTATTAATGTAGGTACACAATCAATAAAAAAGAAATGATGTCTCACTTCATTTTCCTGCTTAAAAAGGCATTTAATGTTCTGTAAAATTTAAATGTTTTCACATTCGAGGTATTATGTTAAACGTGATAAAGTTGACATTGCAAGTTCGAGTGTGGAAAAGGTTAAGATTGTTATAATCCACCACAAGGACAAGTTAGAACTACAGAAAACAGTTGACTCAGGTTCGTTCAATGAATTTTATAATCTTAGGTCAATATATGATAAGTGCAAATTGACATTGTTCAAGAGAACAGTTTGAAACTATGAATCAGTTATTGTGAATTGGGGACCATTGTGTAGAGTTATCAAGAACCTTGTAACACCTCTGCACTTATCATAAGTTGACGTTATACCACAATTTAATGCATTGACAAAACAACAAGCAAAATGAAGCTCTAAATCCTTTCTGAGCAGAATGGCAAGTGAATATGTAGTTAGAAAGAAGATTACACAATTATTATATTCTGCACAGAAAGAATAAGAAAAGAACATAATACATAAAATAGTTGACACGACTTGACTGAATCTGGTACTTATGAAATAGAGAAAGCAGAAAACCTCACATATTGATCTTCCTCAGCACAGTTAGCGGGATCGTCATATTCAGGAGCGGGGGTATAAATGGAGCTATTACCGCCTTGAGAATTCTTACGAGCATAACGATTGTTCTGTCGTGGCTGTAAAACGAAAAATTAATCAATCCGTAAATAAACCGATACGACTCTTTGCACAAATAAAATCATCTACGAAAATCAAACAAAAAAATGAATATGTAACAATGCACGTTGCTACAAAAGAAGCAGTGATTATATGTTTGTTAAATTTAACATGTTAACAGCCAAGTACTGTTTATACTGGGACAAGACTGATCACTTGAGGGACACTGTTCAAATCCATTGAATGGATAAATTTTTCTACATTTGAATGTTTTATTTCAGACAGATAATTAATTTGAAGCATCGAGTTAGCATTAAAATGAACACACTGCACAATATTTATAAAAATAACTGTCTTTTATTGAATCTATTAACTTATCGGACTTGAGACATTTTACAAAATGACACGTGATGGAGCATTCACGTTAACGGCCAGTATAAACAGTAATGTCAAATTACTCTGTGACAGGTCATGTTTCTTAGAAAATCAACAATGATGATCAGGTTCTGAATGCCGTCAAATATATCTGGGTAAAAGTTAAAATAATAACCATGCTTTGCGATCCAGAGCGAGAGTGGATGTTATGGGAATTGTGGTGGGGGGGCCCCATTGTGCCAGCGTGGGGCATGCCGTTGCCGTGCGGGAAGGTCTGGAAGTTGAGTCCGGCCTTGGCGGGGTCCATCTCCTCTCGGAAGCCTAGCAGGTGGAATGTGGCGTATGGGCAGATCTCGTCTTCCATTCCTGCTGTTGTATTAAATTTCTTGGTTAGTTAGTGCTGACAACTTACTACGTTTATAAACAGAATTCACTAATCATCAACAAAAATAGTCAGCTTTCAAAATAATAGTTTGCAAATAGCCTACTTACCACTTTTAGGCAAAATATACATGTAACAGCAAAAACAGGGATTAAGCAAAAGGTTTGTAAAATATAAAATTACAGGTAGGCATGAAAAATTAATTTAAAAAAATAATTTACAGAGTCACGACAAGATCAGTCGTTTTTAAATTCTAGTAGGATGAAAAATATGTAGATAGGCAATATAAATATAAATCCACTTACTTGTAGGAAGAGTAAATTCCATAGCACATTGTGATTTTATAGTATAATTAAATGATTATTAAAAAATGAACAACAATAATGCGATAATTGAAAATAGGGTTCAGAAAACTTCAATATTATTACTTATTACATACAGGGGGTCCGGCGGTAAAGTGCATTAACTTCGGGAGGTGATTCTACATTTAAGGTAGGAGTAAAAAAGATTAACAACTTTTCCGAAATTGCAACATTTTTTTTCCCATACAAAAAGACATACCTACTAAAAATCCTTAGTGTGAGGTACGATCTTACTTGCTGAGAGCCTGCCAGGTACGATTATGGCAACATTGCATGGTTGCGATTGGCCCGTATCGTAACACCGGAAAATTAAGGCTGGCCGCACACGCTGGTCCAATTTTATCTTTTTACCACAAAACTACCCCTAAAAGTTTGAATTTCGAAAAAAGTTGTTTATCTTTTTTACTTATAATATCATGTAGAATGACCTCCCGAAGTAATGCACTTTACCCCCGGACACCCTGTATATTAAACTAGTTAAGTCCCCGGTGTCGCCCAGGCTTTGTGCAGAGTTTTTCAAAATGTAATGTAAACAGTGAACTTCCTCGAAAGTCGAGTGTGCAAAATTTTATCAATTTTCAAAAATCAAATCCATGCCACCCGCCACAAACGTTCTTCTTTATATAAATCTATAGATAAATATGTAATAATTGTTTATTCAACTTAACTGTTGAACACACAACTGAAGTTTTCTAGGCACCCATCACAAAAGTAACAAGATTAATATTGATGTTACCTGATCTTCCATTAGGTCCCTTCCTCGTGTTATTATTCCTATTGGAGTTGCGAAGGTCCTCGTATTGGTGTCTACGGGGATCCCAGGTGGAGTGGGGAGATCTCATTGAGTTACCTAATGCCACAATAATTAGAGCAAACCAAAACTTTACAGCAAGCGATACAACATCTATGAGCCAGGAGCAAAACTAATCTCAAATACATTTAAAAGTATATAAGATTGATTTATTTAAAAGACGAAATCGCACCCGGGGGATAACAATGGCACAACTCAAAAAACCTCTTTTTTCAGGAGAGCAGTTTGAATATTTCATTTGAGGGTATTAAATCAGTTTATTAACCAATAAAAAAAATTATTTTACAAAAGTTGAAAAGCAATATATTAATATTTATTAGGTTTAACACTATAACGGTGGTACAATGATCATTTTGCCACTATTTTTGCTTGAATTTGAGTAAAATATTATAATATGACAACGATATATTCACTGTTAAGGCCACTATAACATTTTTAAGAACTGTGCCATTTTTATCGAAGGTAGAATAGATTTCCAGGAACATTTCTGCATACTTATCTCAAAAATGCATTTTTTTAAACTTGCGCCACTGTTATCCCTCAGGTGCGAAATAATCTTTGAAAAAAGAGGGAAAATAAAAGTGAAAAACGAGAAAAATGAGAAATTAACAGAAAAATTAATTAAAAAAACAGTTTTTTTGGGTTCTTTAGATTCGCCAGTTTCCCACTTGTAGTTTCTGGACACTGTGTATATACTAACCACTGGAGCGATTTTCGCCATTTTAAATATCTCCGATTACTTTTCGGATAGAAAAGGCAATAATCTCCTTGATTCGGAATTTTTTTTTTTTTTAAATATTTCTAGCACCCACATTTATTATTTTGGACTTAAAACGAAGCTATTGAAATGCTTTATCTATTATGACCATAGATGTCGCAAATCCGAACTTCGTAGACTATTTTATAACAATGCTAAAAATAATTTTTTTCTTGCAGAATTTCTGATCTGCTGTTTACGGTTAACCCGTTGTGGGCCAGGTTTTTCAAAAAAAACACGGAAATTTCACGATCTTCAATTGAATGTTTTGTGGATTAAATTTAACCTATCGTATATTTTATTGACTGAAACACATTCCTAGAACAATAAACTATTTACCAAAATAACATTACTTGCGTAATTACGTAAATTGATAGGTTTTATGATGTTTTATTCGAGGTACACGCATGTCACGCATCGGCAATGTGACGCGGCCGCCAAAATGACAGTTGGCAGTTGGAGATGCCCACAGACAAAAAAGTTATTTTTAAATATTTTGTGGCTACAGGGTGAATGAAGTCTTTACCCATACCATAGGGAATGTTGGCGCCAGCGATTCTGACACTTTATTTACAGATTTTGTACATAGAAGGGTCCAAAATAGTAGAAACAACATATTTTTTTTCGCGCATGCGCAGAATCTTTTTACATCCCGGACTACGGAAAATTTAATATAAATTATTCGAAGTGACTTGTCTCATTGCGGTTTTCTCTATGGTAAAGTACGATAATAGAGCAAGCGTTTCTGACATTGTTCTTCATACACTTTCTGTATACATAAGGGTCAAAATTGCATTTCAAAATGGCGCGCCACCTCGCGGACACCGGTGTCCGAACGGCCCACAACGAGTTAAAATTAAGACCATTTTCCATAGATATGCACCTTTCATTATCAAGTATACCACAGACAATATACAGAAATCGAAAATATTCTATGTTGACTCGAATAAGTACCTCTCACGGCAGTTTCAAAGTAACAACCACGAAGGATTCACGCGGTTATAAATTTTACGATTTTTTTAATATATTTTTTATAAATCCTACAAATATGAGATAAATGGTAAAATACCGGTTAATTCATTGGCTATATAGCACTACAATAAGTTGTTATCTGTTTATGTTAAAATTCGAAGGTATGATTTTTCTTATGTTGGCGAAAAATTTTAAAAATGATCTTCTGAAAATGCGGAGCAAACGGGGAAAAAAGTTTTAAAATGCGCTGTCGCTTCAGTGGTTATGTAACTAGCTACTTGTACTACTGATTCATATAAAAAATACATCATATATTTATATAAATAAGATAAAATGAGATAAACATTTGAGCCTACATGTATACAATTTAATGTTTCCTACATTCATTTTAGTAGCCAAAGAAATTAGTATAAACTACTCTAATATAGAAAAAAGAGATGGAATATAATAAAGAGATATAAAAATACTTTAAGATTCTGAAAAGATTAGTAGGGAACTACATATAAATTGTTCGTTTTTATTTTGGTGACAAAAACATGAAAAAATACCAAAATGTATGTGTAAATCTTTTCAGAAATAAAAGTATTTCATGCAAGTTACCTTCAGGTGATGTGTGGTCCCATCAACATATCAGGCGTGTTAGTTGACTATTTCTTACTTTATTCAGGTAAATAAAAATAGTAAAAAATAATTCAGATAAGTACAGATGTTATAATAATGGACTCTCAAATGATAAGAAAGCTTCAGCTGACTACTTTCATTAGTTTGACAAAGAATTGTTATAAGGATTATTAACAAATTTAAACATATTAACACGTCTCACAGTCATGTTATTTGATATTGAATAATTCATTATAAATATATATATACTAATGAATCATTGAAATACACTTTTCAATTACAGTGACGGTGAGGAAAATAATTCCCCTCAGGGCCTACGTCATATGTGGAGGGTCTTTTGAGGAAAGGGAGGAGATGAAGTTCTGAGAAGTTAAAAGATATAAGGGATGGAGAGGAATCTGGTGGTCAGTATCTCCAGGAGTGACGGACGTATGAATCTATCCATCCCAATGCAGTGCAAGGCGATGTTCCAAGAAATTCTTGCTGGAGAGGTCAAAAAGTCTCCCTCAACCAGTCTCTCCCGATCTGGCCTGCCACGCAGTTGGTGGGCAGATGCATCTACCGCCAATACCCGGACAAACCTCACCCCATGAACCCGGGCAACCCTGCTAATCACCAAGCGAAGCAAACCACTTGGCAATGTATTAGTAGGCTGATTGGTAACTATGGCAGAGGTTGTGGTTAAACAATAAATGGTTCCCGGGGCGGTACCCATACCCATCTCCCAAATTGAATCAGTGGTTAGTATCAGAACCTAACATAATTAGAATCTGTGAGTTAGCTTGGTTGAAATCATTTTGTAACTCTTGTGGTGCTGCATCATGACAAATTGTTGAAAATGGATGTGTTAAATTGAGTCAATAAATCATCCAGAAGTATGAGACTTCATGATCACTATCTGACAGTAAAGGGAGGTGGCATATTATTAAAATGAACAAATATACAAGTTAGGTATTGGTATACAATAGATATTGATACTGTCTTAATATTATAATATATAAATCGTTAATAGGGACTAATCGACTTCAGATCTAATATGTTTTGTTAGTTGATATTATTTGTAGAATAGGTTTAGTAGTTAGATACGTAATACCACATTACACAGATAGAAAAATATTACATATACATATATGTTAACTTTTTTGTACACATTCTAATCTAAAAATAATAAAGTTTTGTTATTCAGTACGTAATAACAAATACTGTAGAATATTAATAATACGCCCAACTCTGTCAAATATTGGAAGTATTTACTTGTGGCTGGCAAATCTGGCCAGTAGAGGCGCTAGTGTAGCATATTGCATTCCTTCCCGACAATTTCAGTAAATAACTAATATTGCACTTGGTTTCGGTGGTAGGCTTGTAACTGTTTGTATAAACCCGATAGCCGCTTTAACGCAACTCACCACATCGTGTAGCATTTGTAATCGGGCCATAATAACACTTCTTATGTAGATGGCGATTAGGTTTAAATTCTCGCTTAACACCAGCCGCCTGTTTTGATTTATACAAGAAAAAAACATCACCAAAAAGTGTTCCATTTTATTTTGCAAAGTTCAGGCACAAATATTTACGTAAATGTTTTATAATCATTTTCTCAAGAACTTAGTTAGCCACATTGTGCAATAAAACCATAGCCGAAAAGGGGTTTACAAGTAGGAAATTTTAAACTTTGAAGCAATTTTGAATAGGATACTTTATTTTTCTGAGCTTATAAAAAGACTTACAAAAAAATACTCAATTATTTCAAAGGCCAAGATGTGTTCTCCTTGCAGTATATAATTAAATCATCTAAAATATTTCTAAGAGATCAATTTTTAAAACCAAAAACACATTATTTTGCATTACTTCGTAGTGCTTCGCCATGATATTTTTTTTTGTACGAGTGAAAAAGCAGTTAGGTAAAATAATTTTTTTTTTTAATTTTCGATTTCTATAATTTAATAATGTAAAATATTTCACAAAAAAGTCATCAAAATGTATGAAAGAAAATCAAGCTTCATAATTAACATCGCTAAGATGTTACATAATTAACACCGCTACTAATGTAGCATACTGCCATCAGAATTAACGGAAATGTCAGAAGTTGGGGGTATTTATAACTATTCTATAGTATTTGGTAATAATATCATTGATGAATTTCAAAGAAAATATAGAAACCATAGATAGTTGAGTATAATTGCCATGTTAAAAAATTTAAACACAGGTAGGCACCTAAGCAGAAAAATACATAGTTTTAAGTCCTTTTAATTTGAAGTAGGTACTTTGCCTTCTCGTATGAGCACTCTCTAAAAACAAAAGCAAGAATTAAGGCTGTTAAATATGTAAATAAGCAGCTTACTGATAACGGCGCCTCGCTTGATCCTATCGCAAGTGTTGTAGTTTGAGCCAGGCACAGGGGGGAGTTTGCGATTGGGAGGGGCGATGTAACCAAGTTCGTCTCGCAGAGAGGGGTTCCTCTTATCCAGAGTTCCAGAAGGATTCATCATTGACTGGTTATACACTACGTCATCTGTGGTCAAGGGTTTCATTAGTACAACATGCCAATTATTCCTTTACAAATGGTGGACAATATATTGAAAGAATGTATTCACATTTCCAAGTAGGTACCCATTTTATTAAGATGGTATTATTACAGAACTAAACTGCCATGAATGATTTTTAGTTCAGAGTAAATTTAAAAAATAAGATATTTTTGACGCTACTTATTTGAAATGATATTTTTAGATCAATATTTGACCACTACACAATTTTTTAGACATTTAACTAACACTAAAATATTGTTACAAAACAAATTTGAAACTAAGTAATATAAACTAATAAACGAGTTTAAAATTTTTCACAAATATTGAAAAACAAACACTAATATAAGGCAAATGGTTGTGTGTCAGTTGTGTGAAATTTAAAACTCGTTTATTAGTAGGGGGGTATATAATTACTGGGATAGGTAAGTACCATGAGGAAAAATTAAGTAACTGAAATGTTATAGAAAAAATCTATGGTTACATGAATTTTCTAAATTCAAAAAAAGAACACCAACACATATTAACATTGAAAGGTTATTTACTGTTTAATTAACATACAAAACATTAATTATTGTTATTTACTTAAAAATGAAAACACGTAATGACTAATTGCAGCCAAAAAGTTAAAAGTTGAGAAGATGAGTTTTAACAACACATAAAATGATGAAACAAAGTTAGAAACAAAACATTGTGAGGTGTTATAAACAGAAGCAAAGACGTACCTTTGTCACGAAATAAGGTAATCATTGTTGAAAGTATTAAGTTAATAATTTGGTGAGTACGAAATAATCTCAGTTTATTGTTAGAGTTTTGAATGAATTGATGATAAATTAATGATAATTAAAGTGATAATTAGTAATGACTACAAAAAGCTAAATGGAGAAAATAAGAATTGAAAGACAAAAGAATGTTCACTGACAGATAGCCTTTTAACTCTGTCTCTCATGATTTGCCTTGTCTGCCTTGCCGGGTAACCGTTGCGCTCCAGTGCAACTCGCAAAGGGACGTGCCTCAGGCTAGCATAAATACCACGATTTAGTGAAGTTTCTATTCCGCTCCGCGGCAATGACGCCACTGCTTGTTACGGTTATTTTGTACCGGTGATGTAGTGGAGCTGGCGACACGGTATCGCTTCCAAGTAAATAAGCACACATTTCACCACTAAAAATTACACATCTACCGGATCTGCCCTGATGATGGACACTGCAACGCTGTCCGAAACGTTGGCTAAAGGAGATAGCGCAACACGGCATAACACCCCAAAAACAAATAACGAAAATACTTTTGGCTGTGAAAATCTTAAAACGTATCTACTGAAAAGTAGTTTATCAGGACCTTTTCTCTTTTATTATACTCATTTTGTTACGTCGTTTAAGTAAAAAGAAAAAAAATATATATTTATAATTTCGTTTTCCAGAAATGTAGGATCTTAAATCAATTTTTATGTTACCAAAATTTTTGATAGTATCTGTCCTGCGTAAATCAAATTTGCATTGAATATAAGTGTCATTTTTTAAATTGGAACAGTTTGAAGAATTCAGACAAGTGATAAAGTACCTACCTATAAAATAATATTTTTAACGGAAACTTATTTTAATTGCCATTTCCAAAATTGGATCTGATTTATCAAGAATTCAGACTATCCCATGAATTTTCACAGGTCTGCACTAGTCTTTAATAAAAAGGATTATGTTTTAAACGAATGGATGAAACAATGAAGTATTAGAAAGGTAAAATTTGAAATAAGTTAATGGCAGGGCATTTTAAGCCGTATTAGCTATTGTATTAAACAAAATTTATGATTGTTTGGTGATGATGATAGTATGGTAGAGCACTGATTATATTATCAATAGCGAAGTTTCAACCATACTCAAAATTGATTAAAACATTAAAAAATGAAATAATGATGATGTACATACTATTTATAGTCATTGCTCATATGAATTTTAATGCAAAACTTATCAGAATCAAAATAATTGAAGGTTATTATCAAATTTATTGGTTTTAAAATAATTACAGAGCTAGAACTTAAACTTATACAACATTAATGTGGGTAAGTTATTAGTTTCATTATCTATGAAGTTACATTATCGTTGAAGATTCACAGCTATTTAAACTGCAAAACACAAGTTGATCTATGCAATTTTTGACAAAAAACTTATTTTCTAAGTTTCTGAATATGTATTACAAAATCAAAAAAATTATTTCTCATAAAGTTGGTTGTATTTAACTATACAAAGTATTTAACCAAGTTTTTTTTTTAAATATTGCAAAAAAAAATTCAATAAATCGCAATACATAATTTTGTTTATTTTTATAATTCCACCCCCGTGCAACAATGTTCCACTCAGGCGTATGTGATGAAAGATTAAGAGATATTTTTGAAAATTATAAGTTTTGCATTTTACACCTTCAACATTTGAGAATACGAAAGCTGGGATTATCGAAAATAAATCTTGGTGTTTAAACATAGCACTAACTATGAAAATAAGTTCTGGTGGTGATTAAAGAAAATGGCTAGAAAAAGGATAATGACACCAGAAGTGAAAATTTAGGAATTAAGTCAACCAGTCAAATATGACGGCATCATAGTATCACATCATTAGCCAAAGGTAGAATAGAGATACCTGGTGGCGCGATATTAAAGAATCGAGTAAATTAATCAACTTCTGTGCATGAGTTTAAGGGCGACATATTCTCGAATGTGGATGTGCAAAGAAGAGAAGTATAAGGAAGGAAGAGAAAAAGCTTGCAGGCGCCATGCCACAGCATACATACAATACACGTCCTTCTGACCTCGCAGTCGGTGCGGCTGATGCCTCCGGGCAAGGGTCACACAGATCACAACAATACCAACTACCAGCACCACGATGGTGGCCAGGATAGGCACCAGCACCTCTGGCTCCAACCAGGCCTTGAGCCACACGGGGATCTGCGCTTCGGTAATTCCGACAATACCGCCTCCGGGCAGCGGCGCGATGGTTCCTAAAGTAAAAATTATTAAATGATTGGATTCAGTACCTTTGTTTGGATCCCGACCTCCGCGGACGACGCATATGACTATGATAGCTATTATGATGACTACGATTGCTGCCACGACCGGCACTATGAGGTTAAGATTGGAAAGGAGAAGTCGGATTGTCTCTTCCGTTGTCAGGGATGGTGAATCGCGGGCCGGTGCGACCGTACCTGAAATTCATTCAAACCGCATTAACTAATGGATAAATCATTTATCATGAGTCACGAGTAATTTTTATGATGTCTTTGATGACAAAATGATTTATTAACAGCTAAGTATTTAAATTTTTTTTACATTAATTATTGCGGTTATTCAAAATGAATTTATTCAGGTACGGTTTCAAAAAGAGTGCAATAAATATATTGGGTGTGCAACGGAGATTAACATTTTACATATGAACAAAATTAATAAAATTTTTAATATTTTGTAAGAATTAGTATTATTTTTATTGACCTGTACCTAAAAACTAACTGTTCTATGGAAATTTTATGTGAAAGTCATGGAAAAAAATACTAACCTCCGGTAACAGTAAGGGTAGCGAATTCGTATTCGGCAACGTTGAAGCCAGCATTATTGTGGGCGGTGATTCTCAGTAGGTACCAGGTAGCGGCTTCTAAATCTAATACAACAAAGTTGCCTCCTGGTTTCACACTGTTTGAAATTTGATTCCATTCGGCAGCTCCCCTAAAACATTACATTTGGCTAATAAATTATACAAATAAATAAAACAAAAATGCATAACAAAACTGGGGTTAAAAGTTTGATTATTGCTAGGTACTTACCTAAAAATAATCGACTAATTTTTAAATGGCAACACATCATCTTCTTTTCTTAAATAACTTTACACAAGAGAACTGTCATTGATTAGGGATGTAATGGTGCGTTTCCACGCTTGCTAAGGCTTGGCAAGCCTCCACAAGCTCCAAGCGTCCACAAATCTCGCTTGGCATTTGGAAGTCGTTTACATGCTTGTGAATGCGTCAGTGCGCTACCTACACCGGAGCATGGCGGATGCCAAACTTGTGTCGGCTATTGCGTTTGGTTTATCAATTTTTTTTTTTCTTTTCCTCTTAATTATTTTCATTTCTTTCTTTCATCTTTTTCTATTTATCTCATCCCTTTTTTTTCATTTCATTAAATTTTTCTTGTATTTCATTTATCTATTTTAATTAAAATTAAATTTTTGTCTTCCAAGATTAAGATATCAAAATTAGATTAAATTCCTGCCACCTCGGAACAGGCTCAGCCTAGTGAGGTGGCATATATCAAAAAAATAATATATATATGTATATGTAGGTATATTGTATATATTGTAATGTTATTCTTGGTTAATAAATAATTTAAAAAAAAAAAATACAAGCAAAGTGTAACAAAAACAAGGAAAGCTCGACGACCACGAAGATAATGGATGATACAGATTCATAAAAATCGTACCAGGTCACTTCGCACAAAGAGGAGACATTATCTCACAGGCTAAATCCTATAGATTTTTGTCTCTTTTTAGTACCACTTTTTCGTTTCATCGAGTTTCAAATCACAATGGTGCTAAAGAAGTTTTCGCTTCAAAAATAATGATCGCAATTGGGACCCGAACTCGAGGATCACTTGTCTTATTTAAAATTGTCTTGTATTATAAAAAAAGTTATTCTAACAAAAATCATATTTTTTTTACGATAATAAATAGTAAATCATCAATAAAATATTATTTATTTATTTTGACTTTTTAGGTAAATCCAGTCGCAATAAATTATATAACATAAGTGCATTAAAATTATGTACTTATACATTTTAATAAGTCTGGCACGCCTCATACGTCATACATATCACTCGTAATGATTTTTATCATAGACCGCATGGAGCAAAAACGGCGTGCATTCGCCGTCAGTTCGAAAGTTCCACTGAGCGTTTGCCGAAGCTTGCCGCTGGATCCGACCCCAACTGGATAGGCAGCAAGCTCTCGCAAGCTCTTGCAAGCCTACGCAAGCCAAGCCAAACGACCTGTTAACACGTTTGCGCTTGTGAAATAAAGAGAATGGAGGGAAAATATCAAGTCCTAACAATAAATTGATACAATTGTTTACCAGTATTCTTGTGTCAATTACTTACTTCTTCTTATTTTCAACAACAAAGTGAGTCATAGGGCACCCTCCATCTTGCCACTGCTTGAGGTGAAGAGTCACACTTCCGCTAGATACTTCCATAAAGTCGGCAGCTCTGGGTACAATTGGCTTTGATCCTCGGGTGCGGGCGTTGAGAACATCGCTGGCCTCACCCGTTCCAATGCTGAAATAATCCAATGAACACATCAGCTGGCAGCATGCATGTACTTTTAAAAATATTAATGAATGTGTATTCAGAAAAAGGTAAAATTAATTACAAATTTATTTATTACAAAAATATCTTACCTGTTGTAAGCAGTCACATAGACTTGGTACCTAGATCCGCAGTACAGATTTTCCAATGTGTAGGTCGTGGCTTGGCTCGATACCTAAAACATAAATATAATTTCATTATAACAACAAAAAAGAAATTATTGTAAAACAATAGACAAAAATGTCAAGCCATATAAAAATAATCGCAAATCCATAAAAAAAATTACAGTAAAAAAAGTAGGTACCTGAACAGTTTCCCAATCTCCGAATTCCTGTTTGTAATGAATGGTATATCCGTGAGTTGGGGTTCCGTTAACGGGGCGAAGTCTGAGAGAGAGGGAAGATACGCTGCTGGAGGCCAGGGTAACGGCAGGGGGGAAGGGAGGGGCTGCAAACATATAACAATGATAATAAGCAAATTTACCAAAAAAAATTTAAAGAAAAATTAGAGTATATAATCTCATTGATAGGTTATGTAGATAATTTTAAGAAAGAGCATACCATGGACAGTGAGCTTATGTGTGACGGTGTCAGTTCCGAATTGGTTCTCAACGAAGCACGTGTAGTCTCCTGCATCATCCCTTGCAACTCCGGCAATCAACAGAGATCCTTCAGGCAGTTGGCGAACTCGGTCGGAGGTTTCAAGTGGTTCACCTTTAACCTGAAAATGGTAAATATGACATTAATACAAAATGTTCATAAAAATAAGAGTTAGTAAAAAATGTATATTCCCCATCGGATAATATGTAGTTATTCTAACCTTCCATGTGATGGTTGGTGGGGGTACTCCCACAGCTAGACAGGGCAACTTAACATCTTCCTTGTAAGAGGCGGTGAATGAATCATCGAAAGAAGCAACCTTGGCTGGAACTAAGAAACAAAATGTTCATATAATGATTGATTAAAATTTAATTACATTATAGCCCCACTCAATTAAAAAAAAACTTCCAAACCCGTTAAATGGTGCTTTAGTTACACATTGAATAAAGAATACAATTTCTATTTCAAATTATTACTAACAAAAAATGTATTTAACTAACCGAAAGAACTGACATTATTGCATTTTGGCAGACAAAAGACAGTTTTAATTTGTGATGTTGTGATTCATCATGTTTTTGTTCATAATTTTTATTCTAATGACAAGTGAATTTGTATTAGTATAATTATATTAGAACCATTATATGTATTAGTATAATTCATTCAGTCATACTCATCATCGCAAAATAAGACACAACCTCGGAGCAAGACCGGTTAGGTGAAATTGTTACTCAACATGGTGGGTTAATCGCGCGCATGCACGTGTTTTTACCGAGTCGCTGTACGGGAGATGTAGTAGCTGTCAGAATTTAAACCACCCGATCACCAGGGTTAACTCAGTACCCTGTGCATTGTAACTGACGAAATGGCGAACTTTTATGAGAATCTTGACGTTTTGAACGGAGCTTTGGCAAATATTGACCGTATTCGCGGCATTCGTGCACCACGGCCACAGAAAAGGTTTAAAAAAAGGTACGATCCATTTGCGGCGCTCACGGAAGGAGATTTTAGGTCTAAATATAGATTTACCAAAGTCATCGTTGTGTTGACTGATGTTGACGTATGAATAAACGTGAAGTTGGCAACACACCGCGAAATGCTAAATTGGCCGCGTTTTTTTGGAGCAGTGTTGCTACCGTAAAAAAATCATAACAGCTGTCGAGAAACATTATGATGATGAGTAAAGATTTTTACCCTGAGCAGTGTAGGCTTACTCCACTGTGTAGCTACCGCGACGCTACAGAGCCGTGGTACGGTTTTATGATGAGTAAGGCTGAATATATTTACTATTATTTGAGTTATTTTTAACCCCCAATTCAAAAAAGAGAGGTGTTATAAGTTTGACTGTGTCTGTCTGTGGCATCGTAGCTCCAAACGAATGGACCGATTATGATGCAGGATTTTTTTGTTTGAAAGCTGACGTGTCAGTTTCTCGTATCTAGGATGAACGAAGTATGCATGAAGAATGAGTTAATGATGAATGTAAGTAAGTCTAGGGGGTCGAAGGGTTGGTAGGTCGTGGTGGGACACATCAAGCTGGATGGTGTGCGCCTCAAAAAATGCCACAAAGGACGTTGCTGCATCACCAGCACTACCAACAAGTCCAACTCTCTGGCGTCCACGAGCGGTCGTCATGGCCCCGCGACCCCTGGGCAATGTGATCACCGGTGTGGGACGTCCATCCCATCTTCGGGTTCATAGCCGACGGAGAGGGGGCGAATGGCGAAACTCTGGCGCCATAAAACCAGAACCTCCCAGCTAAGGGAAGGAAAACCCCTACAGAAAAACCCTCGCCTCCAGTAAGGGGTTGGGCGAGTGGCTAATAACCACTTCCTGTAAAAATAGCATTATTACGAAACCGGAAACTAAGCCTCGGACAGCGAAAATACCCGGCAGACAACATGGCAATCGAATTATGGACTTGAGAATGGCAACATGGAATGTAAGAACGATGTACAGAGGTGGGGCCCTCAGAGAAGTACTTGGTGAAATGGAAAAGTACAAAGTAGATATATTAGCAGTGCAGGAAACAAGATGGACAGGCACTGATACCTTTGATACTAGAACGCATACAATAATGCACAGTGGCAACGAAAAATACCATGAGTTCGGAGTAGCCTTCATCGTTAACCAAAGATTAAAAAAACAAGTAATTGGTTTTAAGGCTGTAAACGAAAGAATATGTATACTTCGTATAAAAACTAAATTCTTTAATATTTCCATCGTAAATGTTCACGCTGAGACAGAAGACAAAGATGAAGTAACTAAGGATACTTTCTATCATAAACTGGAACAGATATATGACACCATACCATCCAATGATATAAAAATGGTAATTGGAGACCTTAATGCAAAAATTGGTCAGGATCCGGCACACCAACAGGTTACAGGAAAAAACAGTCTTCATACGGAAAGCAATAACAATGGATCAAGAGTGATTGACTTTGCAGAATCAAGGAATATGATAATAGCATCAACACAGTTCCCACGGAAGAATATATATAAATGGACATGGACATCTCCTGGCGGCAGATACCACAACCAAATAGACCATATCCTAATTGAAAGAAGAGGGGCGACCAGTATCACAAATGTAAGAAGCTACAGAGGAGCTAACTGTGATTCGGATCACTATTTGGTAGTAGCATCCTATAGATGCAGAATAGCAAGAGATAGAAGGTCTAATCAGCCAAGTATCCCAAAGCTAAACATCGATGCTCTAAAAACACCAGAAGGATTGGAAAGATATCATGACTCATTGTCAACAAACCTACCAAACCAACTGAGTGATCCGCTCTCCCCAAATGATTTAGAAGAGGATTGGACCAATCTGAGAAATGCACTGCTGACAGCGGCGGAATCAGGCATTGGAAATAGACCAAGACAGGCTAGAAATCCCTGGTTCGATGAGGAGTGCATACAGAGCGTCTGCAAGAAAAATGTTCTAAAAAAATTATGTATAGAAAGAGGAACTAGAGCAAAAAGACAAGCCTACGAACAAGCACGAAGAGATGCTAACAATTTAATTAAAAGAAAGAAGAGATTGTATTTTAACAACATATTGTTGAAAATGGAACATGACTTTGCAAATAACAATCCACGTGAGGCATATAAAGGCGTCAATGCATTTAAAAAGGGCTTCAAACCCAACACATCTCTGTGCAGAGATAGTAATGGAGACATAATAGGAGATAAGGAAAAGATCAAGACTAGGTGGAAAGAATATTTTCAACAGCTCTTAAATCCCAATAACAACCTGACAGTCGAACCAACTCCAATTCCGGACGAGCTAAATAGTGATGAAACAACGAGAGCGCCATCAATGGCAGAAATAAGGGCTGCCCTAAAGAAATTGAAAAACAATAAAACTCCGGGAGGAGATAATATCCCTGCAGAGCTCTATAAATATGGAAACGAACAACTGAAGAACCTGCTACACAATCTCATTGTGAAAATATGGACCGCCGAAAGAGTACCAGAAGAATGGAAAACTAGCATAATATGCCCCATACATAAAAAGGGAGACAAATTGAAGTGTGAAAATCACAGAGGAATATCTTTACTTTGTACAGCGTATAAAATTTTCACAATGATTTTGAAAGAAAGACTAGAACATTACTCAGAAAACTTACTAGGAGAATATCAGGCAGGGTTCAGGAGGGGGAGATCCACCACTGATCAACTCTTCACTACTCGACAAATCCTGACAAAATGCTGGGAATTCGATATAGATATATACCAACTATTTGTTGACTTCAAACAGGCGTATGACAGTATAGATAGGGAGAAAATATATGAAATACTCCTCAATTTTGGAATACCGCCCAAAATAGTCAAGCTTGTAAAAGCAACAATGGTCGGATCACGGTGTCGAGTAAGGATAGGAGGTGAAACAACGGAGGATTTTAACGTCTCCCAGGGGCTGAAACAAGGTGATGGCTTAGCACCCACCCTTTTCAATATTGTACTGGAGCACGTCGTGAGGAAGACAATGATCAGTACCGACTCAAACATCTGCTACAGAAGCAATCAAATAGTTGGCTACGCAGATGACCTTAACATTGTCGGAAGATCCCTACAGGCTGTAAGAGAAGTGTTTGACCCTTTGGAGACTGCGGCAAGAGAGGTGGGTTTGCAAATCAATGAAAATAAAACAAAAATCATGATGCAAACCAGAACCCCTCATCGCAGAATAAAAGACAAAGTGAAATTCAAAGACAATTATAATTTCGAAGTGGTCGAAGAGTTTACCTACCTGGGCTCCATCATAACGCAGGACAATGAAGACCCAGTAGAAGTAAGAAAGCGCATTACAGCCGCTAACAAAACTTACTTCGCGTTGCTGCCAGTGTTCAAATCCCGAAACGTCCATAGGAAAACCAAAATAACCTTATATAAAACAATTATCAGAACGGTCTTGGCCTATGGATGTGAGGCGGGAACACTGACAGCAAAGTCAGCGGAACGGCTGGACATCTTCGAAAGAAAGGTACTTCGAAGAATCTTAGGAGCGGTGCGAGAGGGAGAGGCATGGAGAATCCGCCACAATAATGAGCTCTATGATATTTACCAAGCTCCCAGACTCTCCACCCATTTAAGACTCCAAAGATTAAGATGGGCCGGACATGTGCACCGAATGCCAAGCACACGAGTACCGAAGAAGGTTCTGACAGGACACCCGGGAGGTAAACGAAAGGCGGGCAGACCTAGACTGAGATGGGAGGATGATGTCAGGAAGGATGCAAGAGGATTACTCCATGTTGCAGATTGGAAGACGACGGCCGAGGACAGAGGGCGGTGGAGGCTTATTTTGAAGGAGGCCAAGGCTCGAAATGGGCTGTAGCGCCATTGAAGAGAAGAGAAGAGAGTAAGTAAGTCTAAAGTCATGGTATTTGAAAGAGATAGTATGAAAGCAATGTGCGACATAGTTGTGAATGATGAGTATTTGGATCAGGTGGACGAGTTTGTGTACTTGGGAAGTGTGTTTACGAGTGATGGGAGGGCTGACAGAGATATCGAAAGAAGGGTAAATGCAGGTAACTCTATTAATGGAGGACTGAACGCCGTTGGCGCCAACAAAAAACTGTCCAAAGAAGCGAAGTTAGTCGTCCATAATGGAGTGCTGGTACCTACCCTGATGTATGACAGTGAGGCATGGAACTGGCAGAGGAAAGATGAAAGTAGACTGAATGCTGTAGAGATGATATCCCTCAGGCGTATGTGTGGTAAAACCATGTATGATCGTGTGAGAAATGTGGAGATCCGCGAAGAATGCAAGGCTGATGTAAGCGTAATGAGTAAGATTAAGAAAGGGACGCTAAGATGGTTTGGGCATGTAGAGAGAATGAACGAGGAAAGGAGTGTAAGGAGAATATATGACGCAAATGTGAATGGTAGAAGAAGTCGGGGACGCCCGAGGAAGACATGGCACGACCAAGTGAATCAGGTACTTGAGTCGGGCCATGTGAAAAGTCGGAATAATAGAAGAGCATGTATGAGACAATGTATGAATGTGAACGAGGCAAGGAGTGTGTGCCAAGATCGAGTTGTTTGGCGGTCCGTCCTCTCTGCCTACCCCTGCGGTGAAACGGCGTGATGGTTAGTTAGTTAGTTAAGCTGACGTGATCGAGATAGTTCTTAGCTACATTCATGAAAATCTGTTCAGGCGTTTCAAGGCGATCAGCTCTTTTTTTTATTCAAATTCATTCATTTCTATTTAAAGTTGTCCATAGAAGTACATAAAAAATACTTATTTTGTAGAAACAGTTTTCACCCGCCAAATCGCCTACGCGCCGTTAACTTTTTAATATTCTTGTATGAAATGGTAAAAAAAGAAGTGAAAAAATTGTTTATTATGCATTAATACAAAAGAATAAGTGTTTTTTTACATAATCCGTGATTTTAGTAGCATTTTCACATAAAAACATCACGTGAGTCATTTTTACAATTTTTTTTTTCTAAATTTTAATATTTATAAATGTTATATTTATTTGTAATATAACAATTTGAAACCTTTTTCATAACCTCACAAAAACAGTTTTTAGTATTCGGCTACGTTCAGAAATGTTTCATTTATAGAAGTTTAATTGTGAAGCGGAAATAACACAAAGTTTTAATAAATCTGACAGTTCGTTTAAGACAAATGCATAATCGCAAAATACCTGAGTGGTTAACAGCTTATATATACAACAGTTAAACAATCCTCTTTGGTTGATAAACAATGTATATTTTTCCATGAACCATTTTATGGCTGTTCATTGTCAGTTTTTATTTTACGTTTCTCTTGGCAAGGTTTTCACATACAAGGTCTATTCAGTAAGGCTGTCAAACTTTATACAGATCATATCACATAAATATTTAACCTTTAGTATTGGGGCTGGTAGAAACGGTAGGTGAGGGTTGTCCTTCGCCAATAACAGTTGAGGCAGTAACCCAGAAGTCGTAACGCGATGACTTCAAATCAGTGGCGGAATAACTCATTTGTAGAGCAGGCACCTAAACAGAAAACAAAACAAAACTTAGAATAATCAATTCAAAATATATACATACTAGCACATTGCTGTGGCTAACGAAACACAACACCATCTGCTGGATGGTTATACAACCTAGATAACCAAGCGTTGTGTCAATAAATTAACTCACATCGCCATCTGTTAGAAACTTATCGAAATATTTCTCCTTTGAAATCCTTTGAAAATTGACACCTCTTAAGATATTTTTAACTACCATGACCACAATTTTTCAAATATTTCTGATTTTTTTTTGTATTGGCAACCTAAGTAGCAAGGCTATCGACTACAAGCCTTAAAAATCCATGAATGCCTGTAGGTTTTACCCAAAATTCAATCAAAATTATTGTTTTCCTAAAAATTATAAAAGATTTTTATTTCCAGTCCACTTTCACTCATTGCGGTGTAAAAAAAAGTATGGACACTACTATGGCAAGTTTTTTAAAAGTTTACGCATCTAATCAAGATTTCAAAATGGTATAATACTCTAGAAAAACTAGCCACAAAAAAAAAAATATAAAAAAAAAATCTGAAATATTTGAAAAATTGTGGTCATGGTAGTTAAAAATATTTTAAGAGGTGTCAATTTTCAAAGGATTTCAAATTTTTTTTGTGCAAAAAACAAATTGAGAAATATTTTTTTCTATTTTTCCTTGAGGAGTCATGAGCAGGCCCACCCAATGGTGCCCGCTTATCGTTGAATTTTGGGACACGTTGTATATACCTAGCTAACCCAGACACGCTTTGCTGTGGCTAATGAAACGCAACACCATTTACTGGATGGTGTAGCGGTCCCAAGGGGGGGGGAAGCCACCTAACTTTTGCTCTTGGCTAGCTCAATGTCGTCGGCAGGCAGGAAACCACTCCTCGCCAAGATCGTAGGTAACTAGGGGGGGGTAAAGGGTACATAGGTAATTTGCCAAAGCCCGCCTACGTGATCCCATCAAATAAAAGAGGTAGCTGGGTGAAACATATCTGTATTGTCTAAATACAACATCTAGCAAAACATAATTATTAGTCACAAATCAACAACATTTAGGCCTAGCTAGGTATTTCCTACGAAGGGGTCTCTCAAATCCCTCTGGGGTGTGGTCATATCAACCGTGTATGGCTAGGGGACACATTTAATTAAGGGGGAAATCGAGGTTCAACTCACAGCTGGTGGACAAATGCAGGAAGCCGGGGGCTGCAATCCGGGGTTGGGGCTGGTAGCGGTGATCTCCAAATGGAGCGGGCCATGTCCGTGACCACGTATACTACTTTTGAGATCGGCTTTAATTTGAACGCCATTAAAATCGGCGATTCCGCGGGAATTTACTGAGTGTACCGCGATAAGCGCAGCCTGTCGGAACGACGGCTGGTTGATTTCTGGCGGGCGGGCAGCATGCTCCTGCCGGGATCGCAGGGGAGGGGTGCGGTATGTCATATCTTGCAAGGGGAACGAGGGAATTTCACTCGCCGCGCGGCTTGCGGGAATGTGGGCGAGGGGTGTGGTATGTCATTTCTCGCAAGGGGAAAGCGGGAATTTACTCGTGGAGCGTATCGTAACAATAGTTACCCAACCTAGATAACCAAGTGTTGTGTCGATAAATTAACTCACACCGCCATCTGTTAGAAACTTATGGAACTTACAAATAATTACAAAGCATTGTCCCATAACAAACATTTAATGAACATTTAATTCGCAATAATAAATATTGCGGTCAATAATTGAGAAACAACTATCCTATCTTTTAACTTGGACCAAATTGCACACAGTAAGCCAAATTTCATAAAAATCGGTTAAGTAGTTTCGGAGTTTATCACGAACAAACATTGTGATGCGAGATTTTTATAATAACTAGCTAACCCGGCCACACTTTGCTGTGGCTAACAAAACACAACACTATCTACTGGATGGTTACCCAACCTAGATAACCAAGTGTTGTGTCAATAAATTAACTCACACCGCCATCTGTTAGAAACTTATGGAACTTACAAATAATTACAAAGCACAACACAGGCATGTGCCTAGTATGGTGGTCAAAAAATCCCCAATTCATGTAACAAACCATTCAAAGAATAAAGAAACATAAAAAAAAAATTTTCTACAACAAACATTTAATGAACATTTAATTTGCAGTAATAAATATTGAGGTCAATAATCGAGATAAAAACTATCCTATCTTTTAAGTTGGATCAAATTACACACAGTAAGTCATATTTCATCAAAATCGGTTAAGTAGTTTCGGAGTTTATATTGAACAAACATTGTGACGCGAGATTTATGTATATATATAATAAAGATTTTGTAGATTGATTGGAGTATTACAGACCTTGTTGCTGATGGGTTCGGATCCTGGCATTTGTGTGTAGACGGTGTAGTGGGTAACAATGCCGTTGGGTTGAGTCGGGGCTCTCCACGAGACCAGAATAGCATTGAGACTCATAACCAGAGCTTTGACGGCAGTGGGTGCTTCGGGGACTGCGGTAAAATAAATAAAATGTATTTAGTTCCCAATAACATGTATATTTATCGCGGCTTCTGACTCACATAAGTTTATAATTTTTCCCTCATCTGTTTTTAAATTACAATTTAAATATTTGTATTATCATTACAACGTCTAATGTTCTTTAAAGGGTACTTAGTCCTTTATGTAAGGATAAATATTCAAATAGAAGGGGGGGGTCCAAAAAATCATGAAATTCGTGTAATGTAATTTATGGGTGGCCCCTATGGCATAGAACTCCGTTGAGGCTATTTAATTCTGAACTTCCGATGGGTTCAAGGTCATCAATATAGTCACTCCCTGTTGCTCATACTTATTGCACTTCGAATCAGAGGCCTAACAAACACTATATTCTTCCCATTAGTGCACGCCGATAGTGAACTGTGGTATTTTAAACGGTTCTTTTGGACTTTTCCATACTGTAATGTATTGAAAGAGCTTCTAAGTGATGCCGACAAATGCCAGCAGGGAAAGTGCTCCTATCGATTGACGACAGGAGTGCCCGGGTAGGCGGTGGCCGTCGAGAATGGTTCTCGCTAGCCTACCGCTAAGATTCAATTAGCCACTAGTATAGACAGGTTGTGTAACTTGTGGCATAATTATTTATAACTAGCTGGTTCCCGGCATGCGTTGCAATGCCATATTCAAAGAAATATATTGTTTCTCCCTGAATTACCTTTCCCGTGCGTCCCCGTTACTAGCTTTATAAATTATAGCCCATATGTTATTCTGATGTATGAGCTATATTCTTGTAAAGTTTCATTAAAATCCATTCAGTAGTTTTTGCGTGAAAGAGTAACAAACACACATATGTACATCGATACAAACTTTCGCATTTATAATATCAGTAAGAAGATATGTAAACTCATAATAAAACAGTTTGTATCAAGAACCTATTGTTTTTGAGAAGTACCCCCACAGAACTAAGTGTTTACATGTGAATAATACCAAACATTATACAAACCAACTCCCTTATTGGTAGACAACATCTCGAAATGATTATTCCACATTATTACACATAAAATTTATTTTATGGCAGTAATCTTCAGTGTGTTTATTTACTGTTAACAGTCTTCGTAGAATGTGATTATGAAGAATGAATAAATGATTTTATTATTAAATATTTACCGTCTTGTTCAGTTATGCAATGAATGGGAGTGGATCGAACGCCATCTCCTCCGGAGGTAGTGGCCAAAACTTCCATGGAATAGTTGGTGAATTTCTTAAGGCCGTGCAAGATGGTTTCGCTGCTAGCTGTAATCTTAGTATCCTTTGACTTCTCATCTATAAACAAATAAATAGTCATTAACTTTTGGATGGCCACGCTCCCCCAAACTAATACCTCCTTCGTGTGCCGATGGTAAATTTTCGTGTGGCCCGCCGTGCGCCAGCTGATTCTATTTTCCTAATAACCTACTTGTTTTTTGCAAAAACTATGCTTTTGTAAATTATACCGTCTTACCAGATTATGCTTGGAATTGTTTGGAAACTCATAGTACAAGCGGAAAACTGGTAAATCTAATTTGAAGTCGATTTTGTAGTATAACTTTTTTTGATTTGAGCTTTCGTTTTCGAGTAAATCGAATCCAAAATCAATACTTTTTAGCTCAATTTTGAGAAAAATCAGTCAATAGGGGGTCAATATTAGCTGCTTAATGATTTTTAAAATGTGTTGAAGCTTAGACCCAGCTGCAGCTGATTTTTAACCCTTTAATTGCCGAAAAAAGTTTTAAAATATCAATTCTTTGGGTTCTTCATGTGATGTAGAATCTTGTATATTACGAAAATCGAATATGGTTTTTTTTTAGTATGCTAGGATCAATTTTTAAGGTACAAAATCGCAGAAAAAGAAAGTATTTGATTCACTGGATAAAAATTTCACCTTGTAAAAGAAAGTATGTTTTTGATATTCAGTATACAAATTTTACCTTGTAAAAGAATGTTTTTGATATACTGTCTACAAATTTTACCTTGTAAAAGAAAGTATGTTTTCGATATACTGTCTACAAATTTTACCTTGTAAAAGAAAGTATGTTTTTGATACACTGGTTACAAATTTTACCTTGTAAAAGAAAGTATGTTTTTGATACACTGGATACAAATTTTACCTTGTAAAAGAAAGTATGTTTTTGATACACTGGATACAAATTTTACCTTGTAAAAGAAAGTATGTTTTTGATACACTGGATACAAATTTTACCTTGTAAAAGAAAGTATGTTTTTGATATTCAGTCTACAAATTTTACCGTGTAAAAGAAAGTATGTTTTTGATACACTGGATACAAATTTTACCTTGCAAAAGAAAGTATGTTTTTGATACACTAGATACAAAGTTTACCTTGTCGATAGGTAAAGTCAGCACACAAGCAGTTAAGGTCACACAAAGGTTTGTCACTTTACCACTATTATTGATTTGACAAACATTGTTGTTTTTTCATAATTGTTTTATAAAATGAATACTCACCATACCAGCTGTCGCTAGGTCCGTAGATAACCTTGTATCCCTTGATGACTCCATTGGCCGATGCGAGAGGGGGGCTGACCCAGGAGACACGGATGGTCTGGGCAGTGAGAGTGGTGCAGAGGGCATCATGGGGCGGTGCGCTGGGGACACCTTCAGCAGTGTAAGCCTTCATCTCTTCAGAGATCGGACCGGAACCCATCTTGTTGAATGATTGCACGACAACCGAGTATTGAGTGTATGTCCTAAAATACATAATTAAGACATGAATTAAATTAAAAACTAACTAACCTATTCCAGTAGGCAGAGAGGATAGACCCCCCCACAACTCTGTCTCAGCACTCTCTTCTTGCTTCATAACATGGTGTAACAGCACATACCCGAAGGATTATAACCAAATTTGGAGTTAAAAATGTAGATATCATTTTGCTGTCCAAGAATATTTTTTTCAATTAAAAACATTAGAGTAGTTGGGTATAGCCTAGTGGGTTACTTGATAAGCGCTCCGTCTCATTTCGGCAGTACGGTAACATACGAAACAGCGCTTATCACATGATCCCGTTGCGACATGTAGGAGTGTGATCAGTGGTGATGTGTGATTGAAAAAAATATTTTTTTAATTGTAATAGAAAAAAAATATCATTGAACAGTAAATCAATGTCTACTCTTTTACTCCAAATATGCTTAGGAATTGCTGGTTAAAATTCTTCAGGCACGTTACACCTGTATATATCGTCTCATAGATTCACTTCTGTTATTCTTACAATTTATTATTAAATTAAAAAGATTAATATTTATTATGTAACTAAAGTTATTTTTAAGGTCATATTGAGAGAAGATGTCTAGAAATTTCTCACGGATGAATCTAAACATAATTGAAAAAGTTATTATGTACTTACTTGAGGTTTCCAATTTGCAAATGGTGTTCCTTTCCAGTTTCCTTTGAAATATCAACAGTCTCGAATACATAAGCCTTGTCGCTGGATGAAAGTTTATAGCCTACATAGTATCTAGAAATTAAAAAAATATATCATTTCAACCGACTCAATAATAATATTACATTTACACTCGCTTAGGTTGCTTGAAGTTACTAATAGATATGCAGGCGTGATAGATCTATTTAACTGCACGGAATGTAGGTACAAAAAGGCTATGCTATCACATTTTTTAAATCAATATTAATTTTATTTGTATTATAGATTTTTGCACGTAAATGTATCTTTGGTAACGCCACAATTAACTGTAATACATACACTTTTTTATTATCACTAATATTTTTTGACATGTAATTAGTGAATTATGAATTTGTGACATGTAATTAGTGTTTATGGCATACTTATGCCGTTTGTATTAAATAAATAAATTACGTACATGGTAAAAATTGGTATAGGAATATAATATAAGACACAGAAATAAATAATAGGTATTATGTTATTTACATGATAAAAATTGAGATAGGCCTAGTCATTGGAGTTGTGGAATTGCAAAATCAGCTCTGGAAATTTGTTGGTTTTGAACCATTCCCATTATTTTTAATTCATTCATTCAGTGCATGAATATAAAATGTATGCATATTTTTAGCTAATAATATCAAAAGAATAATGTACCATTTATTTGATATTTTGTATACAATGTATATTCAAAGTCTTGTACCATACATTTCGTCGGACAGACAATTAATTGAAAACACATAAATCGTGAGACGGATTGAGTTTAACCTACCCTTGAATATCACCGTTCCAGTCTTGGGGAGTGGGAGGCTTCCATGTAACTTTAAGGCTGTGTTGATCCAGAGCTTCTACCTTGAGGTCGGTTGGGGGAGCAGATGGGGCTATGAAAACACAAAATAATTTTTTCACCCTTACAAACATATTTAAATGGTATTTTGTTATGTTTTTTCACTTAATTTGAGGTCACAAGTAGGTTAAAATGCCGTTCTTTTTAACTTACCTTCTTCGGCAGTGATAATTGTGACGGTATCAGATGGCTCCGATGTTCCGAGTTCGTTTTCAGCGACAATTCTCAAGTGATAGGTGGTTGCGGGGTGCAGGCTGAATACTCCAGCTTCTGTCGTGCTTCCGGGTACCAACACGCGGTCAATGTCCTTCTCCCATGATCCCTTGGACCTCTTGTACTCAATCAGGTACTTCTTGATGGGAGAGTTGCCGTCGTAGGGAGCTGCCCAGGAAAGCTGTACAGTGCGGCCGGATTTGTCCAGAACTTTAAGACCGTATGCAGCTTCAGGAACCTCTGAAATATGGGAAAATATTGCATCAGAAAAGGTGCTAGCAATGTAAGTACAAAAATATAGTTGGTAAGCTTGTTTAATGTATCGAGGGAGAGTGTTAGGCAAATAGGGAAAGTCAAATATAGGGAATAAACAAATGAGAAATGTTAATAGGGAAAGCAATGATGTTACAATACATCTAGAGTTGCTATTGTCTAACAAACTCAAAATTAAATGTAACTAAGAAACACTCTTGTTTCCAGTTGATTCTTAATTCAAACGTTATTCACGTATGACAAAGATTCATAGAATATGTGCATGTGAACGAAATTAACGTTAGCATCGAGCGGGATTCTCATATTCAAAAGTTCCGTCGAATACTGCCTCAAGGTCGACTAAAGTGGGAGGCGTAGGCACCAGGCGAATTTTGAGGTGTCAAGTTATCAAGCAATAATAGAGCAACGACAGTTTGCAAATGGCGGCGATTGTTATTGAATTGTTGTTACTGCTAATTTGTATATTGTTTTATCGCAAGCATATAAACAAGAGTGATTAGACTACTTTAAATAGTAAAGTTTCTTAAGCGACAGCACTGTCTTTGTAAATTGGCCGATACGCAATTAGACCTTGTACTAATTGCATTCTCTAATGATGCATAAAATCATCAGACGGAAAACAATTTTATCATTTATATTGTTGATAATAATAAGTAATTTGTGGGTTTTTACAAATGAAATGTTATTACTTGGCTTTTACTAGTGTTTGCCGAGTAATGAAAACATTTTCTCGTGACACGCATTGATAATAATAAGTCATTTGCGTGTTTTTACGAACGAAATGTTATTACTTGGCTTTTAGTAGTGTTTGCCGAGTAATGAAAACATTTTCTCATCACACGCGAGGGCATTTTGGCACATTTTATAATGCAATTTACATAGAGATAGCGTAGCACACGATCTTACGAGACACATGGCAGTTTAGTACTAAAACCACAAAATCAAAGAAAATACAATTGGCTTATTTTTGGCTTGCCACTTTGAGATTTCTATCAAACGTCTCTAAATATTGACAGTCATTGATTGACATCCTTTCTCTACTGTAATGTACTTTTATTGTGGCCACACTAGCCACACAATAATAGTAAATATGTTAAACGTAAGTTCTCGTCTTTATTGTAAGAGTACAATGGATTCAATAAGTAATATTATTTGTCTCGGTAGCGACTGATTATACTGGAAGTTAGAATGGTTCTGGCCGCGGCCGTACACCGGACCGCTGTCCCGGCTCGTATGCCCGATCGGCAATGTTCGGCGACCCGAGCATTCCCGAATTACTACATAGATACAAATGCGATATAATTGCATATATCACACCCTTCCCCCTGTAAATCAGTCACTACATATTTAAGTATTTCAAGTATTTCATGATACTATATAATTCAAACACTGTAAATATTATACTGATATTTCACTCAAGTTCTTATAATGTTTTTTCATAAACACATCATTATTAATATTTCACACAAAATTATATTAAGTTAGAAGGCTTTCCGTTCCTTCCTTGTGGACTATCTTGGGCGGAGTCTCCCCAACCAGGGATTTGAACTTTGACTTGGACCAGCGATTGCCGTGTCTGTGACCTCCGGTGACCTCTCTCCTCCCTCCGCAAATCTGAAATCAGGAGAAAACACCGTTAACTCACTCCACAGATTGGATAACTCTTTCTCAGAGTGCTCAGTCCTCGTGTCATCAGACGCGGAATCTGGCAAATCTGACTCAACATCACTCCAAGACACTGATAAGTTCCTCATCTGATCCACATGACGTTTCCAAATTAATTGAGAATCACAAGTTTTTACCAAATATAATTTTTTTCCAATTTTATCTGTAACAATTCCCTTTACCCATGTAAATTTATTATTCTTCCTGAAATCTTTAACTAAACATTTTTGTCCCACAATAAAATTTCTTGTTTTTACACCACCATAATACTTAGATTGTTTACGTTGATTTGCCTCAATATTCTTATTCGCCAAATCATGTTGTTTTGACACAACCCGTTCATTCTCTTTCGGAATGAGACTGTCAAAAGTAGATCTAAGTTTCCTACCAAACAATAAAACTGCTGGCTCGACTCCCGTCGTACAATGTGGAGTATTCCTATAATCGGACAAAAAATGTAACAATTTATCCTTGTAATCAACCTGAAATTTATTTCCTACCATAAGTTTTTTAAGAAAACTCTTAGTAGTTTTCACTGAATTTTCAGCGATCCCATTACTTTTTGGGTGCATAACTGGAGATGACATGAATTTAATATTGTTTTCCCGAAGAAACTGTTGGAAAATTTCACTCGTAAAACAAGTTCCGTTATCTGACACTATGAGTTCAGGGTAGCCAAAATTTGAAAATAATTTCCTCAATTCAAATATAGTATTAGCTGAATCTGCCCTTTGAACTTCAATACAGTCAACCCATTTAGTGAATGAGTCGCAGATGACCAGAAACATTTTCCCTGCCAGCGGTCCACTATAATCCAGGTGTAACCTACTCCAGACCTTCCCAGAATTAGGCCATACCGATAATTGACTCTTTGGCGGAGATTGTTTCGTCGACGCGCATTCTGGACATTCCTGAACAATTTTCTCTAAATCTTTGCTCAGCGATGACCACCAGAAATAACCCTTTGCTAACCCTTTCATCTTAACAATACCTAAGTGTGAACGATGCACGAGCTCTAACACTTTTTTATGCAACGAACTTGGAACAATAATTCTATGTTGCCAAAATAAACAATCCTTAACAATCGAAAGTTCGTTCCTTTTTATCCAGAATTTCCATAATTCCTCCTCGCGTTTAACACGTTTGGGCCACCCTTGCCTTAAACACGTCATTACGCCTTGAATGACCGTATCTACTTTAGTGGCTTCCCTAATCGAATTAACGTCAAGATGTTCACAATTGCTAACAAAACTTACGAACTCAGACCCGTAGTCTTCTTTGAATTCCTCAACTGACGATTCTAAAGGTAGTCGAGATAGGAAATCCGCTTGATTTTTGCACGATCTTACGAATTCCGTTTTATAAGAAAACCCTGCTAAAATAATTCCATACCTTTGCAATCTGTTTGCGGCTAGAACAGGAATATTCTTGTGCTCACCGAGAATTCTCATCAGAGGCAGATTATCAACACACAACGTGAATTCTCTGCCATATAAGTATTGAAAAAATTTATTCAAACCGAACACTATAGCTAAAGCCTCTAAATCTAAGATGCTATATTTCTTTTCCGCGCTATTTAAACTTCTAGATGCAAACGCTATAGGTCGCAACGTACCGTTTGCGAATGAGTGACATAGACACGCCCCCAGACCGGATGTACTCGCGTCCGTAAAAAGTTTAACCGGAAGGTGCGGAATGTAATTTGTCAAAATCGTATTTTTACTCATCAAATTCTTTATTGTATCTACTGCGTTAGCGCATTCTCTAGAAAAAAACCATTTGACATCTTTCTTTAAAAGATTGTGAAGTGGTTCTAGAATTGATGACATGTTAGGTATAAAATTCCGGTAAAAACTGAAAAATCCTAGTAAACTTTTAAGTTGATGAACGTCCGTCGGATAAGGTGCATTCTTAATGGCTTCTAATTTATCCGTTTGAGGTTGGATTCCCTTTTCGGAAATGATGTACCCCAAAAATTCTAACTCTTTTACAAAAAATTGACATTTTTCCGTATTTACACATAAACCGCAATCTTGTAGTCGTTTACAGACTGCCATGATATTATCCATTAGATCCTTTTCGTTGATCCCTGAGATAATAATGTCATCTAAGTAAAATGCCACGCCTTTTAACCCTTGCAAACAACTTGCAATTGTTCTAGCAAAAATTGCCGGAGCAGATTTAAATCCAAACACAAGTCTATTGTAAACAAACAATCCTAAATGTGTATTAATCGTTGTAAATTTCTTACAGCTATCCTGCAGTTCTAACTGTGAATAAGCTTGTTTTAAATCCAGTTTTGCAAAAATTTTCCCCGAACTAACCTTGTGGATAACCTCTTCGATCCTAGGTAGCGGGTATTTCTCTAACTCTGTAATAAGATTTAAACTTCGTTTATAATCTACACAAATACGAATCTCGCCGTTTTTCTTTACTACCGGAACGATGGGAGATGCATACTCACTGCTTTTCACTGGCGAAATAATACCATCCCTCACCATTGATTTAAGTTCACATTCGATCTTATCTCTAATAGCGAACGGTACCGGTCTAGCATTACAGAAAAAAGGATCCGCATCTTTCTTTACTTTAAAATTCACTTTGAATTTATTAAATCGACCTAGTTTCTTGTCGAAAACTTCTGGAAATTTATTTTTAATTTTATCAATTTTCTCTTTTTCCGATGAAACTGAATTGATAGAATTTTGTTTTGAAACAATGTTGAGGTTAAAGATTTCCATGAAATCTCTTCCCACAATCATTTCCGAACCGCTTGTTACAACGACAAAGGTTATTAACCTAACTAGATTATTGTATTCGACCTTGAAATTTGCATTACCCACAACAGTCAACATATTCCCGTCGTAACCTGAAATTTTTCGTGTTTCGGGTGACAACTCTATATTACTGAAATGTTTACAAAACAATGTCTCCGGAATGACACAAACTGATGATCCTGAATCAATCATCGCTTCGAAGGATTTCCCATTTAATTTCAATTGTGCCTTGATTGCCTTAACAAAAGCTACATTTTCAATATTTTCATTATTACAATTCATAACTGATTTTACTGACCCGTTTTTACAAAATCTCTGTAAATGACCCAATTTACCGCAAGAATAACATTTAGCTTGCTTAAACTTACAGTTATGAGTGTCATGATTTGATTTCCCACAGATCTTACACTTTTTTAGTGATGAACCGGTTTTAACTTGTTTATCCGACCTACATGAATCGGAACTATTCGACCGATAATAAAGTTTTCGCGCCGGAGAAGCCGATTTTCCAAATCTCTTTACCGAATTTATTTCTCGCGCCGGAGAAGCCGATCTTCCAAATTCCTTTACCGAATTTACTTCCAACTTCATCTTGATTGAATCGACCTCAGGACCTTTCGCGGTCACTGCAAGTTCAACTAGTTGATTAAAGTTTTGTTTAGGCCCTTCAACAAACAATTTTACCCGTACAGGGCCCGGAAGTAGACCGATTGCAAACACGTCTACAAGATTATCCTCCAGCCTGTTTCCGAACTGACAGAATGAGCTGAGCCCTCGAATTCTTGCGGCGAAATCCCTTATCGATTCGTTATGATTCTGTTTAGCTTGGAAAAATGATTCCCGCTCTTGAAAAAGAGATCTACATTTACCACAATGTTTTTTTAGCAACTCAATTAATTTCTCAAACGTAACATCTGTGATTTTAATCGGGAAACATAAGTTGGACAGAAGAGTCAAGGTCTCCGTTTCAAGCGAGTTTATCAGATAAGCCTTTTTCTTAATCTCGGTAATGTCATCATGTAACACGAGAAACTGCTCTAATCTGAGTTGAAACACATCCCAATCTCCGTTTATGTGAGAGAACGGTGGAATTCTCGCCGATTCCATCTTCACAAAAGGAAAAAAAATAATCACGCGAAGCTACGACAACAATACTACCCCGGAAAAAATTACAAAAAACCCAGACAAATCCTCCACAAGAAAGAAAAGAAAAACCTATCTTAGAAATTGCGGTTGCAACGTCTCCAGATTGTTTCCTCTTGATGAGTGAGTGACCTTCCTCGACACTAGCACTGTTTGCCTTGTAAGAATGCCTTCCCTCGGCACTCCCTCGGAACTTCACCTTCGTGGAAAGGCTCTGTTGAGCCCCAAAAACGACCACCGCCTCTTGCTTCTGAGTACCCTTGGATGGTACTCCAGAACTCTGACTGTGGCTCCAGGAATAGCCAGAGATATCCTCGGTTTGTTCTGCCGGTCCTTTCACTCGGTCAGACAAACCCAAAAAATACTCCAATGTTCCGCCTCGGCTGTAGGTAGCCTTGAAAAATTTTTCGGGGTGACTTAGCTCTCCCCGCTTTGGTAATTTTTTTTTTGTGATCCAATTTGGTAATCCAATATTGTACTTTAATACGGCTGCGCCAATTGTAATGTACTTTTATTGTGGCCACACTAGCCACACAATAATAGTAAATATGTTAAACGTAAGTTCTCGTCTTTATTGTAAGAGTACAATGGATTCAATAAGTAATATTATTTGTCTCGGTAGCGACTGATTATACTGGAAGTTAGAATGGTTCTGGCCGCGGCCGTACACCGGACCGCTGTCCCGGCTCGTATGCCCGATCGGCAATGTTCGGCGACCCGAGCATTCCCGAATTACTACATAGATACAAATGCGATATAATTGCATATATCACACCAAGAGTGTAGTTACACTAATGTTAATTAAAATGAACTTAGCAAAACTCTTGATAAAAAAAATGGTCTTGAAAGGCATAACAAATATGACTTAGGTAGTAGTCAAAATTCTGAAGACATAAATACCTTGAATAATCATGTTAATGCTTGTGTCATCTGAGCCGAATGCATTGGTGGCTACGCAAGTAAAGAGCGCACTATCTCCACGTTCAGTCCTCTTAATAGACAGGTCGGATCGCACTCCTCCGGGCAGAATTTCTTCTCGGATCGTGTACCGGCTGTCGCTCTTGGGGTCCAGTCGCTTGTTGTTCATGTTCCACAAGATGCCGATGGGCTTCTCTCCAAGGGCTTCGCATTGCAGCACGGCGGGTTCGCTTCGTCGAGCAGTTTGGTTCCTTTGCTTGATGTCAAACTGGGGAGGAGCTATAAAACAAAAGTTATTAAAAACAAATGAATGATATAAATTTAAATTAATAAATTACTTTGTTTTTACCACTTTTATTATTTACAAAACCAATTCATTGATACCATTGTCTATGTCCATTCTTTTTCAATTGACACCATTGTCTACGTCTATTATTTATAATTAGTATCAATAAAAAACCCTGAAGAAGTGAGCATTGCTCACGAAACATGTTGGTTATGTAAATAATAAAAGTGGTAAAAACGAAGTAATTTATTAATTTAAATCAAAATGGTGCCACAAAATAAGTTTGCTGTGTTAGAAGAAATGAATGATAGTTATTTTAAGATAAAAAAAGTACTTTGAACTTTGAATAGAAACAGTTGAAGATTCAGCATTATTTGCCTATATTTTATATGCCTGTAGATAGGAACCTTCTAATGAATTTAAAAAAAAATCTAATTTTGAATTCAATTCTAATAAAACAAGGGTACCTACAGTCTATTTTTTTTATCCGTGGTAAACAATTTTGACATCCAGTCTGTGTGTACGATTGCTTCTCAAAACTCTTTGCATTTATGAACAAATTAGAGAGTTATAGTCGAACAGATACCAAATGCACTCCCAAAATTTCACACGGGGATTAACGAACAGTCAAAACTCCGAAAAACCCAAACTCGAAAGGCACTCCACCATTATGTTATTAATATTTTTATATTTTTCATTTCTTATTATTTATACGTCCCTCGTAAATTCCTATTTTCGAAAATACACTAAACTGGATTCTAAAAACAATATTTCAGACGATACCTAATAATTACACGCTGCGAAACAACATTTAGAAATTCCATTGGCGGTTATCCCCGTGAATTAGGCGACTAAATCCTTTGGAAATTCCATTGTTATTTATATCATGCTACTTACTGTAAAAGCAAACAATTAATGATTCCACATTCTGTAGTAAGTACTGTATTGACTTCATAAGATCAAAAACCAGTCCATTACTTTATTTTCGATTTAATACCTATACTTTATTAATGTCATTTTGACTCCGTTTATTTAATCGGTGTGATTGTAATTACATTTGTGTGATTTAATATCAACGATGCGAATTGCAGGCAGGTGAAAAAACGATAGTTTATAATGTTATCAAGTTTTTCCAAAAAATCTGTGACAATCCAGAATACATCAAAACATTGAACTTCAAGCAAGTACATTAATTGGCAGCAGGACTGACGACATCCATACATTTATTGGCAGCAGGCTTGCGGCCTCAACGGGATTGGAAGATTTTAAAAAGGATGTTGTGAGTCGCAGTGTGATGGAATTTTATGACAATGGACAATATCCCACTCTTACAAATCTTAACAAAGTTCTGGTGGATAATTTTTTTTTTTTGATCTCATGAGTCATTGCGATGTATTTTGCATGATATTGATTTAAAATTTAAAAAACGCAAAGATGGAAGCAAGTAGGTATTTAATGGGAAGTTTAGACATTGCTACAGCGCGTGTAAACTTTTTGAGAAAAAATGAATCAAAATGAAAATGAACTAGCGACGGACGGCAAATAGTCTATTTGGACGAGACTTGGGTGAATCAAAATCATTCGATTACACACATGTGGCAAAATAGTGAGGGCAATGGGGGTTTAAAAGTGCCAGTTGAAAAAGGAAGCCGGCTGATCATTTTGCATTGTGGTTCAGCAAAAACGGGTTTTATCACGGGGAGTAAATTTATATTCTGTACGAAAAAGATTATGTCGAATACAGATTACCATTCTGAAATGAATTCCAAAGTCATCAAAAATTGGTTTGAAAATCAGTTTGTGACATTCCTCGAAGAACTCTCTGTAATTGGAATGTAAAATAAATATTTTTTAATCACCAATAAAAATTTACCGATGTAACAAGTTCATTGTATTCTAAAAAGTATGTTGTTTTATGTTGATGATCACATTTAGGTATTTTTGTCTTTAAAAAAACTAATTTGTAAAATCCCAGCCGGGGGTAAAAATGAAATATTATTAAAATTAAAATATCTCATAAATTGGTTACCGCTTTATTAATTAGAATCTGATAAAAACTGTCTAAGAAATTTCTTGTTTCTGAAATATATATATGTAATATGAGTTACCGGACACCTTGTAGGTATTTTTAAACACCTACGCATTTTCATTCAATCCTTATTCAGACTTAAATTCAGTCCCGAACATAATAAAAACATTTTGTTTAGTAAAATTAATTTTAAGTTGTGAACCTTCTCGCGTTGCTTTACCTGTAAATTTTATTACTGACTTTGGACTTTGACCGTTCACTTAGTTTCTGTTTGACTATAGTTAATTGATATCTGTTAATGTTTACCTTGTACGCTAATCAGTATAACGGCAGACAGACCGGATCCAATTCCATTCACAGCTTCGCATAGGTAATATCCTTCATTTGTTTTTTGAATGTTTGAAATAGACAGAGTTCCATCTTCAACTTTAATGTTGGTATTATTAGGCTTAAGATCTTTGTAATCTCCAGGCGTGTCTCCTGTAATATAAATAAAGTGTTGCATTAATTCAATATTAATCATCTTTGTATACATATAACAAAAAGGGTAAAGTACTTAATTAGTACCTAATAAAAATAGGAACAAAATCAATAAATCTTAACACACTTTGTGCGGGAAGGGTAGTTCTATCTCGCCGGTCCTACTTGAATGTTTGGAAAGACATTGCTGTCAAATATTTTTATATGCTTATTATACGTACACCAGTCTCTAAGAGTCCCAACTATATGTAAATGTATAAAAAATACAAATATGTAAATGTATATGTGATACAAGATGGGAAATCTTCTTATCTCCTTGTCTTTTGTGAGGAAAAATATTTCATCAAAAGGAAACTTACACTTTGGCACTGGAGATGAGCAAATTGTTCTTTTTTGCAATGATTTGTACTGTAGTGAAAAATATTTTTTTGTTATGTAGTAAATACACACATTTTTTACAATTTTTGACAATACTTTTATAGTTGGGGTGTGGTGAGTACTGTATAAAAAAAATTCATTCAAGTGTGCATATTATTTTCAAAGATATATCGGTTTAAAACAAATTCCATTTTCTCGAACGGGTTCCTTGTTTTCGCCCGCCTGAAGTGTGTTAATACATAAAAATTAATGTTTCTTTGTTTGTCACTTATGCATTTCTAAACCATTCATAATATTGCGAGGAAACTTTGGTGATTTATTGTGCACATGCCCGCAAAGGTTTCTATTTATAATGGTGAGCTCTGGCGTTATGAAATTATTTCCTACATCATTCTTCCGATTGCGATGAAACTTTGGTGAGTTGTTGTGCGTATGCCCGTGCAAAGGTTTTTATATATACTGGTGAGCTATGGCATTATGAAATTTGTATAAAAATTTTACAATAGGTGGTGTTTGAAAAATGGATGTATTTCATTATAGTTTAGCGGCAAGGAAGGAGGCAGAGAAACGCAGGAGGGGAAGGGAGTGCGGGAGGGGAATGGGGGTGGGAACGGGGACGCATGGGAAAGAATATGCAGGGCAGGGATGAAAGTGGTGTGTTTTGAAGAGGGAGTGGCAAAGGGAGGAATTGCAAAGGAGACATTGTAGCAGTAGGGGATAGCAGGGGGCAAATTTGGAAAATCCAAGATTCTCACGCAGATGTAACCTGATCGGAAAACCTTCTGATTTATTCGTGTTCGCAACATTCAGAAAAACAAAAAATATTGTGTGTCCAAAAGGACTTTCTTTGAGTGGCATCGCAACACATGCCGGGCTCTCGCTAGTAAATAAATAAAATAAAAAACTTACCTTCGGCCCTCTTCCATGTGACCTGGGGCCTAGGGAAGCCATCAGCCTTGCACTCTACTTGAGCATCTGAACCCTGAGCAAAAGCTTTATCAGTTGGTTCAAGAATCCAACGAGGGGGAACTGAAATGTTCAAACGCGTTATAGAAGGTCCTCACTTTCTAAAAGGTTGTCAATATTTTGTTTTCTAAGTTACTTACGTTGATTGTTTCATATTTTATTTTAAAACTTTGTACATTTTCTGCTTTTTTCACTTTGTGTCATGTTCAAAGCACCAAAAGAAAAAGTTTTTTTTATTGTTGAAAATATTTGTTTTTAAGCAAAATTAAGATAATAAATCATATGAATCAATCAACATACTAAAATACTGGCCCTAAGCTATTTCTAATTTTTTTTTTTATAAAAAGTTTAGATTTTACATTAATTGTAAAAAAAATACAATTAGCATTAATTTTTAAATATTTCATTTTTTAAATAATTTTGATCTAAACTGGCTACATATTTCATAACTTAAGTTGTAGAATACATTGAAGAAGAGAAATTGATTTATTTTTGTCTGTGATGAACGGAAGATGTAAAAAAAGAAAAACAAATTATACAAGAGCACAGGACGTATCTACACAATGATGCAACAATAAAAATATCAATGGACTCTTCTTCAATTTGCAAACATTAACATATAAATTGCAAATAAAACCTGATAATAACATCCCCCAACAGTTATGACAATAAAGCAAAGCGTTATAATCTAAATGATGATGATTATGTAAGCATTTACCCAAAATTACGTTTGTTTATTATTTGAATATATTATAAAAGTGGGTACGCTTCTGAGAGTAAAGCTATATTTGTATGTATTTCCTCAGATTGATGTGTAAATTTGACTTTTATTCTCAGTCAAGTAAAATAATTATTGTAAAGTTTTATTTGCAATACACCAAGTAAACAAAATAAACCAAAATAATAAATAAGGGACCAACTAAATTGGGAATAAAATGATATAAATTAAGAAGCTATTGTCTATGAACTGGCACACAAACATAGACATACAGTAATATATGTATTAGTGTTGTTCTACAATATTGTTAGTTGATAGACACTTATTTCATGCATGCTTTAGTCATACAAATAATAAAATAAAGAAACAGGGAAGAGGAACAGAAGGAAACCCTGACATCATATGAGTAGCATGTATAGTCAACAGTGCTGAGTTATCTTAGCTGGCAAACAAACAAGTGTCAGACAATAAAGTTTGGTGATATTGAAATTCAATCGAAAATAATTCAAACCATATTTTAAAACATAAAACGCAAGTATCCACAGACTAGATTTTACTGGCCATTTGAATTAAAATAAAATGAATAAATAATAAGAACGAAAGAAGGAAATATCTACAATAGAGTTGTTTGAATGAGACTTGTGTTACCCTTCACAACAAGGGAAGCAGTGGAAATAGAATGGCCAGCGGGGTTAGAAGCCCGACAGGTGTAAGAACCCGCGTGGCGTGAGGTGACATTCTGGGCGATGAGCAGGCTGGTCTGCCGGCCTACACTCACTATACTAATCCCCATGGAAGGTGTGATCTGATTATCGTTCAGTAACCACTCAAACACCAGCGGGAAATCCCCTTTGGTCACAATACACGTCAGTTGTGCGTAATCCCCCTCGGATGCGTATTCGGACGTGAAAGACATGGGTTGTGTTTGTGGCATTTCTGTGAAGGTTAGACATAATCCCAAAGCATATTGATTATTCACATAAAGCTACCAGTGAACAGAACAAATGATGACAAGCGGGCACAGAAGAGGTGCGCTACACTAAGCAAAGAAGCTGTCACGAAACGAACCCTTAACTTTTAGCATGGCGGAATAGCGGGACTCCCCAGCCTCGTTGGAAGCGACACACGTGTAATTCCCCGCATCGGGCAGGCTCACCTGTCTTAAAGACAGGATGGAAGTATAATCATCGACACGTTGCGTCATTTTAAAGTTAGCGGGAATGATTTCTTCATTCTTTAGCCAGTATATCTGTAGGGGAAGATCAGCCACGAGAACAGTACACATCACGCGCGCCGAAGCTCCGCCGTTTACTCCTTGTGCATGGAAACTAAATGGTTCTATTTCTGGCAAAACTGGATTTCAAAAAATAGGGTTAACACTACCAAACATGGGCATTCTGGATTGTATAGAATTATCAAGGATGGGCGATATCTAAGTACTACTCGTAGGTAGATATCTCACAAATACATCGGCAGATCTGTTTGATTTCTTTGAAGAATATTGTCCTAATAAAACAAACTAAATATTATGTATATTAACATGCATTTACAAAGCGGTACAGATCTTCGGGATATTCCGAACATATCAATGCCTGAGAAGGAATAAATACCATGAATTTCCAGACTGGCAGTATAATTTACAACTCCAACAGGATTTTTCACAGAACATGTATAATTGCCGCTATGCCCCCAATTAGCAGGATCTACCAAGAGCAAGCTAGCTTTGAAGCCTATTTTAGTAGTGGAGATTCCATTTTGAGAACTCAAGTGAAAAGCTTGGAAGCTCCAACTGATATCCATGGGCAGATCGCCCTGGGACACAAGGCAAGTGACTTGGGCTGCTTGTCCCGCAAAGATCGGAGATTCAAATTCAAATGGCACAATACGGGGGCGGACTGCAAACAAAACCTCACCATAAAACACCAGGCCATAAGGGGAAGAACATGCAGACAGTATTGCTATTGCCGTAGGAATGAATGTCAAGTGGTGCCATTGTAACGTTTAGTGTTTAGGAAAAACATAAATATTAGTACATCAGGATGTTGTTACATATTATATTTTGTGCCCTTGAATGTATACAAAATTATAAGGTGACGTTAATGATGGTTACGATTATATATTATTTATCAAGGTCATGTTATTTAAATTGAGCACATGCCATTTACAACGAGTGTAGCAGCAAACTCTGCTCTCCCAGCTACGTTCTTTACTATGCATGTGTAATTCCCCTGGTGATTGGCCGTTACTGCGTTTATCATCAGGACACTAGACCGGGGGCCCAAGGGGGTGGTAATGATGTCCTTGGGGAGGTTCGAGTCCATTATGTCACTACTGAATGTCCAAGAGATATCTAACGGAGCATCTCCCTTGGTGGCGAGGCAGTTTACCTGAACCGCATCTCCGGGATTGAATGCAACATCACCAAATGTAAAAGGTACTATCAATGGAGGAACTACGAAAAAAATAAAAATATAATATATGAATAAAAAAAATACTGATTATTTTATGGGCAGCTTCGAACCATTTACTATCAGAGTTGTGGAGTGTGTGGCACTACCCGCAGTATTTGTTCCCACACATGTATAATTGCCGGCGTGTTTTCCCGTAGTGGATTCGATAGAGAGGACGCTGCTCCGTGGACTTATCTGATTGACAGTAACACCAGAAGTCTTGGTGATAGCTTCCTCGTTGATCAGCCAATTGATATTGATGGGCTGATCACCATGCGTTATCGAACATTGGAGAGTAAAAAAGTCCCCCAGATACGCAGGATCAGTTCCAGCCGAAAACGGTGCTATTTTAGGTGGAACTAAAGATAAGGAAATGATAAATAAATAATTCTAATAAACTAGTCAGGATGATAATTATTGCAGTTAGAACATTGAAAAAACCATTACCTATACTACCTTAAACTTTCAGTAAAGGAGACAAACCATTGACAATTAGGAGGGCTGTATAGGACACTTTTCCAGCCTTATTTTCACTAACGCATGTATAATTTCCCGCATGGTTGGCAGTGACGGCGTCAACCACCAATATGCTACTTCTTTTAGAATTGGAGATAGTGTATGCGGAGTTCCGAGAGGATATGATGTTACCATTGAGGCTCCAAGTAATACTAATGGGAAGGTCACCATGGGTCACAGTGCAAGCTGCTTGCACATACTCCCCTAGGTGGGAGGGGTCATCACCAAAGGTAAATTGGACTATTTTCGGGGGAACTGTGGAACATGAGTCAGTGGAATTAATTCAAAGAAATCATGATTGAAAATAACAATTTATCATTATTTTTCAATCAAATTATTAGTTAGTTTTCCAGGGTTGTTAATTTATATTGTTAATGACGAATGTGAGAAAATCGCAAAAACAACCACCTAAATGACATCTCCTTTCTTTTCATAAAAATTCTATTGATAAACTCAAACTTTTCATATTTCTAGAACGTTCCTACACTTCACATCAACTAAGAAACGTGTTCATCACTTCTCATATTTATGTATATCCTATTAAACATTTGCTGAAAAAGCCTTGTAAATATACAAAATAATACACAGGGAACTGACGCATTACAAAAAGGATAAAGGACAGCTCAATGGATAAAGTTATCACAGAATCAAAAAAAATTAATTCAACAGAATGAATAACGAAAACTTTTTTTGATAATCTACTAATAAATACCATTGACAATTAATTCAGAGGAAAAGTTAGCTTTTCCCGCAACGTTTTCCGCTTTGCACGTGTAAAATCCAGCGTGAGAATCTGACACAGTCCCTATACTCAGAATAGCGCTACGGTCACCAATATTGATTACTGTAATGCCCATGTGGGGTTTGATCGCCTCGTGGTTAAAAAGCCAGAACAAATTTAGTGGACGGTCGCCTTCTATCACGGAACAAGGTTGGGTCACCACTTGACCAGGGTTGAGGGCCTTTTCTCCAAAAGAAAAAGGTTGCAATGTGGGTGGAACTGCATCATAAAAGCAAAATAACGGGTATCAAGGGAAATAAAGGTAAATGTGTATAAAAATAATAAACAGGGTTCAAAAATGAAGCTGTAACATGTTGTAAGTGCAAGTACCATTAACATGGAGGTAAGCAGTATGCTGAGATACACCAGCTGCGTTGGATGCAATGCATGTGTAATTCCCACTATGCCTCCCCGTTACAGAGTAAATGGTGAGTAAAGATGTTTTGTCATTGACTTTTGTTATTACAATTTTATGATTTGATAGATTCGTTTCATCGTTGAAAACCCACTTAATATCAATAGGAGTATCCCCTTTAGCTACAAAGCAATTAAGCTGAATCGACTCTCCAGCAAAAACGGCTTCATCCAATTGAAATGGCACAATGTGAGGAGTAACTGTAGATATAAAATATAATCAAGTGATAGATTATTATATACAAGAGATTCAAGGGATTAATTATGTATTCAGCATTCTTTGTACCGATTTTCCATGTAGGTTTTGTGTTTTCATGGATTGGTATATTGTGTGTGTTTGGTACGCTTATGTTTAATTTTTTGGGAAGCCTTGGCATTCATTTTAACCTTGCAGAAAGTATAGTGTTCTTATTAGTTATATTTGAGTAAATCTGACCCATGCAATATAACTAAAAGGGAGGAATGCAGATCCTGCCAATGTCTGGAAATTAAATAAAAAGGCACTTTCTAGATGAGAAAAGTGTAGAGAAGCTGGATAAAACAAAAATTAAGGCGCGTTCGGCAAAATTGAGGGAGATACAGCCGTTCAAAGTAGGTATAAATAAAATTTCACTTCGCGAACCGATACTGTCAGTCTGCCCGCCATTTTAAAAGACGTATAAATCTGTAAACTAAATACTACCTTAAAGTTGGTAGCACTCGTAATCGTCCTAAAGAAAGTGCCCCTTTATAACGCCTACTCGCGTCAAGGCAAGAAAAACATCCCAGTTTTCAAGTAGTTCAGCGGCTACGCTAGGTTTGTGTAACATGGTTTGTGATTCAAAAGAAAGTGCCCCTTTATAACGCCTACTCGCGTCAAGGCAAGAAAAACATCCCAGTTTTCAAGTAGTTCAGCGGCTACGCTAGGTTTGTGTAACATGGTTTGTGATTCTGGCGTACTATTAATTCTGTTTTTCATAATTACGCGCCTTATCATTTATCCCACGAAGTCGGCTACAATCGTATCTAGGTTTGTATTAGGTCTGGGATACCAACATAAACAGTGAAAAAATGGCGAACGGACGGTCATAATATCAGTTCGCGAAGTGAAATTTTAAATACTTGTGAACGGCTGTATCTCCCTCAATTTTGCCGAGCACACCTTAATTTCTTTTTTATTCATCTTCTCCACACTTTTCTCATCTAGAAAGTGCCTTTTTATTAAATTCCCAGACATCGGCAGGATCTGCATTTTAGCTAACTAAAATAATAGGGGACCAACTTGAATATTATTGTACTATGTGTAATGATAAATAACTGGGTTAAGTAAGCACAAATATGAGTAATGTAAATTTGGTAACATCAGTGATAATCATATTGTGAAATAATACCAATAACACGAACTGTCGCAGTATAGGTAGATATTCCTGCAATATTTTTCGCAATGCATGTGTAATTTCCACTGTGGCTCCCCATTATCGGAGATATTGATAGAAGTGATGTCCTATCACCAACTTTCATAGTAGTTATGCCGAGATGTGTTGACATTTCTTGACCGTGAAAATTCCAGGAGATATCTATTGGCGTATCTCCCTTACTGATGTGACACGTCAGTTGAACCGACTCTCCAGAGAAAACAGATTCGTCTAATTCGAAAGGCATTATGTGGGGGGCAACTGGAGAGGAATTGAAAGACAAAATAAATAGAGAAATAAAATAACAATACAAAAACAAAATCATATCAAATAAGTTATATTAAACATAACATGAGAATCGAATGTCTACCATGGACTTGCAAAATCGTAGAATACGTGGCTGTCCCAGCATGGTTCTTAGCAACGCAAGTATAATTTCCACTATGGCTTCCCTTTATTGAAGAAATTGTTAGAATAGATGTTCGATCTCCCATTTTGGTAGTTGTGATTCCCAAATTAGAAGATACCGCCAAGCCGTGAAAATGCCAAGAAATGTCTATCGGAGTATCACCCTTTGAGATGTGACAGTAGAGTTGAATAGATTCTCCCGAGAACTGAGCTTGATCTATGTCGAATGGTAATATGTTTGGTGCAACTGTAGAAAATAATATAACGTGCGTCAAAACAGGGTCGATAAAGGTTTGGTAAAGTAAATTTTTGTGAGTGAGATTCTGACACAGTCCCAATACTAAGAATGGCGCTACGGATACCAAAATTGATTACTGCGATGCCGATTTGCTCGCCTACTGGTTACAAAAGCCAGAACAAATTTAGTGGACGGTCGTCTTCTATCACGGAACAAGGTTGGGGCCTTTTTTCTCAAAGAAAAAGGTTGCAATGTGGGTGGAACTGCATCACAAAAGCAAAATAACGGGTATCAAGGGAAATAAAGGTAAATATGTATAAAAAATAATAAACAGGGTTGAAAAATGAAGCTTGAACATGTTGTAAGTGCAAATACCATTAACATGGAGGTAAGCAGTATGCCGAGATACACCAGCTGCGTTGGATGCAATGCACGTGTAATTCCCGCTATGCCTCCCCGTTACAGAATTAATGCTGAGTAAAGATGTTTTGTCATTGACTTTAGCTGTTACAATTTTAAGATTCAACAGATTTGTATCATCATTGAAAACCCACTTGATATCAATAGGATTATCCCCTTTGGCTACATAGCAGTTAAGTTGAATTGACTCTCCAGCAAAAACAGCTTCATCCAATTGAAATGGCATAATGTGGGGAGTAACTGTAGAATTAAAAATAATCAAGTGATAGATTATTATACAATAAACAAGAGGTTCAATGGATTAATTATGTTCTTTGTACCGATTTTCCATGTAGGTTTTGTGTTTTCATAGGTAGGTAAAGTACACTGAAGCTGACCTGAAGTTGATATGATCCATTCTCACGCAGGTATAGTCAAACATTAAGTTTATCGCAAAGCAAATAAAATAGTCTTTTTACATATTTATTTATTACAGAAATTTCATAAAATAAAATTTTGTTGTTTAGTCCAGTGGTAAAATCCTTTCAATGAAATCCAATTATCGATTTGTGCTTGGATCTTTTCATCAACGGTGAATATCCTGAGCCTTGCAATTATGGACTAATTTTATAATGTTTAGTTCACTGGGCGGCCATTGTTATTAGTGATGTGAAAGTTTTAAGGTTAGTTAAGGAAAGATGTCAATTTATCATTTTTTTTTACGAAGTAGTTGTTAAAATGCATTATTTTTCGATTTCGGTTACTTACGTAGTTGTTTCACTTTTTTTGTAAATTTACCAAAATCACCAATTCTACTACATATTGATGCTATAAAATTGTTGTATAAGACTCCTTTGACTTAATTGCGTTGGCTTTACAATGACTGACCGTAAGCGAAAGAGAAAGCTGCGTAAAACATATGTGCGACAGAGAAAGGCATAGACGAACACTGTTGAATGAATCAGGGAAGCAGGGACCACCTCTCTTCCTTCCTGTGCACACCGCATGCCACCTTTCGGACCTAAAACTCGCCTATTGCGACAATGTCTGTATCAACGTCTGGTCAGCTTTAAAATTTAGAGCATACTTTATTTTGTGTGTGTTTGGTGTCTATACTTGACATTTGGGAAGCATTATACGTGGCATTTATTCTAACCTTGCGGAAGATGGTTATATTTGATGAAATCTGACCCATGCAATATAGGGGACTAACTTGATTATTATTTTACTATGTATAATGATAAATAACTGGGTTAAATAAGCACAAATATGAGTTGTGTAAATCTGGTAACATCAGTAATAATCATATTGTGAAATAATACCAATAACACGAACTGTTGCAGTATAGGTAGATATTCCTGCAATATTTTTCGCAATACATGTGTAATTTCCACTGTGGCTGCCCATTATCGGAGAAAGTGATAGTACTGACATCCTATCACCAACTTTGGTAGTCGTTATGCCGAGATGTGTTGACATTTCTTGGCCATGAAAGTTCCATGAAATGTCTATCGGCGTATCTCCCTTACTGATCTGACAAATCAGTTGAACAGACTCTCCAGAGAAAACAGATTCATCTAACTCAAAGGGCATTATGTGGGGGGCGACTGGAGAGGAATTGAAAAGACAAAATAATTAAAGAAATAATGTAATAATACAAACATAAAATGGTTAAATCAAATCAAACATAAGTTTAATGATAATATGAGAATCGAATGTCTACCGTGAACTTGCAAAGTCGTTGAATATGTGGCCGTCCCAGCATTGTTCTTAGCAACGCAAGTATAATTTCCACTATGGCTTCCCTTTATTGAAGAAATCATTAGAATAGATGTTCTATCTCCCAATTTGGTAGTTGTGATTCCCAAATTAGAAGATACCTCCAAACCGTGAAAATGCCAAGAAATGTCTATCGGAATATCACCCTTTGAGATGTGACAGGAGAGTTGAATAGATTCTCCCGAGAACAGAGCTTGATCTATGTCGAATGGTAATATGTTTGGTGCAACTGTAGGAAATAATATAAGGTGCGTCAAAATAGGATCGATAAAGGTTTGGTAAAGTAAATTTTTTAACAAAAACATATCCAATCTAGAATGAAATAAAATTAAAGTGTAATAGTGAAACACATATATCAAATACTTGTACCATTCACATGTAATGAGGTCGTGTAACTGACAAACCCCGCTCTATTTTTAGCAATGCAAGTGTAGTTTCCACTGTGACCGGCAGTGACGGTCGATATAGACAAGAATGATGTGCGGTCTCCCATTTTCGTAGTGGTAATACCCAAATGCGTTGACATTTCACGACCATGGAAGTTCCATGAAATGTCAATGGGCGTATCGCCTTTAGATACGTGACAGTTTAACTGCACGGACTCCCCAGCAAACACAGAGCCATCAGCTTCGAACGGGACGACATAAGGTGCAACTGTGATATAATATATGAAAATGCGATAAATATTGCTGATGGTGATTATAAAGATTGTACATAGAGGATGTGAGAAGCGTGCAGTGCAGTTAACCAAGCCTGGGTTAGTACGGTTGTATGGAAGAGACGCCTTGGCTGTACCATTCACATGAACCGAGGCAGAGTGCGTGGCGGTGCCGGCCTTGTTGGTGGCGGTGCAGGTGTAGATCCCGCTGTGAGCCGCCGTTACAGACGCAATACTCAACAGGGACGTTCGCTCCCCCGCTTTCATGGTGGTAATACCCAGATGAGATGACAACTCCCTTCCATGAAAATTCCAAGAAATTTGGAGAGGCAAATCTCCTTTGGACACATGGCACTGAAGCTGTACAGATTCTCCAGAGTAAACCATGTCCTCCAGCTCAAATGGGACAATGTGTGGCAAAACTAATGATAAAAAATATGATGTCAAAGTTGTTATTTCATAAAGGTTTACTAATTTTCCACAGCATTCGGGTACCTATAAATGGATGTACTTTTTGGTAAAGAATAAAAAAAAACTTTTCGTGGATAAATTACATGCAAAATAAAAAAGAAACCAAATAATAGAAGCATAAGGTAAACAATAGAAAAGCGTATATAGTGCAAGTACCCTGGACATTTAAGGTGGCTGTGTAGCTGGCAGTGCCGACCGAGTTAGCGGCGGTGCAAGTGTAGTTGCCGCTATGGCCGGCCATGGCCGAGGAGATTGTCAGTACCGAGGAGCGGTCTCCCACCTTGGTGGTAGAGATACCAAGGTGGGAGGACATCTCCCTTCCGTGGAAGTTCCACGTTAATACAAGCGGTTTGTCACCCTTGGGAATATGGCAATTAACCTGAACTGATTCACCGTAGAATACTGAGTCATCAAACTCAAAAGGTGATATGACGGGGGCGACTGTGAATAAATTAATAACCATCAAGTTCTCTTAAACTCCAAAACTAACTAAATATCAAGGCTTCACTACAACAATACCATTTAAACACAGCACTACTATATGACATCATGTTCTCTTTTTTTAAATACCAGTTGGTCTTCGTAATCTATAAACCACAACCTTCAGATCACGAGAATTCAAAACAGCAAATGATTTTATTAAATATGTCATTTCAATTTTGTCATATATGTATTTGTATTGCCAATTTTCCTTTCATAGATGTCCCGCCAAATTTGCAGAGGTTATGGGTGGGGTGCATATAAAGATACGGGTTAACAAAATATATTGGCTACCAAACAGGGCTAAACAATGTCTATAAGGAATAAATAAAGGTAAGATTTACCATTGACAGTAAGTTCTGCCGAATGGTTCACAGAACCGGCAATATTTTTAACGGTGCACGTATACACGCCTTGGTTATTATGAGCTACACTTTCAACGCTAAGCTGACTTGATCGCTTCGATGTTGAAATCGAAACACCATTCTGACCATTGACGATTCTGTCATCACCGCGAAACCAAGATATTTCGATTGGAAGGTCTCCTTTGTTAACTGTACATGTTACCAGTACCATTTCAAGGGCGTTCACTGGATCAGCACCAAAGTCGAAGGGAATGATTTGTGGAGAAACTGAAGGGATTCATAGAGTAAGTTGTTAGAAATATATATAACAACAATATAATAAATAAAAGTGGAAATACATGGAAATAAAATAAAAATTGTCCAGTGAAAATGCTATGAGTTAATAGTCTACCGTTGACATTGAGATGCGATGTATGCCAAACCTTTCCTGCTTCATTTTTGGCTATACATGTATAATTTCCTCTATGCACTGCTTGCACCGAGTCAATGCTGAGCATTGAAATTCTTTTACCACTCCTGGCTATCAAAATTCCATTGCTAGTGGTCAAGACTTGACCGTTTAGTTCCCACGATATTTCAAGGGGAAGATCGCCTTTGCTGACCGTGCACGTTAATGAAACTGTATCCCCGGCATTGAGTATTTCCTCACCAAAGTCAAATGGGGTCATCTGAGGTGAAACTTTAAGAAAACGGATGAAGGGAATGTAAGAAATAAAGAAAGATAGTTTTGATAAAAAAAGCTAAAGAATTAAACAGAAATTAAAACATCTTAACAACAAGAATGTTGAATGCTTGTACCGTTGACAACCAACATTGAAGTGTGATTAGCAAAACCGGCCTTGTTGGAAGCCACACAAGCGTACAGGCCACCATGTTCCGCTTTTATAGACTCAATTGTCAGAGTGTTAATTCTGTTGCTGGATCGAGTAATAGAAATGCCTTCAAACTGCTTGATTTTGATTCCATTCAAATACCAATCAATTTCCAGGGGTAGATCTCCCTTGCCAACGGTACACTGAAGTGACACCATGTCGCCCGGATTCGCAGGTTCATCGTCAAAGGTAAACGCCATGATTTGTGGTGAAACTTTGTGCATAAATTAATGTCACAGGTTAATCACAGTCTATTATGAATAATTCTGTTAGTGTTGCTTTACAGAGTGAGATACATACATATATAATGGAAATAAATATATAAAAAAAAAACAATTAAATAAAAATCAACAACTACATACAGATAAGCTGACCAAATCAGTAGGGAAGTATGTGAGACTTATTCTATACTAGGTACCATTAACATAGAGATGCGCCGAATGTTCCGATTTGCCAGCAGCGTTGCTCGCAATACACAGATAGTTGCCTTTGTGTGCCGCTTGAACGGAATCTACACTTAAAATGGAAATTCTTTTTCCACTCCTCATAATTCTAATGCTTTCTCCAGAGGTTATGTTTTCACCATTCAGGGCCCAATGAATGTATAGTGGCAAATCTCCCTTATTCACCGTGCATGTCAATGAAACCGTTTCACCAGCATTTAATGTCTCGTCACCAAAATTAAACGGGGTTATTTGTGGAGCAACTAAATGAATAAATTATACATATCAATAAATAATAATGAAATGAATAAATAGTAATAAGAGGGAGTAAAAGCAGAATTTCTTGTTGCATAACATGTACTATACCATTGACCGCCAAGTTTGTCGAGTGGTTAGTCTGACCCGCTTCGTTAGAAGCCACACAAGTATAGGTCGACCTGTGCTCAGCTTTCACATAGTCAATACTCAGTGTCGAAATTCTTTGCCCAATTTTACTTATCGAGATTCCTAAATCTCCATGCTTCAATGGAGTACCGTCCATGGTCCACTGTATGGAGAGAGGAAGGTCACCTTTGACCGTACACTGAACAGAAACTGTGTCACCAGAATTGATCGGATCATCACCAAACTCGAAAGGATGAATTGAGGGAGGTACTGAGATTTAAAAATATATTGTTATAATTAATAGAGGCAAGGAAAAAAATATATATAAAGGAATAAAACCAGTTTTAAAAGATTCTGTTTCATAAATAAAAACATTTACAAACTGAAACTTTAAGAAAACGGTCTAGACAAATACGTACGGATCGGAATAAAAATTAAAAATATGTATCTTAGAAGACAGTTGAATGCTTGTACCATTGACTACCAACATCGATGTATGATTGGCAAAGCCCGCCTTGTTGGCAGCTACGCAAGCAAACAGGCCGCCGTGTTCCGCTTTGATGGACTCGATACTCAGAGTGTTCACTCGATTGCTTGATCGAATAATAGAGATGCCTTCGTGCTGTTTGCTAATCTTCACTCCATTCAAATACCAATCTATTTCCAGGGGCAGGTCTCCCTTGCTAACAGTGCACTGCAGTGACACCATGTCACCCGGGTTTGCAGGTTCGTCGCCCATGTTAAAAGGCATGATTTGCGGAGCAACTATGTGTATACGTAATTAATATCACAGATTATTAAGTCTACCGTGTGTTTAGTTAGTGTCGGTATACAGAGAAATAAAATATATTATGTACATATAATAAAACAATAAGATTATTTAAAAATGGATAAAAATCAATCAAGCACCAACTACTCATAAATAAACTGCAAAGTCAGTAACGGAGACATAATCTATATTAGGTACCATTAACATAAAGATGAGCGGAATGTTCCGATTTGCCAGCAGCGTTGCTCGCAATACACACATAATCTCCTTTGTGAATTGCTTGAAGAGAATCTACACTTAGGATGGATATTCTCTTCCCAGTTCTCAGAATGGATATGCTGTCTCCGGAGGTTATGTTTTTCCCATTCAAGGACCAATGTATATCCAGAGGCAAGTCGCCTTTGTTTACAGTACAGGTCAAAGAAACTGTTTCGCCAGCATTTAGAATCTCGTCACCAAAATTAAACGGGTTTATTTGTGGGGCAACTAAATAAATAAATTATACATATCAATAAATACGAAGGCATAAATAATAAACTTATAAGAAGAGGAAGCAGTTTAAAAATCGATTCTTTTTCACTCAGCGTGTTGTACTATACCATTGACTGCCAAGACGGAAGATTGGTTGGTGAGACCCGCTTCGTTAGAAGCCACACAAGTATAGGATGACCTGTGCTCAGCTTTCACATAGTCAATACTCAGTGTCGAAATTCTTTGACCGATTTTGTTTATTGAAATTCCTAAATCCCCGTGCTTCAACGGAGTATTGTCCATCATCCACTGTATGGAGAGAGGAAGGTCACCTTTTACCGTGCACTGAACCAGTACAGTGTCACCAGAATTGATTGGGTCCTCTCCAAAATCGAAAGGGTGAATTGAAGGAGGTACTGACATAAAAAAATAAGCAATGATGAAATTGAACAACTATGAAATGTTTGAGAAAAGCTGAGTCATATTGTCAAAAATGATTCAGAATGTATTTATCAATCAATTGACAGAAATAAACCACATTCTGGTAGTTAGTTTAAATGAGGATATGGTAACCATATTAAAGGCAAGGATTAAAAATCAAAATAACATACATAGTAATAAAATCAATATAGGTGGTCATCTATGTTGAACACAAAAATACCATTCACTGAAAGTTCTGCCGAGTAATTTGAAAATCCGGCAGTATTTTTAGCAATGCACGTGTAAATGCCTCGGTGCTCTCCCGACACTGATTCTATACTAAGGCTGCTCAACCTCTGACTCATTTTGACAACAGAGATGCCACTGGCCGTAGATGTCAAAATGTCTCCATTATGCATCCAAGTGATGTCTATCGGCATGTCGCCCTTAGTTAGCATGCACTGCACGGCCGCCATGTCTCCGGCGTTGGACGCCACTTCCCCAAAGGAGAAGGGCATTACCTGAGGAGTAACTAAGGGATATCAGGGTTAAAATAATAGGAAGATTACTTATTACGAATTATCAAAAACACTAAACTACACTTGACGCAAAAGAAGGACTTGAATCTACCGTTGACATCTAAAATAGCCGAGTGATTTGCCGTTCCTGCAGTATTTTTTACGGAACAAACGTAATTTCCTCGGTGGACAGCCTTCACATTGTCGATGCTCAGAGAAGATACTTTCTTATTTATTCTCGTTATTACAATTCCTTCTATGCTCTTTTGACTTAAAATGTGTTGGTTAAGACTCCAAGTTATTTCTACAGGCATATCTCCCTTGTTAACGGCACATTGCACAGTCGACATATCTCCCGCATCCACCGGCTCCGTTCCAAAATCAAAAGGTATTATTTGAGGAGGCACTAATTCATAAGAAAAGTCAATGTTTTAACAATGCTCTGGAAATACAGTCTATATTAAATAAGGGGCAATTCTAAATTGGAAAGGATTGCTGTTTATACTGCTAGGGTTGTAAATTCATACACTTTTGGCGGGACATAATTCGTTATGCAATGAGTTTTTTAAACCTAAGGGAAACGATTATTTTTAATCTGAAAAACAAGCAATGAAATTACTATTTCATGAAATATATTAATTCTGATTACAGCAGCTGTAGAAAAACACAAATATCCTGAAATAAAATTGACCTATAGTATTCCTGAACAACATAATATAGAAATAAATAACACATTGAAGAGAAAAATTGGTCGATTTTTCTGTATCTAAATTCATCATTAAATTACTTAATATTATTTATTTAATTTGTTTGAGTAAAGTCGCTAATTTGTGCTTAAAATTTACAGTTCACAAATTGTTATTATGTAATTTTGTTAGTAAAATACTTTAAAAAAGGGGGTTTAGAACATCCTCAATCAACTGTTTTTATAAGTGATCTAAAAAGAATTCTCATTTAATTTCCTGAAATAGAGGAGGGTAAAATTTATTCTGACCTCACATGGGAAAAAACCCAAAAATAGAATTTATTTCATTTTTGAAGATAATATTAACAACCCTCAAACGAAAAATGTGAAACAAAAAAATAAGAAAACGGATTCAGTCGCATCTGGGAATTGAACCCAGGACCCCAACCATGAAAAAAACCGAGTGTGCAATTCACAAGCGGTGGAAGTAAAACCTTCAGAAAACTAAAGTAGACAAGAGTGGGAAGGCTACAAAGCACCGCACAAAGAGGAGACGGATAGGCTACGAGCACCGCACAAAGAGGAGACCAATTATACTATCTCATTCTCTCACATGCTAAATCCTGTAGATGTATGTGTTTGTCTCTTTTTGGTGTTGCTATTTTTTCAAATCACAATGGTGCTAAAGAAGTTTTCACTTCAAAAAGGATATATTATTTATCCAAGACACTATCTATATTGCAATTAAATTTGAGTATAATCTTGTAGTCACATAAAGATATTAGCCAAAAAATATGTGTTAAGAAAATTGATAGTTATACATAGTCGAAGTATGATACAGCTAAATATGAACGAAGTCTATAGGGTCGAATTAGCTCTGTAGTAAAGCAAAGCCCCAGTAAGGTTGAGGTCCTGAGTCCAATTCCTAGATGTGACCGAATCTTTTCTGATTCATATTTTTCGTTTGAGAGTTTTTATATTATCTTCAATGATTAAAGATCACAATTTTATGTTTTAATCAATTTTATGTGATTTAGCAACTGATTTAGCAACTGATTTAGCAACTGCTGAGCAAGAGCTGATAACTTTGAAATTGCAATGGGATTCGAACCACATCGGTGTAAAATTAGCATATTGTTGCTGAAAATTAAATAAAACAGGATACAATTTGACATACCCATAACTTTGACTTCGAGAGATCCTCGTGCGCTGTATCCCTTGGTATCCTTGGCGACGCAAGTGTAAGTTGCCTGATCACTGGTCCTCTCAACATTCTCAATCACAAGGGTTCCGTTGGGGAAGACTTTCTGCTTTCGGTTGATGGGAAGTACTCGGTTGTCCCTCTCCCAGACGATGGAGTCAATGGGGTATCCGGCCACCGGGCAGTGGACAATGAGAGTGTCTCCAGCAACAATGGGGTGCTTGTCCATGGTTCGGACGAATGGAAGACCGTACACATTTACTCGGCCAGAGTGAGAGGCACTTCCAACCTGAACAAAATTAATGAATTCATGATTTTTTACTTTTAAAATATCTTTTCAAACTTTATAAAAAAAATTTAAAAAATGGTTTGAATGAGGATTGAACCTTCATCCCCAGGGACTGACTAAAATGAGTGAACACCGCTAATACTTAGCCAAATCCTAATTGGATGGTACCGAGACTTATTTTGTACATTAACTGCTGTAAATTTTTAAAACGTCAAAGAGTTGTTTGTATTTATTATAATGTCATCCAATTTCAGAGAATTGCATGCTTGTGCGGAGTGCCACCAAAGGTTAATAAAATGCATTGTCATCGACAACAAGTCTTGTTATGATAAAATATTTGTTAATATTTCTCGCAGTTTATTTTATCATAGATTTAGGCAAGCAGGTACCTAATTTCAAGAGGTGATTAAATAATATTTAAAAAAAATAATAAACTTCAACATAGATTTATTTTTTTTAAATTTTGGAAGTAACATCATTCATTTTTTCTTTTTTGAAAAGGGTATAAAAATGGAATATTTTGTTTAGTGCCCACTTCTTAGTTATCTTTCAAGGTGGTAGAGGGTTTAACTGACGAGTCGAGTCGGTCGTGATTTCATTTGATATTATTTCGTATAATTTAATTAAGAAATACGAAGGTTATTGTCCGAAACTGGAACATAATTAACTAGGCTGCGATCATCGTTATTGTGATGCCCATAAGTGTATTTAATAACACATTTCTAACGTCGTAATTTACACGAAAATAACCGATGGATAATTTCAAATCTTAATTGCCAAGTAACAGGCATTTTATGTAAACACATGGAAGTAAAATATCCTAAAGGAAATCAATCTGATAAATAACGAAGATATATTATTCTCGCCTTGATATACAAGATATTTATGGCTGGATTTGATTTTGGGAGCAAATAAACATTTCGGCTGAATACAGTACCAGGTATTTTGTCTGTCTATACTACAGGAGAAAAACCAGAAGCTCAAGATCGTAATTTAGATAGATAGATAGAATCTTGTATTTTTGGTCGATCCAAGGAAGGTGAGTTTATTGTTTCAGTTAATATGTTTTATTTGTCCCAATTTATTCTTTATCATGTTATAACAATTTAATAATTTTTTTTAGCAATCTATCTGCCAGGTAGACTCGATAGGGAAGTTAATTTTCACTGCCAAGATTTGCATTCATTCAAGAAAACAAAATCGAAATTCAATTAGATGAATTTAAAAAGATTTAAATTCAGGAAAGGCAAAGTTTGGTGTGGAACATATTTATGTAAGTAGAAATGTTTATAAAAAGAAAAAATGTACTGTTTTATTATACCCAAATGCTGTTTTTATATGGGGGATACATTCCACAGAATGCCATGTAAAAAGTTACAGCGTAACATGTATTGGAAATTAGAAATTGGGAGAATTTTAATAAGAATGGATATTTCCGTTACGTGTTATAAAAATACCGTGTAAAAACAGAATCGACTGTACCTTGCTAGTAGCGATGCATTTGTAGAGACCTCCATCATTGGTGTGGATAGAAGAGATGTTCAAGTGAGAAACAACGTTGCCATCAACAGTCACATATTGTCCAACCTTGTGGGGGAAAAGTACAATAATTGAGATCATGCATTATGGTTATCAAAGTTTGATCATAAGAGGAGAGCACAATACGAAACTTATGCTTCTACTATCATATGGATCTCTGAGCCAGCCTCGGCTCTCAGACATCACCCTGTGGACTTCATCAATTCTGCCGCAGAATGCATGAAACGGACAATCGTTAACTTTACGTTCGGTAGACTACACAGAACTTATCACTAAGCCTTTTTATTAATTCCAGATGTAACGGACGTGTTCAATGATTTGTGACGTTGTCACACAAAAAAGATTCGAGCCCAAGCCGTGGCTTTCTTCAAAATTGTATTTGAATTGAATTGTATTATGTACGTAAAACTTTGTAATTGTTATATGTATGTTTATCTAAATAAATAAATGTCGGGGTGGAGGTGGGGCGACATGCAAAGAGAGTCTGCAGAGCAACGGCAGACTGCTGCCATTGTCATCCCCCCTAAAAAATACAGGCCCCAAGCCCTTTTCCAGTCAGTTCTCCAGTAACACTCGTCTTGACAACAACTCTCTTTGCTTGCCCGCCCGACCGCCTGACACTGCTCTATCTATCGCCTCTTTTTCTACTGACCATTGCCAGACCCTGGACCACGGATTACTCTACAATCTCTGGACCAGATCCGGCTACTTCTCGGAAGGAGCACTAGATCTGCTCAGACCGCTGCTAACCCTGTACAAATCACAAGTGCGCCCCGCGGTTGAATTTGGCAGCCACCTCTGGTATGGAGCTCCAAAATACCTGAAAAATACCCTCGACTCTGTGCAGAAATGGGCGGTCCATTTGACAGATTCTCCCATCTTAACAGACGGATTGCAATCTTTAGAGCACAGGCGTCGATGGGCGGTCCATTTGACAGATTCTCCCATCTTAACAGACGGATTGCAATCTTTAGAGCACAGGCGTCAATGGGCGGTCCATTTGACAGATTCTCCTATCTTAACAGACGGATTGCAATCTTCAGAGCACAGGCGTCGATGGGCGGTCCATTTGACAGATTCTCCCATCTTAACAGACGGATTGCAATCTTTAGAGCACAGGCGTCGATGGGCGGGGTCCATTTAACAGATTCTCCCATCTTAACAGACGGATTGCAATCTTGGGAGCACAGGCGTCGATGGGTGGTCCATTTGACAGATTCTCCCATCTTAACAGACGGATTGCAATCTTTAGAGCACAGGCGTCGGGTGGGAATGCTATCCTTGTTCTACCGGTTTTACAATGGAAGATGCTCCGAGGAACTAATGTCATTGATCCCTTCGGCACCGATGCATAGTCGGGAAACATGCCAAACACATGCCCAACATTTGTACACAGTTGACATTTGTCACATGAGAATGGGTCGCTTTTTCGACTCATTCTTGTGTTCAGCAACTCGGCTGTGGAATGATTTGCCTCTGTGTTTCCTCCTTCCTACAACATGGTTCTCTTCAAGACCAATGTTCATTTCTTCCCCTCATCAAAAAGACCCTCCATACAGCATCTCAGATGACGTAGGCCCTGAGGGAAATTATTTTCAGTAGTTAATGTAAAAAAAAAAGACCAGCTCTTCAACCGGCAATACAGACGACGTTCTCCTGACATCTTGCACCTCCGTGGATTGGGACCTCCAGCCAATCCTATAGTACTTCTGTGTGTCACCCTGTCTGGCACACCAGATTTACAATTAGTGATGCGCTATGCCTGCCTCACTAGGAAATCCTGTTTTGAGAGCAGGCGCTTTAAAATATGAGCAATTTATAATAAAAATACAAATAACATTAAAAATAACAAACAATCATCATCGTACCATTGAAGATGTATACTTATAAATTAGTTTTGATAACATTTTTCATGTAAAATCTGTCTTGTCTGATGATCCAAGACTTGATGTCTGATTAATATTTTTGATAAGTTGTGTTTTGTCTAATCCCCACTTCTGCATGTGGGTACAATCACTTAGCCGGAGTACTATTCTGTTGACGTAGAACTAAAAACAACCAGGTTGTCTTTCAGTGGGATCAAACGGTAGGTATTTCACTATTAGGAGAGACAGTCCCCTCAACATTAAAATGTTAAATTTTGTATATGTAGGTATAGATCATTTCAATCCATCAACAACAACATTCACAAACATAAACAACCGACCACGATCACGTGGCAATTTAGAAATTCCAAAATTTAAAACAAGTGCTTCCCAACACCACTATGCTTATCAAGGTATAAAATTTTTGAATGCTCTCCCGTATAAAATCAAGTCTGAAAAAAATTATAAAGTTTTTAAATCCCAAATAAAACAACTAATAGACCAACCCGACATTAATTATAAGTTTTAAATTCATTATCACAATAATAACAAAAAAAAAAAAAAAACATATCCTCTAAAAATATTTCATCAGCATATCTAATTGAAAGCAAAGTACATACGCGTTATTTGTAGGCACAAAATTGTTACAACTTTATCATATGTACCTACTTTTACAATACTGTCAGCCCATCCATTTCAAATATGTTTCTAAACCAACTCTTATTTACTTCAAGTTCATTATGTCGACTTGTCTTCATGTATATATGTATATATTTTATTAAATATAAGTACTTGTAATAACATACTCTCTGTACCTATTCGCATTTTACAATGGCACTCTCCAAAAAATTTTTTTTTTAATTGGGTAGTTTCGTTAAAAAGAAATTTATTGTAATTAGTTTTAAGAACCATATGTTTTTCTATAAATCTGTATATGTATGTATTTTTTTTAAATATTTGAATCTTATTATATTGTTTGAATCTTAAAATATGTCAGTTTTTGAAAACTAAACTGTATTTCAAATATACAAATCAAAAAGGTAATTTTATCTAGTTTTCATAAATGGTATTTGTTTTTACGACACCATCAAAAATAAGAAATATATAGAACATTCAAAATACTATGGAAAAATTACAAATATCGTTCAGACATCAATGGTTAAAACAGAGATAAACTACCCTCTCAGGCCGTGGAAACCATGTGTATTTCTTTCAATGAACAAATTTTTAATTAGTAATGTTTTCACATCCGCGGCCGTTTGTCAATTGAATAAAATTTTCACTGGGTTTTTTAGTAAGGCTGTTTGTGGCTTGACATTATACAAAATTAAACAAGTTCTTTGTTTAAAACCACTTTATTTGAATTTATATTCGTCGATCGGTTTCGGTTGTAGGTACTCAACCTTCTTCACGATAATAAACATATAAGCTTTAGTTTACACGTTTATTGTCCTGAAAAAGATTGAGTACAACCGAAACTTGTTGACGAATATAAATTTCAATAAAGTGGTTTTAAACACAGAACTTGCTTCATTTTGTAAAAGCTTTTTAAATGAAATGTTATAAATAAGAAAACTTACAGGTGGATTGCTTACAAACCTGGAATCGTTCGGTATTCTGCAGTCTGCGTCCATCTAGTTCCCAGGACAGTTCGGGAGTTGGGTTTCCGGATGCGATGCACTTCAGCTCAACAGCGGGGCCGGGGTTCAGGGTCCTCTCTCCGAAGCTATGACGGATCTGGGGTGGCTCGACTATAAAACACAGATGAGACAATGAAACCTTTTACATCTGACCTTTTTTCTAGTGATTAATGACTGATTGAAGACTGATTATTAAAGATTGATTAAAGACTGATCAATGATTGATTAACGATTGATTGATGATTGATTAATGATTGATTCGTGATTGATTAAAGACCGATTAATGATTGATTAATGATGGATTAAAGACTGATCAATGATTGATTAACAATTGATTAACGATAGATTGATGATTGATTAATGATTGATTAATGATGGATTAAAGACTGATCAATGATTTATTAACGATTGATTAACGATAGATTGATGATTGATTAATGATGGATTAAAGACTGATCAATGATTGATTAACGATTGATTAACGATAGATTGATGATTGATTAATGATTGATTAATGATAGATTGATGATTGATTAATGATTGATTCGTGATTTATTAAAGACTGATTAATGATTGATTAAAGACTGATCAATGATTGATTAACGATCGATTAACGATAGATTGATGATTGATTAATGATGGATTAAAGACTGATCAATGATTGATTAACGATAGATTGATGATTGATTAATGATTGATTAATGATGGATTAAAGACTGATCAATGATTGATTAACGATTGATTAACGATAGATTGATGATTGATTAATGATTGATTAATGATAGATTGATGATTGATTAATGATTGATTCGTGATTTATTAAAGACTGATTAATGATTGATTAAAGACTGATCAATGATTGATTAACGATAGATTGATGATTGATCAATGATTGATTAATGATGGATTAAAGACTGATCAATGATTGATTAACGATTGATTAACGATAGATTGATGATTGATTAATGATGGATTAAAGACTGATCAATGATTGATTAACGATAGATTGATGATTGATTAATGATTGATTAATGATAGATTGATGATTGATTAATGATTGATTCGTGATTTATTAAAGACTGATCAATGATTGATTAACGATCGATTAACGATTGATTAATGATTGATTAATGATTTATTGTGATTGAATAATGATTGATTACTGATTGGTTAGGAGTTTAACTTACATCGTCCTCCAAGTTTAAGTTCTGCGCTGGCTCCGGCACTTTCCTGGTCGTTGCGAATAAAGCATTGATACATTCCCTTGTCTTCCTTCTTTACGGAGTCAATCCTGAAAAACAAAGAAGTTTCTACTGGAGGTGTGTCGTCCCACTTATTTTACCAACTTGAATCCGATTCCGAGTTCAGCCAAATGGATTCGACTCCTCAGACAAGTTTCTTTCGTTCCGCCGGATTCGCTGAATTGGTGGAATAAAACTCACTAAGTGCGTTCCACTGGACTCGCCGATGGAACGCCAAAGAGTTCGCTAACGAAGGAGTCATAGGAGTTACAAGAGTTAACGAACTTATCAGATTTGACACAGAACTGGAACAAAATCAACGATCAGTGTCGTGTCGAGTATTGATTGTAAATCATCAAACACTCAAAGAGTGATTTATTCTTAGCCTTAAAATAAATGCTGTCTATTATAATATGTATTTTATAAGTTGGAATTAATAATAATACGTTACCAGATATTGTTACCATTGTTGGTCGATAGTTAAATGCAATTTCGGAATCAGTCAATCCGGAATCATTGCATTATATTTTGCAAACTTGGAGTAAGTCAAATGCCTTAAGAATCAAATTCTTTGGAGTCGTTCTGGCCAGAATGACTCCTTCCTACTTTACTGCCAAAACAAGTTACCCATAATACATTTTTTGAAAAACCCATGAATACTAGTTTTGCTATGTTACAACAGAAGAAACATAATATCTGTCAGATGCAAAAACTTCAAAACAAAATCAGCTGGCTTGGGATGAAAAACGAAAATATCAATTTTTGAATTTTTTATAAAGAATTTACCTCAAAAGAGCGTCATGATGGTTGATATCCTTGCCATCCTTCAGCCAGTTGATAGTCTTAATGGGGTTTCCTTCGAATCGGCATGTGAACAGGGCTGGTCTTCCAAAGTCAACGGTCTGGGTAGCTGGTTCAATAGTTGCCTTAAGTGGGGCAGTTACAGTGAGGACTGTCTCAACGGATTCACCTAGAGAAACACATTTAAATATAACACAAAAACAAAAACTTGAAAAATATTGAAGAAGCAGTTGTTAAGGAGTATTTCTGTCATTATCCTGATTCCTACCCACACCTGGCCCCTACCTACATCTGTGAAGTCAAAACGTTCAGTGCTTTGACAGTCTTCAAAGCAGTGCACTATGGTCAATATCTTGAGTTCCATAAAAAACTACAAAATTACAACTGTGTTAATCAGTGCAAGGTGGAAATTTGACAAAAGACACCATTGTCCTGCTGCCGTAAGTTTATACAATTTTTTTCCTACTTAGATAATTTCTAATAGCAGTCGCTCAGATAGCGAACAGTAAAATAAGATTAATAGAATCTAACAAATATCACGTAAAAGCCATCTATTTACATTCTTGGAAATTCTCATCAAGGTTGAGAATGATCTCCTCATTGACATTGAGTAATTAATTCACATTGCGCTCGCTCCTTCTTTTATCTTACATCTTGAGCCAATGTTTCAGACAGCCCTGCAAGGTCCATCATCAGGGTAGATGTGTAGTGTTGATATGGTGTCATTGAAGACAATTCTCTTTAATGGGGGTTACAGCGATCACTTTGAATCCCCCCAAATCATTACCAAAAAGTGCTTTAAGCGTTAAGTTTTTACCTATTAATTTGCCTATCGTAATCATACCACCAAGTATAAAATAATAAATATTCTGAGGGTTCTTTACTAACCACCAACAGAATTGTTGACAACGCACAGGTATTTGCCAGAATCCTCAACCAATGCCTCTTTAATGATCAGAGTTCCTGAGACTTGCTTCACTCTATCGTCCAAAGTGACGGGTTGCTTTCGGGCAGTTCCTTCAATGAACTTATACCATCTGAAACAAAGAAAACCAATGTTTCATATTTACCGCCAATCCAACACAATATTGTGATTCTACAATTAAAGTTTTCAGAGGTTTTTTTAAACTAGGTGTAAAAATCGATTAGAAGAGCTTGAAGCTAATTAAATTCGAATCTAAAACAAAGGAAGAAATTAGCAAGGTAAATCATCATTCAAAATGCTGTTATTGATTGAAATTTAATCATTTTATTGAAAATTTGTGGCTGAATTCCTCTAAAGCAAAACATTCATGTTGGTTTAATTTGTATGTGTGTAAAGATAAAATGAGGGGAACCTATAATTTAAACAAAATGGCTACTTACCCCAATACCCCATCTTAGAAGTTCAGAGACTCGTATATTATTTGAACAAACACAACTTACATTATTTGCATATTTCAAAGAGATGACAATGTCATTTGCATGGATACGTGCACACACGCATAAATATTGTAAAGTCGTGTGGGTGTAGTTAGTTTACCTGAAATTTGGCACAGGGAAACCTTGACTAAGGCAGAGAATGGGTCCGGGTGAATGCATCATTATCGACATTTCCTGGAGGCGGTCCCCGGCCAATTTTGGTCCAACACTGCTAGTTGGTTCTTAACAAATAACCAGCAAGTTAAGTCAAGAAGAAATTGTTGTAATTTACACACCTGAATGTTGTAGGGAGTCCAGATATTTGTAATTGATAAATCAAATAGAGTTTTTGAATAACTGATAAATTAATGTTTTTGAATAACCCAAATATTCACGTTTTTGTAATGGGAGGAGTAAAATTATAAGTACCTTTGACCAGGACAAACAATCGGACTCGGTGTTTAAACTGTCACTGACATTTCTTAATAAATAGGTTACCTGAAACTTGGCACTGGGAATCCTTGACTAAGACAAAGAATCGGACCCGGTGTTTGAACCATCACTGACATTTCTTGGAGTCGACTGCCGGTCATTTTAGGTGGAACGCTGCTGGTTGGTTCTTAAAAATAACCAGCAAACACAACAAATAATACTAAATATAAAATAGCAAACAAGTACGCACCTGAGACAGAGTACGCTACATTGAGAGAGTGCCTATATCCTGACGTTTTAACAATAAAATAAAACATCACAAAAGCTTCAATACTCATGTTTTTTGATGAGGATATCAGAAATTTACCAAACCAAGGAAATTTGTTAGTATGGATGATGCCAACGGTTTTACAAATGAACTCTTTAAATACCTGAAGCTAGGAACAGGGAAAGCTTGGCTCAGACTGAGGATAGTGCCAGGATGTCCCATTGCCATGACAACATCCTGTAGACGACCTCCCGTCAACGAAGGACCAACACTACTAGATGGCTCTTTTGATAGAAAGGGAATTTTAAAACCAGATTATTGTTGAAAACCCAAAAATACCATGCTTGAACGTTGGGATATTATGATATTAAAATAAACCAATTTTAAAGTTTACAGGGTTATCATTTGAGAAAACTCTTATACAGAATGAGCAGCTTTGCGATTTTCAAACAAAATAAGGAAACAACAACTTTTTTTTTCACTTTTTTTAAACTGTTTTTATTTATCTACAAACACAAAAAAGAGATACATTTAAATAAATTAGTGAGTTAAAATGTGAGCGTGTTATATAAGCAGAATATCATAAAACCTAACTAAGGTCCAGTTGTTTTGCGGAAATTCAAATGTAACATTGTCATCAAATGGCTTTCAGTGCCATTTTGTTTTTTTGACAGTTGAAAGGTTTTCGTTAAAGTCGATTCTATTTCTGTTTCCTCTTTTGAATGCAGCAGAAGGGGACAACTATCATGTTGTTAAGCTTGTCAACTTATTACAATATGATAGAATGCTGAAACGCATGTGGAATCGGCGTTTAATAGGGACCTTTCATATGTCAAAAAAACAAAATGGAAAAACAGAATGGGCACATTTGAATTTCTGCAAATTAATTGAGCCTAGGAAAGCTGAAATCTCCTGAATCTAAAAAGCCAGTTGCCAAAGCTAAACAAGAACTGAAGTTAATTCTATTGGTTTACACATTGAGATGGATGGAATTGCAATAGGTGAAAAAATAAAATTCTACAAAAATCTCGTATTATCTATGGACTTCAATATCTACAGAAAAGGGGGTCAATATCTGCATAAAATAGTCAGAATCAAAATGTGGACAGTAAAACAAAATTCCAAAAAGCGATTTCAATGTAAATTAAGCTAGATCCGAAACAATGACTTCTTCCACCACAAAAATAGCTAAATGACTTTAAAAAAATGGCAAAAAAGCTTAAAGCACCACCCGATCACTTACCGAGGTGGAAGCTCAAGGCTGTCTACAGCTACTGGGAGAGACCTCATCACGTCTTCATCAAATCACACGGTAGTGTCTGCAACACACCACACAATGTATATTTATAGCAAGTCAGTCATGAGGCAAGTGACATAATCATATGAGAAATGAGGACATCTTAAGAGAAATGGTTGCATTGCCTTTTTCGTGCAAAACTTAATTTTAGATTTGAGGCCAAAATACCCCACCAAACTGAATAATATACATTTTTTAAAGTTATATTAAATCTCAAGAACGGAAATGCGCTTCTTAATATATATTTTTTTAAATGATGATATATAGGTAATTAAAGAATAAAATTTTGCTTCATTTTTTGAGTTAATTATAATTATTAAAAATATATATCTTGCCTTATCTACTGAGTTAACTTAATGAAAAATAAAACATTTAAAAAAATGCATTTTTTTGGGTAGTAATTTTAATTTATAAATAATAAATTTTTGTAAATAGATCACTTACATCCATCGAAATGCTTTTTTAAAATATTTTATATTTCATCCTATTTTTATAATAAATATAAAAAAATTATTTTTTTAAATGTTTATCATTTACTCACAAATAATTGCCCAAGTTGCCTGTAAAATCAACAAATATTAAAATCTTTAATTGACTACATTTTATAATTTAACTCTCAAATAAATAAAGTAGCTCATATCCGCACTAGATATTTGATATACCTTTTGTTACAAAAATATTTTTTCAGTTTGGTTGAGTATTTTGGCCTCAAATCCAAAATTAAGGTTTGAATGAAATGGGCCAAAATGTTCAGCGTATCAATTTCTCTTAAACTTCTTAGAAATGCCATCATATGTAATATTCAATGATTAGATGAATGCGTGTGATATCTTTTAAAGAGAAGGAAGGTGGTTCATAGTGGATATGAGATAAAAGGATTACATAGGACATTGTTATACCTAAAATTAAATTTATCAGAGAACAGTTTGCATCATTCAGTTCCCAACAAATAGTAAAAAAAATTCAAGTACAGTACCTTACAAAATGCTCCAGGTTTTGATATTTGTATTAATAAATAAATTGAAAATAAAAAAAAACAAATGCATATACTTTTTAACCCAAGCGCCGCTCAGTGTATAATATTATGCGTGAATAATCTGTGCGTGCCACCCCAGGAACCATTTATTGGATAACCCTGATATAGCTCACCACAAGTGTTTCGCTACATTTGGTGACTTGGAAGGGGTGGGTTCATGGGGTGAGGTTTGTTCTTATCTTCCTGGCGGTTGCGTCTGCCTACCAACTGCGTGGCGGGCCGGATCGAGGAGGTCGGTTGAGGGAGACCCTTTGATTTCTCCCGCTGGACTGTCTCGACCCATCACCTTGCACCGCAAGTGGAAGGGATGGATTCATATGTCCATCACTCCTGGACGCACTGACCCCCAGATTCCCACCGACCCTCTTCCTTCCCAGAACTCATCCTTAGATGACATACGCCCTGAGGGAAATTATTTTACTCAGGACCCCCTGTGTGGAGTTATTGTAAAAAAATGCCTGTCAAAAAGAGCTCCTTGCAAGGCCAATAATCTAAGTGATGTGGTGAAATTGTAAACGGTACCTCATATTGGGTGCTGGAAAAGCTTGTGCGTCACATAACATAACGAGAGGACTTGCACTATGGCCTATGTTTTTATTCAAACCATCACCAGCTATTCTCGGGGCAGTTCTGCCAGTCGGCTCTGCAAGACAAGATACAACACTAATTCCAAAATTCTACGCAAAAGACTGACGCAACATTGCACGAAGAAAAATATTAACAAACAAATCACTTGAATGTTGGGATATTTTGACATAATTTATTTAAAATATTTACAGCCAATACATACACCTACAGAAAACAATAGCAATCAAGATATAAAAAGAAGAAGACCTCCAGAAATAACAAACTTGCATTTATTAAACAGTGCACCATAATTCAACAGACAAGGTTTTTTAGCGTGAATACCACCTATCTCACTGGTCAGAAAGTGGAAAGGGTCAGAATGAACCAACTAGAACACAATAGGTGATGATTTTTCACAATAAACATGCACCCCGTTTGCACGAAATTATCCGTTTTCAAGTTCCAGGACCAACTACAACCGTCTGGAGAAAAGCCAAGGATCTTACCTCTCCACCACGATGGTCGGCATTGATTATCAAGTTGTAGGAACTAAAAAAAATTTGTGGCAAACCTATATATTGGCGCAGGATAACTAACCACCTCACAAGTTAAATACACCGTGTTTGCAAGTGGAGTGGTTAAAATATTCCATCCTTGGAAAACTTGTCCTAGCCTTTTGGGAGGAATATTGTTTGTAGGTTCTGTGGAATAAAAATAGCATGAAAAGTGACACGGAAAAATCTCACGATACCTCTAACGTTTACCGAATGTTGGGATAGAATATTACAAGAAATAAATTAAATGATGGCAAACCTAAACAAAGGCGCCGGATAACTGACCACTTCACAAGCTAAATAAGCCGTCTGTGAAACCGGAGTACTTAGGATCTTCCATCCCTGGAAGACTTCTCCTAATTGCTTCTTAGGCGCAATGTTATTTGTGGGCTCTGCATTAGAAAATAAACAAAGTGAAATGTGACAGAACAGTCGGCCATTGTCATTCCGAATGTTGGGATTAAAGGGTTTTAAAGAAACAGTATTTGTAAACCGACTTTTGAGAATGAAGATGTAATAATTAGAAGAAAAGTTTCAATGAGCATCTGTGCAAACATTATGTGTAAAATTAATCACGATTGAGGAATATTGTGTGGCGAAAGATAGAACAAGAAAGAACAGGGATAGGAAGGGTGAGGTTAGAAAGTACCTAGCTATATGCAACTGGTTACAATAACAACAATTCGATTATGAAAGATATTCTCCCACGGGCAGCGATTCTCAAATCCATAACATAATTTTGTTTTAGATGAATGTATCAAATAGAAATAAAAATTATATTTAACTATCAAATTGAAATAAAAATGATATTAAACCTTAAACATATCTGACATTTAACTGTGTTTTGGTTTAACTTACATATTTATTTTATTATATCATCTCTGCCAGAGCTAGAACTGGAAATATTATAAATAAATAAATGTGTAAAAGTACTTCTTATTTTCCAGCCTTCTGAAGTAAACCAGCTACTTTAATTTGTTTTTCTGATTCATAAACAAAGTTAAACGAACCTGAAGATGGGAGACGGATAGCCGACAACTTGACACATCATAAAAACTTGTTCACCTTCACAGGGACTCATAAGTTTACCCCCTTCGTACTTATCCCCGAGGGCTTTGGGAGCTATGTTATTTGTGGGTTCTGCAATACAGGATTGGGGAGCGTTCAAGTATTACGTAACGCAATTTTTGAAGATTTTTGAAGATTTTTGACCCCCCCTCCCCCCCATGTAATGCGCCGTAACGTTTTCCTGTTCAACCCCCCCCCCCCCCTCCCTAAGCGTTACGTAACACCCAAGTAACAATTTTTACCCGAAAGTCACAATTAAGTTGCGCAACGTACTGAAATGTCGCTTAAATACCCTTTTTCTTGATTTTATCTCGTTTGCGGTAATAAATAAAACAAGAGATTTCTAACTCGCGATTCATTATATACATTTTATATATTCATATTATCATTTTGAAAAAAATTGAGAAAATTATTATTTTTATCGGTGTATTCCTTCCAGATCTCCACAATTTAACACTGTCTGACCTAGAATAAACCTACATGGTTTTACAACACATACTTTCTTTTACATTAGCTTTAGTGAGGAGGCCCTGAGGAAAGTAATTTCCCTAAGTTTTCCCTGTGGAGCAACACTTTACTCCACTATGATTCACAAGCTGACTCATAGTGGAGTTAAACCTTTTCCACGTCCCGAATGCAGTTATGCAAGTTCTCAAAGGGAAGATTTAAAAATCAACAGTATGATTCACAGAAGGAAAAACCATTTTCATGTCCTGACTGCAACTATTCGTGTCCTCTAAAGAGATATTTAAGAAGTCACTTGCTGACTCACAGTGTAGAAAAACCGTTTTCATGTTCCAACTGCAACTATTCATGTACTACGAAGAGAAATCTAAAAATTACCCATGTTTACCCACAGTGGAGAAAAATCCACTTCATGTCCTGACTGCAACTATTCTACTTCTCGAAAAAAAATAACGAAAACGGCACTTGCTAACTCACAGTGACGAAAAACCTTTTTCTTGTCCCGATTGCGAATATTCATGCGCTACACAACGGTTGAACCACACTGGACAAAAACCTTTTTCATGTCCCGACTGCAATTATTCATGTAGTGCAAAGGAACTTCTAAGAAATCATTTGCTTACTCAAAGTGATACAAAACCTTTTACATGTTTCTACTGCACTATTCATGTTCTACAAAGAGTCACCAAAAATCACATGTTAGCGCACAGTGGACAAAAACCATTTTCCTGTCCAGAATGCAGTTATACAAGTTCTCAAAAGGACAATTTATAAATCCACCGTGCGATTTACAGAAGAGAAAACCTTTTTACATGTCCTGACTACAACTATTTGGGTTCTTAAAAGGGATATCCAAGAATTCTTTTGCTGACTCTACTCATTGTGGAGAAAAGCATTTTTCATGTTCCGACTGTAACTATTTAGAGAAATAAAAAAAATCACATGTTTACTCACAGTGGTGAAAAACCCATTTCATGCCCTGACTGCAACTATTCTTCTTCTCGAAAAAAAAACTAAAACGGCACTTGCTAATTTACAGTGATGAAAAACCTTTTACTTGTTCCGAGTGCGACTATTCAGGCGCTACAAAACGGTATCTAAAAATTTACATATTTACTCACACTGGACCAAAACCTTTTTCGTGTCCCGACTGCAATTATTCATGTTGTATAAAAGAACTTCTTAGAAATCATTTGCTGACTCACAGTGCTACAAAACCACTTACATGTTTCTACTGCAACTATTCGTGTTCTACAAAGAGGCATGAAAAATCACATGTTTACCTTCAGCAGACAAAACTATTTTTTTGTCCCAGCGTGGTTTTTCAAGTTCTCGAAAGGAAGATTAATAAATGCACAGAACGATTCAAAGTGAAGAAAACCTTTTTCATGTTCTGAGTGTAACTATGCATTTACTACGAAACCTAGCTTTAGGTAATATTATTAAATTTTAGCAGTAAACTAACCTGTGTGTTATAACTAAAAAGCGTTGTTCTTACTAAAAAACTCTCGTATAACATCATTCGTATGTTGCATAAATTTTTATTTTTTTTAAATTTTTCTTTTGCTGTCTTCCAAATTTGGTTGGCATTTTTTGGTTGCGCTGCGCTGGCAAGTCAGTATGAGAGCCTTTATAGGCCAATAACAGCTGATGATGTAAATCTCCCGGTTTGGAGGACATTAAAATTGCTAAAAACTCACATTAACAACACTGACTACAGCAAATTGTGTTTATGCGTATTTAAAACATTAACGAATACTGACAACGAAAATGACGCACAATACAGTCGAGGAATTCCCCGTACAACATAAACTAAAAGGCTTGCCAACTTGGAAGATTTCAATTCCTTAGTTTTTTATTTAAATAAAGAAAAACATGTTACGTAATTGCGTCCTTCGACCCCCCCCCCCCTCCCCCCCCGTAACGCGCCGTAACGTTTCACCAAATCCCCCTCCCCCCCCAAGTGCGTTACGTAATACTTGAACGGCCCCTTGGGAGATATTCAAATGTTAAACATTTTGATATACCTCTACATACTAGCCGTAGACGTGAATGTTTTGGAGAAGGTACCCGCAAATTGGAACGCATATTACAATATAAATAACAAACCAATAGATAGGCGAAGGATATCCAATAATCTGACACAACATATAAACGTTACTCCAGGATTTTGCAGACATAATCCTTCCTAGGGATCTCTCACCGACAAGTTTGGGAGCAATATTGTTTGTAGGTTCTGAAAAGAACGGTAGGAAATAACAAAATTTTTTAATTTCTGCCACATTTCTGATTACTACCCCGGTATTCAATGTGTAGGAGAAGGTACCAAACAAAATCTACAGAATTCTTGATAAATTTTGATAACAAACCTATAAATGGGCGAAGGGTATCCAATAATCTGACACAACATGTAAACATCATTGTAATTCTTTTCGGACATTACTTTACCCAGGTATCGATCACCCACAAGTTTGGGAGCAATATTGTTTGTAGGTTCTGAAAAAAATTATATAAAAGTCTGACCTGAGCAATACATCTAATACCTGGCAATCGAAGAAAGTACCCTGCAAAATATGGAAAGCCATTGCTTCCAAAGAGAATGCAGATAATATAATAAAGAATCATATGAGTGAAGTAATTGATTCTCCAATGTGTCAGAGTTGAAATATTATACAAATAACTTGCCTGAACAGAGGAACGGGAAATGATTGGGCTTGGCAAAGTAACGCAAAACTTTGTCCAATGGCACGAACAAAGGTGTAACTTTTTGAATCAGCTGAAAATGTGGGCCCCTTAGCTCCGACAGGCTCTATACAAAAATACAAAATAGAAATTTATAATTCTCAAATTATTACTTGCCTGAATTGTGGTGCAGGGAAACCTTGACCTGACAATAATTATTCAAAGCCAGTTCGTACCAAGCGAACAAAAGCTCGAAATTCTAAAGAAATCCAATTACCAAAGTACACATTTAGTTGACCAAGTAAACTAATTGTGTAAAACTAATACCATTCCAACATATAGTGTTTTCAAACCATATTTACCTTATAAACCAAACACCTCGTCAAGTAAGTGATTTTCCAACAGGCAGGGTTAAAATATGCATTCAAACCAAAACTTGCCTGAATAAAGGAACCGGAAATGATTGTGCTTGACAAAGCAATCCAAAACTTTGCCCAATGGCACGTACAAAGGTGCTACTTTTAGAATCCGTTGAGAAAGTGGGTGCCTTGGCTCCTACAGGCTCTATACAAAAATACATAAGACAAATTAAAAAAAAATAACTTGCCTGAATAGTGGTACAGGGAAACCTTGAGCCTGACATAATAATCCAAAGCCAGTATGCACAAAGCGAACAAAAGCTATGCTTGTTGCATCCGTTGAAAATGCAGGAGCCTTAGATCCCATTGGCTCTAGAGAAATCCAATTACCAAAATACATGTTAACTAACTCCAAAAACTAATACATTCATTTCACAACTGTATTTACCTATAAACAAACACAACTTGCCAAAATGATGGAGTAGGGAGATCTGACACGGATAGCAAATAATTTACTCCTTATTGATTCAGCAGAAAATGCAGTTGATTGTGAGAGTCCTATGACTTGAAATATAAAAATGTAATTCCTGATTTAATTTAAATGACTTGCCTGAATAAAGGAACGGGGAATGCCTGAGCTTGGCAAAGCAACCCAAAACCTTGTCCAATGGAGCGCTCAAAGGTTATGCTCTTAGAATCGGTTGAAAACGAGGGGGCCTTCGCGCCTACCGGCTCTATATAAAAATAAAGATACTTGTACATAATTATAAACTTGCCTGAATAAGGGGACAGGATATCCCTGCGCTTGACACAACAGGCCAAAGCCGGTCCTTACAGAACGAATAAATGTAATACTTGCAGCATCAGTGGAAAATGCCGGCGCTTTAGATCCCATTGGTTCTAGTGAAATTAAATAACCAAAATACTAATACAACACCAACAACAAACCAGAATGTATAGACTATAAGGGAAGAGGGGTTCTTGCCTGAATAAAGGGACAGGAAATGCTTGAGCCGGACACAAAATACCAAAACTTTGTCTTTCAAGGCGCCTTATTCGAGAAAGGGAAGAATCAGTGGAAAAGGTCGGGGCCTTTGCTCCAACCGGCTCTAAATAAAATAAAAATCTTAATAAGCATTGCTATCTAGCAACGAAGAACACAAACGTTAACCGACCATATTGGGATATTGAACACCTGTTGCTCTTTGAATATTCAATGTATGTAAGAGCTGACAAAATTATTTATGATCAGCACTAAATGTTACAAATGAAAGAAAATCTTACCTAAATGCAGGAACAGGGAAGGCTTGCGCTTGGCATAGTAGGTTTAATGCCGAATTGGACTCGAAGGAGTATGAAAAAGACGAGGAAATACTTGAAAATGCCGGCTTTTTGGATCCCATCGGTTCTGTTAATTGTTTAAAAAAATATGTAATAGATGCAATTTGCAAAAATTATTACAAACGGTTCTTACCTAAATATGGGGATGGGCATGGCCTGAGCCTGACAGAGCAATGCAAAGTTCTGTCCTTGGTCTTTAATAAAAATGCTGCCTTTCGATTCGGACGAGAATGTGGGCATTTTAACACCCACAGGTTCTATAAAATCCCAGAAGATTGTCCAGTGAAAGATATATGTTGAATAAAGGTAAACGGGGGATAGGAACATGCAAGGTTATATAAGGATAGAGAATGTAATATAAAAATTAGAATCTTGTAAAACAAATAGAACATCATGCCACCTCCTTTCGATAGACAAAAATATACGAAAGTATGTAATAGTGTAAACGGTTGCGCTGGTTTGGTACTTACTTAAAAAATTAATTGCTTTCATAATTGTAGTTGAATTGAATTGTCTAAAAGTATGCCTTCCTTCCAATTCCAACTTCCTATTTCAAAATCCTAAAACTCCAAAATCCACAAAACAAAACCTCCAGAGTTTTGAATATGCTTTGAAATGTTCGACGTATAATGCTCCGCTGTTTTAATTTGGAAAACAATTGAAATCGCCGCCATTTATATTATCCCGCAAATCGATCATTATTGTGTATTGTGAATCCAGCCCCCCACTGCAGTCAAATATATGTGTGTAATTATTTGTGCTGAACTATTTATATGTACCTACAGAAAGACAATCATTTGACGTGAGAGCTGTAATCAGTTGTGGACCAGAAAGGCCTTGAGAAGCAGCCAAACGGAACACGGGTAAGTTTTGTGGATTCCACCTTTCCTTCCCCATCCATCCATTTAGGCAATTTAATATATATAATTGTTTTTAATTGCACCAGCAAAATGAACAGAAATTTAACCAACCAGCGTAACCAGTAAATATGAAAGTGTGAGCATTTCCCAATTAATTATAGTTCCGTTAATTGAATCATATAAATCAACAAATTTTATTTTCAAATTATTAGCTAAAAAGCACACCTAAAGAGAGGCTGTGGATATCCCTGGGCTTGACATAACAGAGACATGCCGCCTAAAGCAGCAATCATTTGAGAATAGGAGGTGGCTGCAGATGGAAAAGCTGGTGCTCTTGCAGTTACAGGTTCTGCATTCAATAGGAAAAGATAATATCAGTATATAAGTGAAATAAATATAATGCTCTATGAAACTACAGAATCAATTAACCTGAAAGATGGGACAGGATATCCTTGGGCCTGACAAAGTAAAACAAAATTGTGACCAAATTCTTTTGTCACAGCCGTGAGTTTGAACTCCGTTGAAAAGGTCGGGGCTTTTGCACCAATTGGTTCTAAAGACAAATAACACAGATATTATTTGTTTATTCAATTATTGTTTTGTTACCTGAACGAAGGAACAGGGAATGCCTGAGCTGGACAAAATAAAGCAAATGGCAGACTGAGCGGCCGTTCTATCCAGGACCTTTTCACGTCACTGGAAAGGGTCGGTGCCTTGCCCCCTACCGGTTCTGGTTAATGGTCAGAAATGTATCCTTGTAATTATGTTCCATCAAAACAGAAAATTGGGATAGAGTAAAAGAGCAAGAACTAACCTGAATAATGGAACTGGAAAAGCTTGGGCTTGACACAATATTGCAAAACTTATTCCAAGATTTCTAGATATTCCAGAAAACTTTACATCACTCGAAAATGTTGGGGATTTGGTACCAACAGGTTCTACAGAAAATAAATGTAAAATAATCATAAAACACTAGTTACCTGAATAAGGGCACAGGGAATCCTTGAGCAGGACAGAGTATTGCAAAATTTTGACCATAATTTCTCAAAAACCATGAAAACTTATTGTCAGTCGAGAAAGTAGGTGATTTTGAGCCAACGGGTTCTATAAAATGTAGAAAATGATAATCAAGAAACTTGAGGAATTGTAATATTATGTAATATTGTTACCTAAATAAAGGGACAGGGAAGCCTTGCGCAGGACAGAGTAATGCGAATCCTTGATCTACATGCCTCACAAACCATGCTAGTTTATCGTCAGTTGCAAATGTTGGCGATTTTAGGCCAACCGGTTCTGAAATAGCAATTAAAAATGTTCACACTCACTTTACAGTCCATTGCCTTTCCAAAACATCTTTAGTCGGAATATTAGATAAGTTAAATATAAATAACGATAGTCCATGACTGGATTTTTACCTAAACAGTGGAACAGGAAAACCTTGAGCTGGACACAATAATGCAAATCCTTGATGTACGTTTTTTACGAACCAAGCTCGGACAAACTCCGTTGCGAATGTGGGTGACTTTGAACCGACGGGTTCTGCGATTGAAAACAGAACAGAGATGAGAAAGTAAATAGTATAGATTATAACTACGAGTTACCTAAATAGTGGAACAGGAAACCCTTGAGCCGGACACAATAATGCAAATCCTTGATGTATGTCCTTTACATACCAAGCGAGTTTGGAATCCGTTGAGAAAGTGGGTGACTTTGAACCGACGGGTTCTGCGATTGAAATACAACATGGATGAGAAAGTATATAAAATAATATAAATTACCTAAACAGTGGAACAGGAAACCCTTGAGCTGGACACAATAATGCAAATCCTTGACTTACGTCCTTTACATACCAAGCGAGTTTGAAATCCGTTGAGAATGTGGGTGACTTTGAACCAACGGGTTCTGCGATTAAAAACAGATCATAGATAAGTAGCAACTTAAAGCTAGATTTCTGCTAGTTACCCGAAAAGACCCGTCTCTTTTTAAGTGATATAATAAAGAAAAGTTAAAACAATTACCTAAATAATGGAACCGGGTAAGCTTGCGCCAAACATAAAATAGGAATACTGGAGTGCACAGGATGTTCAATAAAATCGATTATTTTTGACGGGAATTTGGGGGCAGCACTGCTAACTGGTTCTATATAAAATAAATAAATAATATATATCATACCACTGTTGAAAATATGTGAAATACCTGAATGCTGGCACGGGATATGCTTGTGACGGGCAAATCAAAGTTAGGCTACTGCCTCCAACACCATCAAAGGTTCTACTCTTATCCCCGGTAGGAAACTTTGGCGGTACTCGACCAATGGGCTCTGAAGGGTATTAATTAAAATCAATAAGGGAGTATACCTAAACATTGGTACTGGGTACGCCTGCGCTGGACATAAGAGGGTGAGACTGCTGGTTATCATTATATCAAATCCTCTGGTTCTATCCATCGTTGGAAACTTTGGCGAGACACGACCTACTGGTTCTAAACATATTCAACTTTATCTAATTATGCATTCGACGATGTTAACATCACTCAAAATGTTGGGATTCAACGAGCTTCAGCGTTGTACAAAAAAATACAACAAACCTTACCGGTATGCTGGAACAGGGTATGCTTGAGCAGGACACAGCAATGTAACACTTTTCGCATATTCATAAATATAACTTCTTCCAACCTCGACTGACGGGAATTTAGGTGAGACTCTACCCATTGGTTCTATTGATCAAGAGAGAAAATATTGAAAGAAACCCAAAATGTAGATAAATGGTGGGTTGCTACCTGAATGCTGGAACGGGGAATGCTTGGGCAGGACATAAGAGAGTGAGACTTTCGTGTTGGAAGCTACGAAAAGCTCGACTTGTATCGCCAGTAGGAAATTTCGGAGGAACTCGGCCAACTGGTTCTATAGAAAAAATTTTGAAATGCATTTTACATGCTCTGTGCTGGAAAACTTACCATTAATTGGGCAACTAGACAGTGTTCAGTGAATACCTTGTATTAGCATTAAACTTTGAATGTAAACTAACCTGAATGATGGGACAGGGAATGCTTGAGATGGACATTGTATGCTCAAACCATCACCAACTTTAGTATCAAATCCGCTGGTTTTTAATACTGAGGCAAACTTTGGCGGCACTCTACCCACAGGTTCTGGATAATACGATTAAATAATGATTGACAAAATAAAAAGGTGTAGCTTACCTAATTGCAGGAATAGGGTATGCCTGAGCAGGACACATTAACGTAACGCTCGAGTTATATTCAAAATCAAACAAACGGCTTCGTTCTGAGGTTGGAAATTTGGGTGGAACTCTTCCCATTGGTTCTGTGATAAGTGATATAAAGCAAAAATTTCTTAAGTGTATATAAATTTACTTAAATGTTGTGCTTACCTAATTGCCGGAATAGGGTATGCCTGAGCTGGACACATTAACGTGACACTCGAGTTGTAAATAAAATCGACCAAGCGGCCCCGATCCATTGTTGGAAATTTAGGAGAAACTCTTCCCATTGGTTCTACGCGAAGAGATATGAAAATAATAACAAGCGAATGATTTCATATCGCTGTTCCTTACCTAATTGCTGGAATAGGGTATGCCTGAGCGGGACACATTAATGTTACGCTTGTGTTATATACAAAATCAAACAAGCGGCCTCGTTCCATGGTCGGAAACTTTGGAGGAACTCTCCCCATTGGTTCTGTGTTAAGTTAAAAATAAATGCATATAATACGCTGAAAAAAATGATTTTGGATCACCTCGAACAGTACAACGGATTTTTTTTATTTTTTTTTTTTTTATTATAGCGACTATATAAAAAATTTTACATACAAAATATAATGGTAAAATTAAGAATAAAATATTGTATTTCTTAGTCCTCCTCACTAGGGGGTCCTGTGCCGAGGCGGACTAAAGTTATTTAAATATAGTTCATTTGTCTTCTATGTCGTTTTTAGCGTCTTCGCTAGGGTTTTCTCATTGACCTCTTTAAGCCATATTTTTATTCTTGATTTGTATTCAATTGGATTTTTTATTAGTTTTATGTCTTGGGGAAGTATGTTATGAAGTTTTGTTGCAAAGTATGTATAGTTTCTTTGTCCAAATGTGGTTTTGTAACTTGGAATATTTTTTATATCATTTTTATTCGATCTAGTGTTATGCATACACGGTCTAGTAGAGGATTCATTATTTTTGAAGAGCTTCAATAATATATTTTTGGCATATATTTGCTGTACATTTGGTACGTCAAAGTTATTGAAAATTTCAATTGAAGGCGTTCTAATTGGTACTTTCAATATGGTCTTTATGATTCCTTTTTGAATCGTATTCAGGTTTTGTAGGTACGTTTGTGTAGCAGATCCCCATCCTATGATTCCATATTCAATTCGAGAATGACATAACGCGTAGTAGACCTTTTTCATATCCTTTTTATTTAACACATTTCTTAAATTTTTAAAAAAATATATAAGGCTAGTGAGTTTTTCCGTAATACCTTTGATGTGTAGGTCCCATCTAAGATTTTCGTCAATTATTACTCCGAGATATTTAATGTTTTGTGTTTTTTCGATAACAGGGCAGTAACATTGTGTATTATTTCCATGGCATTCATGTAATTTTATTTCTAGTGATTTTATTGGTTGGCCCCTTGAGTTCATTGAAAATGTTATATATTTTGTTTTGCTTATATTAAGGGTAAGCGAGTTGATTTTAAGCCAATTTTGAAGTGCACTAAGCCCCTTTTCAGCCTCCTTAAATGTATCCGTCCAATTTTCTTCTTGAAATAATAAAACAGTATCATCAGCAAAACTGATTATGTTTCCTTTAATGGTAAGGTTAGTTAAGTCGTTGATGTAGATAATTAACAGAATCGGTCCCAGTACACTCCCTTGAGGGACGCCATAGTTTAAAGATAGAAGTTTGCTCTTTTGTTTGCCAATTTGTACTTGTTGTTCTCGCCCTGTTATATATGACTCCAATAAGTTCATTGTTGATTCGGCCATTCCAATTTTTTTTAGTTTAGTTAGTAATATTTTATGGTCTATTGTGTCAAAAGCTTTTTGTAGATCTATGAATAAAGCTAAACATTTTTTCCCATCATCTATGTTTTTTATGGCCATGCTTGTTAGATTTTCTATGGCATCATTGGTGCTCAGATTTTCTCTAAAACCATATTGGGATGGTGATAATAATTTGTTTTGTTCAAGAAATTGAACAATTTGCTTCTTCATTACAGTTTCCAAGATTTTTGAAAAGGAGCTTAAGAGACTTATGGGTCGGTAATTATATACATCCTTTTTGTTAACACTTTTATGTATGGGTACAACTGTAGCTTTTTTAAGACATGAAGGGAACACATTTGTAGATATAGACAGATTGACCAAGTATGTCAATGGGAAGGTCAGTTCTTTTTGTAGTTGTTTTATTGTTTTATTTGAGATTACATCATTTCCCGATGATTTATTAATATTAAGGGATGCAATTGCGTTACTGATTTCAGTGTTGGTTACTTCAGTTAACTTTAATTTTTCTATCTGGTTCATATTTTCCTTTTCTTCTGGTAGAATGCTAGTTTTTGGTTGTCTGATTTTCTTTGCTAATTGTGACCCTATATTAGTAAAAAATTCATTAACATATTCGAGAATTTTGTCCGGATGCTTTGCGAAAGAGATTTGGGTATTTTCAATTGTTAATTCCTCCATGTTCTTGTACTGGGATGAATTTGCATTTGTAATTTCATTAATGATCTTCCATAATTTGCGCGGGTCATTGTTACATTCGTCTATTTTCTTCTTATAATAATTTTCTTTGACATTTCGTATAACATTTTTGCAAATATTTCTGTACCTTTTATAGTATCGTTGTATAAAAATATCACAATGATTCAATTTAACTTTCCTATGTAATTCATCTCTTTTTCTAATGCAATTTATAACGCTTTGAGTTATCCATGGTTTAAGATGTTGGTTTTTATGCGAAATCTTTTTTTCTATCGATTTGGTAT